>CM054125.1:139895041-140425577 GCA_028751855.1 Ambrosia trifida
CGGTGACTGTCAACAGGAGACTTTCTATATTCCAGCAGCTAACGAGCTAAGTTCCGATCCTTGTTCGATTGGTATTGGATTTGTGTATAGAGGGATGTGCCGTATGGTTCCTGTTGAGAACCCGAGTCACCGTTGTAAACCCGATAATCTTCTTTCTTGATTCAGCCGAGGTATAGACTACCGGCTAGTCATAATCAGTTCGGCTAAGGTCCGGTTGATAACTTGTTATCCCGATTATAATCCGACTATAGTCTGGTTATAAGTTTAATCCATATATAAGTTGTATAATTATCAATGGATTATTCGGTATTAATCAATCGTGTGATTATTGTTATAGGTATTAAACACGGAGAACGGGTCCGACAACCCGGCCACATCAGCCAGGGTCGTTACACTTACCTTAGCTTTGCTATAGGTAAGATTAACTGAGTATGATGATGATAATGATGCATCTCTACAATGAAGTATTGAAGTATACACAACACTGAAATATCATTAGTGAAATATTAAAGTATACACAATCTGGTGAAGGCCCAATACTGAAATATCATTACTTAATATGGCCCAAACCCATTTCAAAAAAGTCACAAAACACTAAGTTTGAAGTTTGTTTTTATTTTAGGTGTTAGGTTATCCTTATGACCTTATCAAGGTATATATATATAGTAACGGTGTTATCTAGATTACCTTATTAAGAAAGAAGCATGTTCATGAAAGTAATTTCCTCTTAATTTTAAGATGGCATATGAAAAGTCTCTTTACAAATCTCTATATTTTTGTCATTTCCTACCCTTTTTGCCTCTCATGTATAACATATTATGCACATTGTATATGTGTGTAATACATACTTTATATATCTCTCAAGATGTAACCTACATTCATAACACCTAATAAAACCCATTTCCTTACTCTTGAATACTCATTTATAGTCATTGCTTTCTTGTCTTCTACACTTGTTTTACTTTTCAAGAAACTCATCTTACTAATATCATTACTTGACATGTCTAGGTTACTCATGATGCAAATCATGACAAAGTTCATAGATTTCGCATACAGAAAGAAACGCCATTTAACCAATTCGAGGTATTTTTCATTGCTCGATTTGATTTACTATCGATTTGTAATTTTTGTCCTATTACATTGTTAATAATATACCTTTAGTTGTTGGAAACATACACTTATTTATATTCATCAAATATTTATGGTGTACAGGATGAGGTTGCTAAAGAATTGGTGTGCCTATTCAATTTCAACACTTCTTGTATGGCCAAAGAGGCAGAACCACACACATCGTCCTAATCGACCTTCAATAGCTTTGTAGGAAACCCAATCGGAATTGTTTTTCTTTAATTGCTAATATCTTTTATAAATGTTAATGTGTTTTATCTATATATTTGAGATCAATATTTATCATGTTGCTATTGGTTTTATTAACAAGCTGAACTCAAAACTGTTATTGGAACTGCAGGTTGGGTAATTGAGGGAAGTTTCCAATAAGAATAACAACGCTAAACTGAAAATGTTCTTGGAGATCGAGATTGGATCGGTAATATCTTCCCGTGTTTTATTTCACTACTGCTTTAATACAGTTTTTTTGGTTGAAACATGTCGATTCAGGATTTGGTTGCCTTGCATACAATTTGTTTTTGGTCCCTGTTTTACCTTTATATAGTGTCCAATATAACATATTCGATTATTAGGAAGTTGTATACATTGTAAATAGATTTTGAGTGTCTTTCAAAGAGTTTGATAAATATTATGTCCAAAGATGTACACCATTGTAATTTTGTATTGTGTACAAATATTTAAGCATAATTTACAATACACTTAAAGCTAATTTAGAGGGATTAAAGTTGGACATTCATCAAACTTTTAAGACACTTTAAGGCCTATCTTAGTCAATTCAATTCATACTAACCTATCATCTTCCTTGGTGGTTCATCATAATGAATACAATATTAACTACACAAATGGTGATTAGTTCACATTCCAATCATCATTCGCATAACATTGTTATAAAGAACAAATTCACTTTAACCAAAAATTTAATTTGGAAATTCGAAATTGTCTCTTCGAGTTCCATAACTCCATCTTCTTGAAACTATAAGTTCTTCCATACCCATCACACCCAGATGTTCGCATCTTGCTGGTTCTTCTCTTCGATTGACAATCTGTTGATGCTGCTAAGGTTGGATTTCTATTTTATTGTTTTTATAGTTATATGTTCTTGATTTTTCTTGTTGTGTTTCTTTGCTTTTATAATACAAATTCAGTGCTATTTTTCAGGTGAGTGGTTTAAAGAATTTGTCTGGACCGAGTAAGAGGAGTTCCAGTTGGAAGCAAGCTTTGTTGTTGTTGTAGAAAAAAAAATCTAAATTTGTAGCAAACACATGAATTGATATGTTTTTTTTTGCTGTTAATTATTTTTTTTTTGGTTATTGATCTATGCTATGTATGGTTAAGACTATAAAAATGTTTAAATCTTCAATCATGAGGATTGGTTCGCCCATTTAGTTGTGTTGTATAACTACAACTAACAAATTTGATTAATGATTTATTAACATATTTCCTGTTTTGTTTTGATTGGTAACATCAATCTTTTAGTCTTAACTTAGACTAGAAATTGAGCTTTTAATTGGTTATTCATGCATGCTATGCTTTTTAAAATAACTATATCAAAGGTTACAATCATTTAGGTGTGCTGTATAATTAGAGGCTACAACTTTGATTAATGATTTTTGAACTCATTTCTTGTATTGATTAATAACATGAATCTTAAAGTGAGCTTTTAATGGGTTATTCATCTATGTTATGTTTTTTAAAATAAGTATTGAAACATAGGGAAATTCATTCTCATTTAGAAGTGAGAATTTGATTAGAAGCATGGTTAGTTTGCTACATGGGTTCTAAGTGTTTTGCACACACACCGGATCCTCGTCGCAACGACAGTCAGGGACGACCCTTAAAACGGAAGGGGTTGGACACAATATTGCGTATAAAAATTTAGGCCGATGACACGTAAACATACACTATTGAGCAAAAAAAATGAGAGTGGAGCGGGGCACCCTCAATCGACTACTTACCTCCACTCCTAATTTCAAACTTTTTAAACATGGAATTTGATTCTGAATTGATTAAAAAAACTTATAATTTAAATGGTGGACATAATGATTTAGAGTATTTATAGTTACCAACACATGTATATGCATTCCACATAGTTTTAACATATTTTTAAGGCTCGATTAGGATACATAAATCCTCATGGACACAATACACGAGAGAATTGATAAAACCAAATATAGAATATAACATTTTATATTATCGCTCCCGTGGCAACGCGCGGGCTTCCTACTAGTTTTTTTCCAAAGTGTTTGAGGATGCAAATCTCATATGGATATCGATGTATAATATATAGTGGGTTTGTGAGTTTGTAATTCTAAGAAAGCTCTAGCTAAGCCTAAACCTAACAAACACTTAAGAGTTACATTTGAGCATTTGAAGCATAATCATATTTCTCATTGACCATACAATTTTTCTTTATTATCCTCAGTCTATGTTTGATTGCTTGTACTGCAACTACCTGTTTGATTGGCTATTGCGATTTCATATGTAAAAATAAGAACTACATTGTTTGAACTGTACTGAAAAAAAAAGTATGGATCAAAGTTGGGTCGGCACAATTTGTACACGACAGTTAAGACAAATGTGTAATGATGGTAGTCACAACACAAAGTTAGGTTTCGCGAGCGTTGATTTCACTAGGTAGAGCCGCGGTTATCCATTTGTTTAGGGATTGTTCACATTGGTCCAATTCATGGGCATTAGGTTCAGTCCAAAAGTCGCATCGCTTCACATCTAAGGTTTATTTTGGCTACTAACAAGTTAGTTATGGCGGTTACAAACAATACATTTTATTGGGTTTTCACTAATGAGTCTCTACTAAATCAGGAACTAGCGACTAAAAAGTTAGCGTACCTCCAAATAATCTTGAATTTTTTTTATTAGGTTTTCTTGAATAGGAGATGTCAGAGCGTATTAAAATCATAAATGGGTTAAAAGAAAACAAAAGGTGGTTTGCCCGAGTGGTTAAGGGGGAAGACTTAAGATCTTCTGCACATAAGTGCGCGTGGGTTCGAACCCCACAGCCACCAGTTTTTTATTTCTTTTCAAAGCTTTTGTTTTTAATTTTATTGATAAACTATAAATTCAAGAAATAAAGTGACAAACCAAAATGATGGCTTCACTTCTTAAATTCAATCTATGTATTCGAAGTGTTATGGAATCACACTTTTACCATCATTCACGTAATAGATTGTTCGAATTTGCTCTCATTATCCCAATTATTCTTTCGACATAAAAACACCATGTACAACTTCTGAGCCTAATTTAATATAATTTTTTCCTTTATTTTGCTTGTCAATACGAATATGTTTATTTGCCATAATAAGGGTGATTCTAATACGACTTGTCACTTGTTGAAATTGCTCCAAATTTAAGATTGGCTTTACGCGCAGACATATGAAAGAGTGAGCCCATCTTTGTTGATCATATTGTTTCTTGTCAAGGAAAATAAAACTATTGTCTTACACCTTCTTGAGCATCTATGTGCGTACATGGCTTTCAAAAATATGATTGAACCAAGCATCAACACCAAGTAATAGCATTGACCATTCCTCATTGTTCTCTACAGATTTTTCAAAGAAAGATATCCAAAATTTTCCATTCATTTTTTGGTACAGAATTATAACAAAATTACATCACATAGATACAATGAAGACTATTGAATCAAACAATATGCTCATAAGGTATATCCTCTTTGTTTGCTATGGTAAATGAGATGATGAATAATTCAGTGTTTTTGTTGTTTCAACTAGGTTATAGAGAAAATAAAAACATAAAATAGGAAGGAAAAAATTATCAATCAAGATAACCTTCTGATAAAAACACACTAATTTTCGGAAGTGATTGATTTATTTTTGGACTAGAAAAATTAGCTTAACTCTAACACTCCCACTCAGGTTTTTTAGTGGGATCGCCAATACTCAATTTGCACAGAACTGATTCGAAAATCTTGCCTGTAACTCTTTTGTAAGTATGTCTGCTAGTTGATCTTTAGATTTTACGTGGGGAAGCTCCATAGTACCATCTTGGATTTTTTCCTTTATAAAATATTGATCTGCCTCCACATGTTTTCTATCATGTTGAATTGGATTTTTTTTTCGAAATGCTTATTGCAACCTTATCATCATAAAACAACTGAGTTGGAAGCCTTATAGGAAAACACATTTCATTCTTCAGTTTTTTAGCGATAGAATCACTGTAATTTCTTTTATAATTCCCCTGAATTCTAATTCTGCACTTGATTAGCAGACCATCCTTTGTTTCTTACTTCTCTAAGTGATTAGATTGCCTCCTAGCAAGGTAAAAAACCCAAAGGTCAACCGCCTCCCGTTTGGATTACTCGCCCAATCATCATCAGTAAAAGCATCCACATTTAGATGTCCATTCTTTTTAAACACAATGCCTCTTTTTTGAGTGCCCTTGAGATATTGAATTATCCTCATGACCGCTTCCATATGTTCATTCTATGGTTAATGCATACATTGAGTAACTACTCCAACTACATGGGCAATATTGGGTCTAGTATGAACCAAATAAATTAATTTCCCTACCAACCTCTAGTACCTTTCTTTATTTGTTGGCTTAGCTCCTTCATTTATCTTAAGATTATGGTTGACTATTATAGGAGTATCAATGGGTTTACAATCTACCATTCTAGTCTCACCTAGTAATCTAGTATATATTTCTTTTTAGAAATAAAAATTCGCCCCATTGCTTCAGCCCCCCTGACCTCATTGTTGAAGCCTGATAATGGGATTCGTCCCATTGCCGTGGGGGCCATATGGAGAAGGTTGGTCTCCAAAGTAGCCATGAAGAAAGTTGGTAAAGAAGTTATTAAGTACCTGGGAGACTACCAATTCGGGGTGGGAATACCTAATGGGGCAGAGGCCGTGTTGCACAGCGCTAACAGGTTCCTCAGTTCCTTTCATGCAGACGGCTCTTTGGCCATGCTCACGGTTGATTTTTCTAATGCCTTCAACGTAGTTGACCGATCTGTTTTGTTACGGGAAGTCCATGTCCATTGCCCCTCCATTTTTCCGTGGGTGAAATTTTTGTATGCCCAACCAGCTAGGTTATATGTTAGGGATGAACGCATTGGAGCCTTCACAGGGGTTCAACAAGGGGACCCTTTGGGACCTTTGCTCTTTTCCCTTGCCTTACACCCCCTAGTGCGCCAGGTGCAGGAAAACTGCAACCTCCCCTTCCATGCTTGGTACTTAGATGATGGGACGATCATCGGGGACGCTGTGCAGGTTGCTAAGGCCTTGGAAATCATCAGTTCAGAAGGACCATCATTGGGGCTCAACCTTAATATCAGGAAAACAGAGATTTTTTGGCCAACCTGCGACGGGGTGAAGACTAGGCCAGGGCTATTCCCCAGTGATATTGGACGGCCTGAGAGAGGTGTCAAACTTCTAGGAGGGGCAGTCAGCCGCGATGCTAGCTTCATCTGTGATTTGTCTACCAAAAGGGCGTCACGGGCTGTGGATCTTATGGTGCTCCTCCCTCGTCTACGGGATCCTCAAAGCGAGCTCCTCTTGCTCAGATCCTGTATGGGGGTCGCAAAGTTGCTTTTCGGCTTACGAACATGCCAGCCCCCCTTTGTAGGCACTGTTGTCTCATGTTTTGATAAAGGCCTCCGGGAGGCAATTGAAGATATTGTAGTTTGTGGGGGGCCATATTTTGGGGACCTCCAGTGGCGGGTCGCAACCTTACCGATGCGGCATGGTGGGTTGGGCCTTCTCTCGGCCCGAGATGTAGCCACTTATGCCTTTGTGGCGTCCAGATCTCAATCCTGGGGGTTGCAAGACCATATTTTACGTAACAGCGGGATTGATAACACGGATCCGGATTATGTTTGCGCTTTGGAGCGCCTGCATGAATATCTCCCTGACTTTGATCTTGGCGGTTTCTCCAATAAAGACACCGCCCCCAAAAAGCCACAAAAAACCTTGGCGAATGCTCTTTATTGTCGAATTGCACAAAGTCTGGGGGAAGATTTTTGCTTGACCCCACGCCAGAAAGCCGTCATGGAATGCTTACAGAGGCCCCACGCCCAAGATTTCCTAACAGTTATCCCTATCGAAGGAATAGGGCAACGAATGTCAGCGGTGGAATATAGAGCAATCCTTAAATACCGTTTGATGATTCCCATTTTCCCGGATGATGAAACATGTCCGGTTTGCCGTAAAGCGTGTTTGGATAAATATGGGGAACATGCCCTCCATTGTAGAGAGTTACCGGGGTTTAAGTACAGGCACGATTTCGTTCGGGACGTTTTAATGGATATTCTTAGACAAGCAGGGATCTCGGCAAAGAAAGAGGCCCCGGTTAACTTTCTTACAGACCCGACAGAAGGGAGGTCCACCTTACGTCCGGCTGACCTGCTAGTGTTTGGTTGGGAAGGTGGGAAACACGCATGCGTGGACCTTACCGGTGTGTCACCTTTAGCGGGATTCAGGGAGAGTGGGTTCGTGGCGGGGCAAGCGGTACTTAGAGCAGAGTCGAACAAGGTGGCAAAGCACGCTAAAGCGTGCGAGGATAACCAACATGCTTTTGTCCCTCTGGCTTTTGACACTTTTGGCTCATTGGCACCGGAAGCGATCAGGTTTCTGACGAGAGTCCAGCGGGTGGTCCACAGCAACTTCTCGACTCCCCAGGGGCAAGGATTTGTATTCTCTAGATTAGGGTTCTCTATTCAGAAGGGGGTGGCGGCGCACCTTGTTGCCCGACTACCTTCTATTCTTATGTAATTTGCCTCTTTCTTTTGATCGAATAACTTCAATTCCTAAGAAGTATTTCAGCCCTCCAAGATCTTTTATTTCAAATTCTTTAAAGAGGTTTTCTCGAAGTTGAGTAATTTCTTCTTAACCACTTCCTGTAATAATCATGTAATCGACATATATAATTAGACACGTGATTAATTCTCCTATCATTTTGAAAAAAAATAGCCATTGTATGTGACACCCGGCATGTTCGGCTTAAACATATTAGGATTGTCAAGTTAGGATTGTCCAGGGTACAATGATCTGGAGGATCATTGGGAGTCGTTTTGGTAATACACTAGTACCGGGTTCCGTTGTTGGTGACATTACATGAACTAATTAAGTATATGTGTAGATTATGGGTTGTGTGGTGGATTATATGCATAGATGTGTTTAAATGATGTGTAAATGATTATCTGTGCTTTAATGTGTTAAATATAGACTAAGGATGCATGCTTATGTGTTAAGGTGTGTTAAAATGCGTTAAACACGACAAACTGGAAAACTGGTTAAAAAGGGACTCAGGTTCGACCACTTCGAGTGGTCGAAGGAGAGGAAGAATGTCTGGTTCGACCCATGCAAGTGGGCGAACCAGGGAAGTGGAATTTGAGGAATTCCCTTCGACCAAACAGGTCTCATTCGACCCTGTGAAAGGGGCGAAGGAGACCACATTCGACCAATGAATTGGTGCGAAGGAAGATTAGTATAAATACCAACCTTTGTCATTTTTCATCAATTCACAAACCCTAACCGTCCCAAAACGCTCTCAAACGATCTTAAACACTAAGGAAGGAGTTTTTGCTCTTCTTTTTCATAATCTAACCAATCTACAACATCTAAACAAGAATCCAAGGTGTGTTCATAATCCTAAACCTTTTTAAAAGCATTTTAATTCGTTTTCATCTAACCCTAATTGTCCAGATCTGTTCTAAGGGTGTTTTTATGATTAAAAACCTTTTAAACATCTTTCTAAATCAAAACATGATCATTTAACATAGGTTTTCATAATGAATAACATGTGTTAGTTGTGTGACTATGTGGTGTTATGTGTTATTCACTGATTTGTTGCTATATCTATGATAGAAACATGATATAGGATTGTTGTTAATGATTGGATTATGGTTGTCTAGGGTTAGGATTGGGTATATTGATATTTGGGGGTTTTATGGGATTAATACTTGATGCATGAATATTTATGATCAATAGAATGAATAAGAAAGATCGGATAATCGACAAACTGAGTATTTTAAGCTAAACATGAATCGATTTCAAAAGTTTCCAAATTGGGTAAATAATCCATGCATGAAAGTGATGTTTCCATAATCTTTACCATTTTGGGAAAGGGCTGAAACGAACGTATTATCGGGGGAAATCGATGGGGTTTTGTAGGGATAAGTTATTCATGCTTGACTGCTGTGTTTGATGATGTTTCGGGTCGTTTTGAATGTGTTTGAAGCGTTTTTAGGAAAAATCATACAACAGGGGCGAACCTGGCCTCCTTCGACCAGTCGATGGTGCGAAGGAGGGATCCAGGGTCGAACCTGGCTTTTTATTGGACGAATGTGATGAAACGGGCGAAGGAAGCATCAAATGGTCGAACGAGATGTAAAAAGGTGCGAAGGAGATAAAAAGGTGCGAAGGAGACTTAAAACTGACTGGTTCGACCGTTCTGATGCAGAAATGAGATTTTTGATACAAACTAAGTGTTTTATGCTTAAACCTTGTGTGTAATCTATGTGTACTTGATTAGTTAGGGTAACGGGTCACCAACGGGATGTCGGGTCGGTCTAGTGTGTCGGTTAAACATTTAAACACGTTTTAAATCATACTTGGTTACGATCTGGACAATCGGGGACTAGATAACCTTATGGTTATTAGTCGGAACGCTTATGTGAACATTTTGATAGATCTCCGGTAGAGGGATTATCAAGGGCTAAACATCTTTACTTATATTTGAAGAACGCTACTTAAGGTGAGTTCACGGCCCCACTTTTACTGCTTTAACTTTTGGGGGAGAAAACATGCGCTAAACTGTTTTGGTAACATATGTCATACTATGGTTTTAACCTTATATTGCTATACGATCTTTTGGAAAGTCCCGGGGGAAACCATGAATGTGCGGGTTTGCACAACGGGGGAAATGTGGATAGATCTATTGGGCGTGACCTGCCCCACTCGTCGGCTTGGAGGGCCGGGCGGGTGCATATTGTCTCGAACAGGTACATTGGTATCATGCTGAACATACGGGCTGCTTAAACATGCTGAACATTGCTAAACGTGTCTAGTAATGGTTTCCAATCGTAGTAGTAATGAGACATACGCCTAGCTAGCGTACTTGGTAACATTGATATAGTATGGACATGGTAACACTTTGGTAACATCTTTGAACAAACCTGTGAACTCACCAGCATTATATGTTGACAGCTTTTTGGCATGTTTTTCTCAGGTCGCTAAGGTAGCAATGAACGGGACTAGGCGCACGGGTCTGCATTGGCGTCTAGATTTTAGTGCACGTTTTGTAATAAGTGTCTTGGATACTTGGGAACACTGTTTTGTAGAGATTAAATTCTTTAAATGCTTCCGCTTATGAAATTTATGTTTTTTGGGTTTACGTACTTCATATAGTGTCGTTTATTGTGATCGTTGACTTGGATCCTGGTTTGTCATGCGCCTCGCGGTAAAACCCCGCAAGTGGTAATTTGAGGGTGTGACATTGTAAACTTCCCGAACCATGCATGTGGAGATTGATTCAAACCATACAAAGCTTTCTTAAGTCTACAAACTTCAAACTTATTGAATTCTCCTGAGAAACCTGGTGGACCTTCCATATACACCTCTTCCTTTAAATCTCCATGTAGGAAAGCTTTTTTTTTTTTTTTTTTTACATCAAATTGATGAAGTGGCCAGTCTTTGTCTCCAACTATTGATAATAACACCCTAGTAGTATCGATTTTAGAAACAGGCAAAAAAGTTTTCGAGTAATAGGTAACATAGGTTTTTGTATACCCTTTCGCTACTAGTTTGGCTTTATATCGATCAATTATTCCATCGACTTTGTATTCAATGGTAACAACCAACCTGCACCTAACCGGTTTCTTATGTGCTTGTTCTCTTAAGACCTTTCATCTCTGTACTCATAGCTTCTCGCCATTCAAATTTCTTGAGCTGTTCTAGGGATATTTACTAAAAGAAGAGTGGCCAAAAAAGGCTTTTGCATTTTCACCAACTCTTCCTCTGTCTCCATCAATTGGGTATTTAGATTCATGTTTCATTTGTTTTGGAGAGAATCGGTTTAGTGGGACACCTTTATTTTTTCTTGGAGGTAAAAACAAAACTCTGGTTCTTCTGGCTCTGGTTCTAGACCTAAATTGTATAAATTCTTATCATGACTAACATTATTTGGTTATACAATGTTATCTAGTTGAGATTCGTTTACCTCTAGCAGGACATCTTCCAAAATAGATTAGCAGACCACCCTTTCTTAGCAAGGAAGCAATTCGCAGGGCTAACTTATCATGTATGACCATACTCCGGTTATTATTTCCCTCGGCCATTGTTTTTTTATTGTGGGTTGGAATTTTTTGGTTTAGATTTTAGGGAAAAGGTTGGAATTTAGATGAACATGGATTGATTTCTCATAATTATGACTTATGAGCCTTGCTCTAATGCCATGTTTGCTATGGTAAAAGAGATGATGAATAATTCAGTGCTTTTATTATTTCAACTAGGTTACATAGAAACCCCTTTTATAAGGAGCTAAAAACATAAAATAGGAAAAAATCACTCATGATAAGCTCCTAACAACACACTAATGTTTGGAAGTGATTGATTTATTTTTGGACTAGAAAAATTAGCTTAATTCTTACACTTTAATAAATCTAATGGAAAATTCAGTAAAGAAATGTCCTTGCTTAATCTTCTCTCTAAACCAATTTTCTATTAATTACGCATACTACACTCTACTTCTTGTCACAGACATTTAAGTCTGGATGTGTTTCTCCGCTTCTTTTTTCAACTTGTTGCCACATGAAGAAACAAATGTAGTAACTACTTTTGGATCGAAAGATATCGCGTATGAGGAACAACAATCTTGCATAATTCTAGTGTTCTCTAAGACCTTGGAACAAGTGTGCCCACATAACCTACTCCAACGATCAAGAATGTTATCACTTGGAGGAAAATGTATATGAAGTATCGATGCTTTCCATACATGAAATCATAGCATCCGATGAAAAACAAGAACACCGCGAATCCCAGTTCAGCAACATGGATCCTAAACCATTAAAAACACCAAAAAGAACAAAGACTTCTTTTAGTTTTGAGTTATTTGGTAATAAAACTCCATAAGAAATTAAGCATATGTATACTTATACTTTACCTGTCCCCAAAGCTAAATTTGAATGTTTTGTGCTTTGATTTTTTGTTCTTTATAGAATCTCCAAGCTTCTCGGTGACAACCCATTCGTTAGATCTCTTCGCGTTGAGAAGACCAATAATTGTTGCCTTTGTTCGGTGAAATGACATGACATTCTCGAAGAGAATCCAGTAAAATAACAAGTGGAATGATCTAAATCATCAAAGACCACATTAGCATTATATAGACTAAAGGGGCGTTCATTTTAGAACAATAAGTTCACATATATATAACCTTGGTGTCCCGACCGAATTCAACGTGGTGATGATGCAAGGAATGTAGATGGATCCCCACGCCGGGACTTCTACTTCGGGGACCAAGATGGTAAGCGGGATAACAACACAAAAGAAGAAAAACGTGACCATATGTGCGGTTATTTTTCGCACCAAGAAAAAACTATAGATCACATACAACTTCTTCCATACCGTCACTTTCTGTAACAATCGCCACCCGACAATCAAGTAAATAACCAATTCGCGGAGATATAAAAAGGCGATACAAGGTTAATGATCTTAGCTAGGTAGCTTACCTTAGTTCTAATGATTTCAAGTACCATCTTTCTAAACAAGTTAGCTGGGCCACAAGACCACCTATGTTGTTGGTAACGAAATGCTTTGAATGTGCTAGGAAGTTCGCTTTTAACCTGCCCAAGGAACCAAGGGTTTGTTTTTATTTAGTAGAGTAGGCTTTGCAATTCAAAAGGGGATAGCGGCGCAGCTTGTAGCTCGCTTACCCATTATCCAGATGTAACTTGGTTTTTATTGTGGAATGATTTCTAATATGAAAATAAAAGTAAATACCTGAAGGTCACCTAGATAGAGAAATTTCCATCCTTGGAGACTAGCTCGAACGGCAAGATCCATGTCCTCAACAGTTGTACGGTCCTTCCATCCACCGGCCTCGTTGATGGCGGCAATCCTCCATATGCCGCCGGTCCCTGTAGTAAATTACATTTTTGCCCTTAAGTTGTTTTTTGGAATGTGGTAGTTAGTTAAAGGGTTCATCTTAAATGATTTGGTTACCGTTAAAGCCAAAAAATGCATGAGTGGCAGATCCCACTTCTTGCTCTACTGTGAAATGGTAATCCAATGACATTTCTTGTATTCTTGTTAATAAACACTCATTTGAGTTGACTGCAAACATAGCCCAAACATAAGGATTTAAATACCCGTGAAATTTTTTAAAACTTGTCACAAATTAATTACCGAACCGCCATCGAGCTTGAACAAGGGCGATTTTGGGATTAAACTCAAGAAACGGGATGGCTCGCTGGAGAAAATCCGGTTCAGGTCTGAAATCTGCGTCGAAAATGGCGACATATTTACACTCTTTGACATAATCATGAGTCAATCCATCTTTAAGTGCACCCGCTTTGTACCCGACCCGGTTATCTCTGATTTGGTACCATATATTCACTCCTTTGCTAGCCCAACGTTGGCATTCGTTCTCAATCATATCCTAGAAAATCATATGTATAACAAAAGTAATAAAAAAAAAAACAATAGGCAAATTGAATTTATGATAACTCAAACTATGATTTATTGATGATAATAATAATGCATACTGCCACTGCTCACTTTAACATGTCACTTCTAACTTTCACTTTTCGTTGCTAAAGGCAATCTCAATCGCATAATCATTGCGAATTTACACATGATTGCCACTTCATTTCGCTCACAGAGATGATTATGAGCAAAACTACCTTCCTTGTGAGCAATATCGCGTGGAAATCTAATTATTTTTACTTTTTGGTACCGCGATATATTATAAAACTAACAAGGAGCTAGAAACACAAACAACGGAAAATCAAGGAAAATAAAAAATACACAAATTAGACCATTCTAACATAATTGCAAATTGAGCGTAAGATATTTATGCAACTTAACGAAAATGAAAGTTAGAAGCGTCACTGGTTAAATTATACTAGTTGTACCTTAATGTTTTGATTAGTAGAATCATCAAGAACTTGAATAACAAGGCGATCCGCCGGCCATGACAAACTACTTGCTGCACCAATTGAGATCTTGTACACCTAAATCATAAAACATCCAACCTTAAATCCAAAAACCACACAAATCGATCCAAACACGACATATTAAACCAAAACCAAAACCAAAACCAAACCTCTTTCTCATTGAACATAGGAATTTGAATAAGAACTTTAGGAAAACTCAAATTCCCAATTTCGACATCCTTATAAATCGGTTGCCATTTATACCGCTGTTCGGGCTTCTTCCAGAACAGTTTCACAAGAATAATAACAACTCCCATGTAAAGCCTTTCAACAAAAAGCATTACTGTCATGGTTAAACATATGTACACTGCAAATTGCAGCAATGGGACTATTAATGGCTCCTTTAAAACCTCCCACAATATCCTAAATTGTGTCCCGGAGATAATGTCCGCCATTGTTACTACTTATATTAAAAGCTGGCCTGAAACAAAGAAACTGTAAAGAAGAATGTGTTGAATTTAATAAATGTTTGTAATATATAGAAGTATTTGTTAAGGATAACATGCAAAGCAAAGTACTATGTTTAGTTTGGTGTTATTGAGCCATTGTTGTAGGAATTACTGAAAATAGTGATAGTGTGGTGCAGAGAAAACATAATAGGTGTATTTATATGTTTTATTCTATGCTTCACGTTATAACCCTTTAATTTTATTTGTACGTGTCACAATATTTATTTAATGGGACTGTTATATTTGTATATTTTTAAAGCTTTTTTCTTTTTTTTTTTTATATAGTTATTTCAGAACGATCATAAGGACATTCCTATGAGGGAGTTCCGTCTTTATAAATACGCTACGTCAATGAGGAGAGGGAAGGGTGCAATCACGAATGTCATCCACATACAGTGGCGAAGCTTGACCCGAAGGCTCGGGGGGTCGAAAGTCACTAGTTTCGGGGGATCGAAACCCTATATTTCCAAAATTTTCTATACGAATACTATATAATCAGAACTTCTGCGCGAAAATTCGGGGGGTCGGCCGCCCGCCCCAACTAAGCTGCGCCCCTATCCACGTAAGGAGAGAAATCCACGCGAAGGGTTGAGAGAGGGCGTTTGTAAACCCGTTGTCCTAAAAGAAGTAATTTAGTCCTTTTAGTTTTGCTTTTGTATATTATGATATATGTGGTTTTATTTACTAAATGGCTTGTAGCCTAACGATACCAAATTTAATTCCCATTGTGAAAAAAATGAAGTATTTAGAATTATGTTAGTTTGACGTTAAAAAAATAATAAATATATGCTTTTATTTAATGCGTTCATTAGACTATTCTACAAGAGTTGGTGACTTTCAACTTTGTTTGAAATAACATAGACAAGATAATATAAACATTAAGATTAGTTATATAAAAAACAAAGAGGAAATGAAAGGGATATATTGATGATGATTCATCTTTCTCAAAATAGAAATCGATGTAAAAGTTTCGTGTATAAGTAAACTAGGTTGTTAAACGAGTCATTGGTGAATCAAATTTGACATAAACCCAAGTTTAACACGCTACATACCAGAAAATTGTGTAAAAAACGTAGTCCCAAAAACATGATAATTTAACATTATGAATTTACATAAATATACACATGTATAGAAAACAATGATGTTGAATAATAACTTTGATATTAGTTAGTCTATATTTAAGTTTTAATTTTGACATAGAACCAATCATCTTAAGCTATAAATTAAAAACACATTTAAAAAAATAAACGAGTCAACTCACCTCGAACCCAAAGCATTAATCAAAAGGTATTCACAAGTTCGGCATGAAATTAACCCGAACTCGTTTAAACAAAACTCAAGCCTGAGAATTTCATGTTAGAATTATTACGTGTTTTTGTATTGTGTATAAATTCACACCTCAAAACTCAAAAGGGCTTCTTATTATAATTGATACATTATTAATAATCTTATATGATTATATCATAATTGTTTTCTGATATATTATATTGGTTTGCTTACATATCTTATATCATAGGCTTGTTATGCATTAAAATTGTTTTCGCTTTTAACAAAACAAAATATATAGCTTAGGGGAAAAAAATACCTGTTTTGAGAATTAAGCCAGCTAATTCGAGCTCTCTGGCTTGGAATGAAGCCTAATCCAAGATAATAACAGTTATCTTGGGTTTGGCATCGTTTCAAGTCAGAAGCTCTAAATTTGATTCTTTTAATGACAACCCCAACCCTTCTTGACAGCAGGTGGTCCACAACAACTTTTCGACCTCCAAAGGGTGATGATTTGTTTTCAATAGATTAGAGTTTTCTATCCAGAAAAGGATTGCGACGCAACTTGTTGCCTCGACTATCTGCTATCCTTATACAATTTGCCCTTTATATAAAAAAAAGCCCCTTCTTTTTCCAATGTGTGCAGTTGTTATCGAGGATGAAGGATTGTGATGAAGAAACAAGGGATGTAAGATCTACCTTTGGGAGGTTTCAGATTCCTATGTGCCATTTTTCCATCTTCCCATTTTAGGTCAACCATTAAATTCTAAATAGATGTTTGTGGAGGTCGTTTATATTGTAATGAAGCCACAAATAGGGCAGACTTTCTATTTATATCATACCTTTCTTCAAACACCATGATTTGCTAATGTTCTGAATTCTCGTATTTTCAACCGTTTTATTGGGTTTTTTTGTAAACTTCAACTTCATTCAAAAAACAAACCGACGTAGTCCTCAAAGCAAGGACTACCGGCTCAATACAACATATACAATGGAAAGTTTAACCAATTATCTCACGACAAATCCTTAAACTTGGACCTATGTTTACACCAAAAGAACGACATCCTTTTAATATTAGCAATGATAATTCTACCCGTGGTCTTCTTCTCTTGAAACACGCTCTCATCCCTTGCTCGCCAAATATACCAACAAGCTATAACAATAATACCATGGACAACAATCTTTCCCATTTCCTTCCTTCCACTTCTTTATAAAGCTCTGCAGTAGGTCTTTGACTTCAAAAGCTATTATAGGACTGGGCCGACCCCAATTCCCGATAGCGGACCACACCCCATGAGCGATGGAACAAGTTGTAAACAAGTGCACAACTGAATCATCACCCCAATCACACATATGACAGTGCAGCGAACCGACATGAATATTCCTTTTAATCAACTCAGTTTTCACCGCAAGATGCCCCATTCAACCCTCCAGACCATAATGTTACACTTGTTCGGCACCAAATTTACCCATTTTACAACAAAACCAACTTGCTGCAGCTCTGTGTTCTTATGTAATTACCGTTTGACAGATTGTATGTTGAATTCTTTGTTGCCGCCTTCATTCCTTCTCCATCTATCCGTGTCCATAACAGAAGACAATAGATCAACTTTATGCTCTATTTCGATGAACTCTCTGTCGCACAGAAGTGTTATTGGAGTCACAAAATGATTTTGAATTAAAGCCCATTTCTGACCCACTCGGCAAAGCCAAACAGAAACACTGCAGAATATTTTTTTGCTCCATCTCATATAGGTTGGGGAACAAAACATACAACGGTTTATCGCATATATAACCATGTATCCAGCCAGAATCGAACTGAATCTCCGTTTCCAATCTCAACTTTTAAATTAAAAACTATCAGACGCCCTCCACTCTTTAATCCATCTATTGTATTGACAATAGTTTTCCAAACGCCTCCAACATTGCTATTACAAGGAAGAGAGTAATACCGAAATCGTGCTTTATGGCAACAAGACACAATCTTCTTCCATGATGTATCTGCTTTACTTCTAAAACGATAGGCCAACTTAAACAATAATGCATCATTCACGTTCGTTAACCGTGGTACTCCTAATCCACCCATATTTTTATTAAGTGTGACCCGACTCCACGAAACCCAATTAATCTTTTTCGAATCTGCATTCCCTTGCTAGAGAAATCGCCTCATAAGGCTTTCCAGCTTCAATACGATGGCTGCAGGTGCTTTATAGAGGGATAAATAGTAAATGGGAAGGCTAGTTAAAACGGACTTGATAAGTGTGATACGTCCTCCCGTAGATAGAGTCTTTGCTTTCCACCCCGAGAGCCTTTTCCCAAAAACATCTACCACTTTCGTCCAATTGCTACACCGATGCATATTTGCCCCAACCACAATGCCCAAACAGTCAAAAGGAACTACCCCATGTTCTCACTCCAAAGTCGAAGTAATGTGTAGGATATCATCTTCATCTTGTCCAAGACCAAAAAAATAGACTTGTTTAAGTTAATCTTTAGGCCCGAAAACACATAAAAGCACCTTAGAATTCTAGCTAGATTTTTCACATTACTCTTCTCGCTTTCACCCAAAATCATAGCATCATCTGCATAAAACAAGTGTGTCAACTTCACCACTTCATCTCTAAATGAAATACCTCTAAAATCCCCCAAAGAACAAGATTTATCAATCATAGAAGACAACACCTCCATCACTATAAGAAAAAAGAAAAGGGGATAAAAGGTCGCCTTGACGAAGAACCTTATGAAAATTAAATTCAAAGGTTGGTGATCCGTTAACTAAGACCGCCACGCTAGCCGAAGTTAAAACTCCTTTAATCCATACCCGCCATTTATCAATGAAACCCATTTGCTCCATAATAGGCAATAAAAAACGCCAATTGACATTATCGTAAGCCTTTTCAAAGTCTATTTTAAGGAGAAAAGCTTTAACCTTCTTCTTTTTCAGCCAAGTAAGAACCTCGTTCACCATCAAGGGTCCATCTAAAATGAATCTGTCTTTAAGGAAAGCAGACTGTGTTTCGGATATGACGAAGGGCAACATTTTTTTATTCTTTCCGCCAAAAATTTATAAATGACTTTACTAATCATTCCTATAAGAGTGATGGGGCGATAATCCTTAAGAAGAGTGGGATTATCAACCTTATGAATGAGAGTAATGAAAGCTGAGCTACATCCCTTACTAATTTCCCCGGTCATAGAAATGATTAAATATCTCTATGAAGTCATCTTCCAAAAAGTGCCAATATCTTTTGACCAAGTGGAAATTGAACCCGTCAGGCCCTGGTGCTTTGTCCGACCCACATTCAAAAACCGCCACCTTAATCTCTTCTTTAGAAAATCGCCAAGTCAAAGCCTCCGCCTTTTCTGTGGGAATTTTTTTCACATTCTCATATAAAATTATAAGTCTTTGGTTATATCTTTCAGCAAGGTGATCACGAAAATGTCTAAAGATTTCGTTTTTCACTAGAGTCGGTTTAGAAATCCATTCCCTTCCCATAAGCAACCCGGGTATACCATTTTTGGCCTTTCTACCATTGATGACACCATGGTAAAAGGTTGTATTATCATCTCCAAACATAGCCCAGTTAGCCCTTTATTTTTCTTTTAGGTCTTGTATCTTTTTTTGTTCAATCTCCTCAATCTATTTTTTGACCTTCTTCCCAAGACCACCAATCTACTTCTTCCAAATTTCGTACTTCCATATCAGATTCAATTTGCGCTATGTCTTCTTTAAGTGTTCTTAGCGCATCTTCTTCACCATCTTGCCATTTGTTCTTATATTCCCTAAGCTTCGAACGGAGCGTTTTAAGCTTAGTGTTGAGGGTCACATCTAGAGCCCCCAATATATCTTTCTGTTGCAACACCTGTTTCACAATCAAATCACATCCCTCCCGATCCTCCCAATAATTAAACTGCCGAAATGGTTTAGGCCCAAAGTTATTACAAATGCAAGTAAGTAATAACAGGGTATAATCCGAATAATCTCTCGGAAGAGCCCTTAAGGTAGTTGTTGGCCACTTATTGAAAAAACTCGAACACACCAACACTCTATCAATCTTACTTAGTTTACATTTAGTTTACATTAAACACCCACATCACTTCCATACTTTCCATTTCCCTAGTTATCGCCTCCCATAAGCTTCGTTTTTCATTAGTTTTCTGAGGCGCATAAATGTTAACTATATGGACCCGAAAGTTCCCCTCTTTTGTTGTTCCAGAAGTTAATAAGAAATTTTTGTTTTTAACCACATCAGACAAAGAAAAAACTTTTGGGTTCCATATGGAAACTATTCCCCCAGATCGGCCAATTGTCTCGACGTAATCAAACTGCAAAGAGTCTTTCCCCCAATATAAATTCCAATCAAAATTACCCAGGTCCCCAGCTTGAGTTTCTTTTAACGTCAAAAAACTCACCCCATTACATTCCTTCAACTTTCGAATCCAACCTGCCTTTTTTCTAACCTTATTTCCCGAATGTTTACCGATAAATAATTCATAAGTTAACCAATTGTGTACCTTCATTCTCGATAGCTTCTTTGATAAGCACATCGAATTCTTGTAAGTCGGCCCCCAATTTTCTTTCAAGAGTGACAGTCTTGCAAATCTCCAAGTTGAGGTTTGGAAGGTTTGTTGTCGGTATGTTACTGACAGGACTCTCCATGGTGTATCAATCAATCCATCTCGTAGTATAAAAAATTACAGCTTGTGATTATATTTGGTTATGCTGCCCTTTAGGTCCAGTCATCTATTAACTTGCACATTTTATGTCTTTGCTTTTATGGTAAACACAAAATATAAAATATTAATGTATACCCCGTTAATATTAGTTGAAAGTTTTATATGTGTGTGTGTGAACCGTGAAAACCATTCTGCACCACTAGTTATTTTGAGGGGTTTTGTTATACATATATGTATATTATCAATTTTTGATTAAAGATATTTGTATATTGTCAAACATGTATGTGTTATACTTATTTTTCAAATTTAAACACGTATACCCTTATACGTACATTAGAAAAAAAAATACGTTTTACCCATAATCTTCCTTTATATACAAGTATACATGTATGTGCAATCATTTCTACACATTTGCACATATATGTGCGTTATCAAAACATGTATGTACAATATTTATTTTTTGGTTTTAGACGCATAAATATTTATTTTCTTTGAAAAAAGTGCAGCTTAGAATGGTTTCTCAATGAGCCCAGTGGTTCTTAGATGATCCTAATATAGAGAAAGACTATGTATCAATATCTGTTCAAATTTGTATTAGATGAAAGCGTACACAAAACACATAGTTAAAGTTTTATCTTGATAGAAACATATGTCTTTTAGACGAGAACTTACAGGTTTTGCAGTTCAAAAAAATTGTAAATTTCAATTATATGTACCACGATTAAAAACTTGGTTGTTTTTAACTTGATATAGCAGGGAACCCGTGCGCTGCGGCGGAGTCGACAATACAGTGCGGAAACATAATTCAAACATTAAAACGATTAAAAGAATCAATATGTAAGGTGTATGTTTGTGTGTGTGTGTGTAAGCACAAGCACCTGTGCTTCGTAGTGGGGTAATTTTTTAAAGTCTAAAAGGAAATGTGATAGCATGCTACGTTCTATATACAATATGCAATTTGACTTACATGCCAGTAAAAAAAATGAAAGTAGCGGTTTGACTCATTAGCAACTATTATTATACTAATAGTCCCACTCAATATGTAGAAAGTGTCAAATCTGGAGAGATTGTTGAGGAGAAGAAAGCTTTATAAGATCCACATTAGCAACCTGCAAAGAAGCATACCCATAACTTTTTCCACATGATAAAAGCAATGCAATAAAACTACTAATCAAGTGCACTATAAATTTCTATCAATGGCATCGAAAAGTGAAATTGGAAGTTAGGTTAGTTGAAAATATTCCACATAAGACCTCCAAACCTGAGAACTTTATAGACGTGCACATATCGGGTTTTTTTTCTAGGAACCGAACCCTAAACCGGTTCGTGTCTGAACCGGTTTCAGTTCAGTCTGGCCCCGGTTTTGCCGGTTTTGGTTCGGTTTGGGTTCGTGAACCAATTCATGCACACACATTTTTTATGAAAAGGCATCACAATTATTTTTTTTACATAAAGTTCGACTTTTATTGATTTTTACAATCTTTTTAATGTGTATATAGGTATATATTTGTATGTGTAGAAACTTTTTTATATAATTTTGTTATATATAAAATTTTTTTTTACATAAAATTGTCATTTTTTTAATAAAATGTAGTAATTACTTAATTTTGTTTAATACCCTTCTCAAATGATTTAAAATCACATAAGCAAGGTTCTGAAATTGCGAGATGCATTGCTGACGAGCTATAACCGTAATGAGGTAATTGATGACAAAATGGGCCTATCGTGTGGTTCAGTATGAGGTAAAGACGAGTAACTTATTAATGTGGGTCGGGCGGTCTGCGTTGGCACAAATTATTTTTTGTCCATGATTGAAAATTATTATTAAATCATGAGGGTGCCAAATATGTTTATGTTATTTTAATCATAATAAAGTTGTTTGAATAAAATAATTAGAATGTTTTATGTATTAAAATACTCATTGATTATCTTCTAGGTGCATTTAGGGAAGAAAAATGGTAAAATTTTGAAAATTGTAAAAAAACCTTGATATACCATATTAACTTTGAACAATTTAAATATATTTACCCATGCCTTATAGATTTCCATAGGTGAATCATCAAAAAAGATTAGGGCTGTACACGAGCCGAGTCGAGTCGAGTCAGGCTAAGCTCGAGCTTGAACTTAAATGAGCCAGCTCGGCTCGTTTTTTTGGTCAAGCTGAAAATCCGAGCTCGAGCTCGGCTCGTAAATGTTTGAGCCGAGCTCGAGCTGGCTCGAGCCAGCTCGTTATTTTTTTTATAAATATTTATAAAATAAAAAACAAAACAAAAATAAAATAAAATTACACATATACATGTATATTTTTTATTTTTCTAAGTTATGGTTTATTAGATTATGAAGAGGTGAGGTAAATAGGTAGTATGTGCGAGGCTTTCAAAATTTGAATTTTAGAATTGCGTTTGAAGCCAAAATATATTACTTTCATTTATATATTAATTTTTTTATATATTACTGTAATTTATATATTAATTACACATATACAAGCCTGAGTCGAGCCATATGTCGAGCCATCGAGCTCGGCTCGATTACAAAACGAGCCGGCTCGGCTCGAAATCAAAACGAGCCTTTTCGAGCGAGCTTTTTTCGAGCGAGTTTCGAGCCGCGGACTTTTTTTACACCCCTAAAAAAGATTTGAGAAAAGGACAAATTAACGGTTGTGTACAGTATACTTGTGTCACATTTATTGTTATTTTTATATTTAATGAAATTTATTTTGTTTCCAAAATCTAGCTACTTCAACCGCTTCTAAGGGGGTGTTTGGGATTGATTATTCAAAACAGATTATGCGTTTTGAAAAAGTAGGGGTAGAGCTGCTTATAGATTATTGCGTTTTGGTAGCCTAAAAAACAGATTATATGCGTTTTCAAAATGCAACCCCAAACACTAAAAACTGATTATCTGCGGTTTCAAAACGCAATAATCTAAAAATCAGATTCAAAATGCAATCCCAAACACCCTCTAACTAACCCTCGCCATCTGTTTCCTCCGCATGCCTGCTTATGCTTGAAAAGGGGTTACGCTCATATCCAAACTATAACACGTATATATCACCATAAGATTAAATGCTAAGGAAAGTTGAAAACTAAATCTACTTTGAACCAAATCTCAAATCCAGTATGTGTCGAGTCCATTAGCTAGCAACTAAACCGGCAACAACAAGAAATAGCATTTACAGAACACTGATTGAATATGTCAAACTCAACTATTTTAAAACTATAGTGAGTTTCAGTAGCGGACCTAGGATTTGTATTCAAGAGGGGCGATCGGGAGTTTAACCGAACTTTTAAAGGGGCGGTTGGAATTTTTGCCTCCAAATTACACTATTTTTTTAAATTTTAAGGGGAACGTCCGCCCACCTTTGCTATAGTGTGGGTACGCCAGTGAGTTCAATTGAGGTAGGTTTGATAACCTTCGTACGTATTTCTATTTTTAGAAGACTATGTAAATATTTCCATTGTCTGATAATCAATTAAGATATTTAAAAAAAAAATACCAATCCAAGATTCCAAATTTCCAAGGCAAAACCCCACCCACACACACACTTAGTCTCGGCAAAAAAAGGCCCAAATCAGGATAGCAATCCTTTGAATTTAATTGGTGGGCCAACTTAAAAGCCCAGACTGAAACTATAAAAATATACCCACAATGAGGTAAAGCCCGGTTTAGCATATAAATTTACCGCAAAATCGTTTGGTTCGCATGAATTGAATGTAATTCAATAGAATTGGAATTTGAATTCCAACTCTTTAGGCGTTTGATTCATTGAATTTGTTGGAATTAGAATTTCAATTCCAATCTTGTGTGTTTGGTTGACAAAGTAATTGGAATTTAATTGGTGGGCCAACTTAAAAGCCCAGACTGAAACTATAAAAATATACCCACAATGAGGTAACACCCCAACCGATGACGGAATCATCGAGGTGCCACGTAGTGACGATTGTTCAAAAGCACATGGTACTAAAATGTAAATATTATTGAATAAACCAGAATTGTCTTACATGGAAATGGAAAATACATTGTCTAAATTGAATGGAATGTAAATATTGAAATAACTGAATTAAAATAAAGCACTAAATGTCTCTTGTTAAAGCACTAGATCAAACTGCACCTGAAACATGTACAAAATAGATTTGGTCAACATATGAAATGTTGGTGAGCATTCCTAGTTTTGATATATATAGTAGGTTAAAAAGTTATACAATTCAAGTGCAAGCTACAGTGCAAATATGTAAACTATGTATCATACAAATGAGCGAAATCAACCCTGTGACTGTATAATGTACTGTATGAACGGCGGTGTACTTATCCAATAAATGGATAAAAGCTTAACACTGGCCACGGATTCTCCGATGAAAAAGGGGGAGAATCAATCTAGGCGGGTTGTCAATCCAAATAGCGCTATCCAATGTTAAGGTCGGCTTGTACCATGTTAATGATTTCACTAAGTACAAATGTAATCCACATGTATTGTCTAAGCATAAAACACGTTGTAAGCAATGCACATAGTACTAGAATTGTATTGTAAAAATGTAAACTTGTATTTGAAATTGTAATAGTGTACATGTAACACCCCAAAAATGAATAAAAGCAAAAAGGGGATAGGAATACTCACTGTTTACGTAATATCTTGAATTTGAACTTGGACAACGGAATATGTGTTGGAAATTATCAACATAAAGAATTTGATAATGTGTAAGGGAATAACTCTAGAATACATGTACTTCTAGGGTTTCGAATTGGGGATAAACGTTTATTTGATTAATTAAACAAATTGTTTATTAATTATGAGAAATTTAATAATTAAATAAATAAAAGTCTCTTTGTAAAATTTTAAGTTGAATATATTCACAACATAAGGTTTTAAGTATGAAAATAATTTTTATAAAATTATTTTCTCGAAAATAGAATATTTAATCTAATTATTTCAAATTGTCAAAATATGACTTTAATATCTAAAAATATTAAAATCAAAGAATTTCTGAATTAAAAATTGTATTTCAGTTCTAGATAGTTAGAAATAATTTATATAAATTTTTGGTGCAAAAATATTGAAAAATGAATTTATTATGAATTATTTATGATTAAAACAAACAAAAATTGATTAAAAATATTAAATAAACGGTTTTTCAGAAATAAAAATTATTTCTGAAATGTTTATTGCTATAAAAGTTTAGGATAATTTTTGTGAAATTTTAAAAAGTCGTTTTGATATTTTTATAGAATTTTATAATTTTAATTGAATAAACTTGTAATATTTATTATATATAATAAATAAAAGATTTTTGAAAACCTAAAAATTGGATAATGAACTTTATCATAAGAATAACTAAATATAATTTTTGTAGATTTTATAAAGCACTTTTAGCATTTTTAAGTTATTTTAAAAGATTAAAAGTATAGATATATGTAAATGGAAAAGAAAAGAGAAAAAAAGAAATGTTTTTGTTGCTCATGGGCATCGAACCCGCGTGCTTTACCAAACAAACATCAGACACAACCACTTGATCTAGATCAGTGGTTGTGTTTGATTCTGGTTTAATTAAAATATAAGATATAAGCATAAAGGTGTTCTTCCCCAAATTTCAAGAGTTCGAGCCCTAGTTTTCTTAATACAATGATTCGACGATTATTAACCCCTGTAAAGTTGGGGTTAATGTTCGTACATGGCCGATTAGTAAAACCCACAATAATAATTGAACTTACAATGACGATTTGAAGCAAGAACACGAGTCAACCCAAAAGTCAAACGCGTGTGATTCTTGGCTAGGAACGAGTTGTTTGCAGGATTTAAGGGTGGGGGTTTGTTAATCGTTCTATTCAACGATGGTGTGCGAGTCCAATTGGCTTATCAACGAGTATTTATACAAGTTTCAAAAACGAATTCATTTGGAAGCTTATTAATGGTGTTTGACTCGCAAAACACGCGTGATTTCGTATTAGGAAAGAGGAGATGATTAGGGTGCGTAATACTCGGATTTGACTTGACTATTAGCGTGTTTATTGGTCAAAATTGATGCTTCTTTGTGTGATTTATGGTGCAGCGCGACAGTAGAGGAAGAAAGGGAAAAAAAGATAACAGACGGGCAGCGTATATATGTAAACCGGGTTAGAATAATTTCAGATGTGAGCTTGTAGCTCAGTGGTTGTGCGTGGTGTTGTGTTGTGGCTCCTGCCCGGGTTCGAGTCCCGGCAGGGCATTCTTTTTTTTTTTTGTTTAAACCATAAAGGGGAAGGGAGTGATAAGCTGGGCTTGGGCTTTTGTGTTGGGCCGGACTTCTGTTGTTGGGCTCAGCAGTAACAAAAGGGGTGAAATGGTTGGGTTATTGGGTAAAAGGTTATGGATCTATATAGTGGGCTTGTGAGTTGGGTTGTTGTAGTGTCCAAAACCAACTCTATTATTTTTATTATTATTATTATTTTTATTATTATTATTATTAAAAACAAAATATATATATATATATATGTAATGAAAAAGTGACGGATGTCACAGCATCCCCTACTTTTAGAAACTTCGTCCCGAAGTTAATAGTAACATAGGGTTATGGATGTTTAGGGTAAAAGTTAAGATAACTGTGGTTTAGAAAATTCGAATGATTTGGATATGAGGTTTGATAGGTGTGAGTTAAGGGTTGGATTAGGTTCGTCTCGAGTAATAAGGAAGATAAAGATCTAGTAATTCACTAAGTTTCAAGTTTTAGGAATCCTATGATAAATGTACGAGTTGATTGACTACAGAAAGACTAAATGAACTACCAAGTAAACAGAGTTTGTTCCTGGTCCGACTTCCAGTCTCACTTTCAATGCATCATTAGTGTTTGTATACAGGGTGTACCGCAGCTAACCCACCACACCTTTGATACCTTGAAAACGTACTGGACATCTTCCCAAAAACTCTAATAGAATTTCACACTACCCTAACGCACCTGTAAATTCATGATTACGTTCCGGACCGGAATCATCAATTTACCTTACATTAGGGTTTTATGTCCTTCTATGATCCTATTCTAACAACACATTAACGCAAATAAATTTCACAAGAAGATGACACAACAAACACGTTGAGTTAAAATGAGATGTTATCAATGAAATGAGGCCATGTAATAATGGGTTTGCAATGACTTGTAAGCATAATAGTATTTAAGTATGGGCTACACTCGTCCGAGGAGCCCTTTAAATGAAATGTTTATCTGAGTTGTGTGGATAATACACACATGCAAGCAAGTTTTGTAAGCACTACAACAATTAAGTGTAAGTGTTATCTTAGTGGCCTATAGGAATAGTTTACGAGTATCATGAATAATTAAATGTTCAATGGATAGTCGAATTAAGGAAAAATCAGGTTTCAATCAAGCAATGATGTTTTTCTTAGAAAAGCTCTGTAAGATCAAGTGTCAAGTCCAAACGTTTCAAATGAATGTAAGGTAGAGTCTTGTATGATTAAAATAAACGTAATCAATATGATAAATTTCCAATCTGTATTCGTACGCAATAGTATGCAAGAAAATTTCTAGATGTTATATGCTAATGAGTGCGACAAAATTGGGTACAAAATGATAATAGGATCAAGAAAATGAAAACGCAAGTGTTGGATTCCCGAGTCTTAAGAAGATTCCATCCATGGCTTAACCAGTGGGATTAACGTCATCCTGATCTGTTGTTTCGTTGGTGTTGATATTGAAAGCTCGTTCATGTGCCACCAGGTTTACATTGTTCAATTTGGGACATTGAGGTAGCATGTGGTTAGGGTCTCTACAATGATAACATGCCCGACCGTTAGTAATCTGTAGTGGTTCCTGGGCAGCTGTTTGATGATTATCTTGCGTCCAATCTGTTACACGACAAGTAGTGACAAAGTGTCCAAACCTTCCACATCTAGTGCATTGACGGCATGGAAGATTTGCAGGGTGATGATACTTGCAAGTGCTGCATTGAGGATGGGTTCCCGTGTAGGCTTTCTTGATAGGAGGTTGAGTCGCGGGATCCACAACAGTATGGTTCAGATTATCGCCCATTCGTTTCTTAGAGTTCGAAGCAGTAGTGGCGGCCTTTGCTAAAACAGTCTTAGATTGTTCAACAGTATTGGTGGTTTTCTCAGTAGACGTCTTGGTGCCCTTTCTAACCAAGTTTCCTTTCCTTACGTGTTTGTCTGTTAAAGTGGCTGCAAGCTGGATGGCTTCTTCTACCGTAGTGGCTTTGCCTCTAGTGACAACGTCTTGAATCAGGTCAGGTAATCCCTCGGTATATTTTTCGATTGCTCGAGAGACCGGGGTGACCATGTGTGGAACCAGTATGCTAAGTTCGTGATATCGAGTATTATACGCTAGATTCTCACCACTGTCTTGTTTCAACCCATAGAACTCTTCCTCTAGTTTCCTGATTTCGTTCCTAGGGCAGAATTTGGCGATCATGAGTTCCTTAACTTCAGTCCAAGATAATGATAAAGCAACATCAGCTCCTCAATTGCGCTTTTCGCCATTCCACCAAGTTAGCGCCCCCTTTTGAAGGACACTAGTAGCATAGCGAACGCGGAGTTCATCAGGACATTCACTGTTCACAAAAGTACTCTCCATGCTTTCAAACCATTGGAGGAGGCCAGTAGCACCCTCCTCACCAGTGAATTTTGTGGGGTTGCAGGAGTTAAAGTGTTTGAAGGTGCACCGGAATTGAGTTGCACCCTCTGTGTTGGCACTATGGCTGTTCTGTGCTAGTTCACTAACAAGATTAGGAATCACTGCAGCAATTTCCTGAGCGACTAGAGATGCGAGTCGACGCTCAGAACGTTGTCCAGAAGCACGAACAGTGCGTTGGCTAGCATCACGGAGCATGCGGCGAGCAGACATCTATGAGGTAGTCAATGAACAATCATGAGATTAGAAAATGTGAGTGTATAACTGTACAAATGATTATGAAAGTATGAACTTGTAAGCAATATATGAAAATCATGAGATATTGTATATGAAACGAGAGAGTATTATTGAAAAACTTGCATAAATGCTTGGAGTGCCCTTGTCTAGCTGTAAAGCCCAACAAGAACGTTGACTTTTCAAAGGAGTTGAACCCAATGGTGATCAAAGAAGACATGCTTTAGCCTATAAGTGGACACTCACTCCAGGAATCCCCAGGTAAGCATAACAGGTCCGTAAATGGATTTATGCGCTATACTTGCCTATGCCAGAAGACCCAGTGTACAGGCATCCACCCTTCCAGATTGCACGTGTCCTTATCACACTCATTAAAGTTCAACAACTTTGAAGGAGCAAAATAAGAGTAGGCATTATGCCTAAGAGTGTCTTCATGAAAGGTTCTGCTCCCGTTCCATGATGATGTAGACCTTCCACTCCTTGTAGGACACCATCTTTATGCACCAGGATGAAAGATGAGGAGAAAGGAGAGAGAGAAGAAGGGAAAGATAGAGGAAGGAAAGTAGAGGGAAATGAGGGGTAAGGTAATTTAGGAAATATTATGCATGAAGGTTAAAGTTCGGTTATAGTCTAGGCCATCTTATCTAATAACCTAGTTCCCTATAACCATGGCTCTGATACCAATCTGTAACACCCCAACCGATGGCGGAATCATCGAGGTGCCACGTAGTGACGATTGTTCAAAAGCACATGGTACTAAAATGTAAATATTATTGAATAAACCAGAATTGTCTTACATGGAAATGGAAAATACATTGTCTAAATTGAATGGAATGTAAATATTGAAATAACTGAATTAAAATAAAGCACTAAATGTCTCTTGTTAAAGCACTAGATCAAACTGCACCTGAAACATGTACAAAATAGATTTGGACAACATATGAAATGTTGGTGAGCATTCCTAGTTTTGATATATATAGTAGGTTAAAAATTTATACAATTCAAGTGCAAGCTACAGTGCAAATATGTAAACTATGTATCATACAAATGAGCGAAATCAACCCTGTGACTGTATAATGTACTGTATGAACGGCGGTGTACTTATCCAATAAATGGATAAAAGCTTAACACTGGCCACGGATTCTCCGATGAAAAAGGGGGAGAATCAATCTAGGCGGGTTGTCAATCCAAATAGCGCTATCCAATGTTAAGGTCGGCTTGTACCATGTTAATGATTTCACTAAGTACAAATGTAATCCACATGTATTGTCTAAGCATAAAACACGTTGTAAGCAATGCACATAGTACTAGAATTGTATTGTAAAAATGTAAACTTGTATTTGAAATTGTAATAGTGTACATGTAACACCCCAAAAATGAATAAAAGCAAAAAGGGGATAGGAATACTCACTGTTTACGTAATATCTTGAATTTGAACTTGGACAACGGAATATGTGTTGGAAATTATCAACCTAAAGAATTTGATAATGTGTAAGGGAATAACTCTAGAATACATGTACTTCTAGGGTTTCGAATTGGGGATAAACGTTTATTTGATTAATTAAACAAATTGTTTATTAATTATGAGAAATTTAATAAATAAATAAATAAAAGTCTCTTTGTAAAATTTTAAGTTGAATATATTCACAACATAAGGTTTTAAGTATGAAAATAATTTTTATAAAATTATTTTCTCGAAAATAGAATATTTAATCTAATTATTTCAAATTGTCAAAATATGACTTTAATATCTAAAAATATTAAAATCAAAGAATTTCTGAATTAAAAATTGTATTTCAGTTCTAGATAGTTAGAAATAATTTATATAAAATTTTGGTGCAAAAATATTGAAAAATGAATTTATTATGAATTATTTATGATTAAAACAAACAAAAATTGATTAAAAATATTAAATAAACGGTTTTTCAGAAATAAAAATTATTTCTGAAATGTTTATTGCTATAAAAGTTTAGGATAATTTTTGTGAAATTTTAAAAAGTCGTTTTGATATTTTTATAGAATTTTATAATTTTAATTGAATAAATTTGTAATATTTATTATATATAATAAATAAAAGATTTTTGAAAACCTAAAAATTGGATAATGAACTTTATCATAAGAATAACTAAATATAATTTTTGTAGATTTTATAAAGCACTTTTAGCATTTTTAAGTTATTTTAAAAGATTAAAAGTATAGATATATGTAAATGGAAAAGAAAAGAGAAAAAAAAGAAATGTTTTTGTTGCTCATGGGCATCGAACCCGCGTGCTTTACCAAAAAAACATCAGACACAACCACTTGATCTAGATCAGTGGTTGTGTTTGATTCTGGTTTAATTAAAATATAAGATATAAGCATAAAGGTGTTCTTCCCCAAATTTCAAGAGTTCGAGCCCTAGTTTTCTTAATACAATGATTCGACGATTATTAACCCCTGTAAAGTTGGGGTTAATGTTCGTACATGGCCGATTAGTAAAACCCACAATAATAATTGAACTTACAATGACGATTTGAAGCAAGAACACGAGTCAACCCAAAAGTCAAACGCGTGTGATTCTTGGCTAGGAACGAGTTGTTTGCAGGATTTAAGGGTGGGGGTTTGTTAATCGTTCTATTCAACGATGGTGTGCGAGTCCAATTGGCTTATCAACGAGTATTTATACAAGTTTCAAAAACGAATTCATTTGGAAGCTTATTAATGGTGTTTGACTCGCAAAACACGCGTGATTTCGTATTAGGAAAGAGGAGATGATTAGGGTGCGTAATACTCGGATTTGACTTGACTATTAGCGTGTTTATTGGTCAAAATTGATGCTTCTTTGTGTGATTTATGGTGCAGCGCGACAGCAGAGGAAGAAAGGGAAAAAAAGATAACAGACGGGCAGCGTATATATGTAAACCGGGTTAGAATAATTTCAGATGTGAGCTTGTAGCTCAGTGGTTGTGCGTGGTGTTGTGTTGTGGCTCCTGCCCGGGTTCGAGTCCCGGCAGGGCATTCTTTTTTTTTTTTTTTTTTGTTTAAACCATAAAGGGGAAGGGAGTGATAAGCTGGGCTTGGGCTTTTGTGTTGGGCCGGACTTCTGTTGTTGGGCTCAACAGTAACAAAAGGGGTGAAATGGTTGGGTTATTGGGTAAAAGGTTATGGATCTATATAGTGGGCTTGTGAGTTGGGTTGTTGTGGTGTCCAAAACCAACTCTATTATTTTTTTTATTATTATTATTATTATTATTTTTATTATTATTATTATTTTTATTATTATTATTATTATTAAAAACAAAATATATATATATATATATATATATATATATATATATGTAATGAAAAAGTGACGGATGTCACAGAAACGGTACGGGTCACAACGATGCGGGTCATGGGGGCAAGGTTGATATATTCCAATTTATTAACCAACCAAACACAATAATTAAGGATTTGAGATTCCAATTCCAACAATTTCCAATTCCTTTTGGAATGTTTAAATTCCAAATCCAATTCTTTCTAATTCCAATTCTTACACAAATTCCAATTCCGATTCCAAACCATTCCACAAACCAAATGCACCCTAAACTTTTTCTAAAGGCTCATTTGCATTAATCCAGCAGATTGACTAGAGTTATGGATCCAGGAAAAAAGTTGCACCTTCATATCTTCCACCACGCGGAGTCAATTTTGGGCTTAATCTTTATAGTTTTGGGCTTTCCAAAAGAACCATAGCTTAGCATAGATAGAGGTGAAAAAAAAAAAAAACTAGAACCGTACCTGGCCCTATCCGCCGGGTACATATAAGGTATAGATTTCTATGTAGAAAAACCGGACTCAGGATTGTACCCGATTTTTTTTAAATACCCGGAATCAGGTTGTACCCATACCTAGGTTTTTGTACTCCTGGAACCGGGTTTTCCTGATACCCAAAAAGTACATGTAAAGCAACGAACCTATTTGTCATTTTGATGTTGAGGCGGTCCAGGAAGAAATAGCTCACTTCGTGATTCATGAGGGGTTGCTATTTGACCACTTCGACAACTCAAGATTGACACATCTCATCCAAAGAACTCTACAACTGCACTACCATTCGACGTGATTGTATAAAAAGAATTCAATACCCGGCATACCTGGTTTTTTTTTCAATACCTGGTGTACCCAATTTTTTTCCGGGAATGGTTTTTTATGCTCGAAACCGGAACTGGTGTCGGTTCTTTCAATACCCGGTCGAAGTGATACCGAACCCTACCCGGAACCGGGTATTGAAAAAACCCGATTTGCGCCCCTATAAGGTTGTCAGTTGTGGGGTGCGAGCGAGCTAGCGCGGCAGAGCAGCCGAGCCGAGTTGCTCGCGAAAACCACAACAGCCACGCGTTAATGTGCCCGCGAGCGAACGCCAGCGAGCTGGCTAGCGTGTCAGATTTTAAAACAAAATAACTGTTGGCGACATTGAATATTTGACAACGGTCAAATATATAAGAAAAATGTTAGGTCTCTCTCTATATATATGTATAATTTACCCACGTCATTTTTTAAACCAAACCACTCATATACATTCATATTATCATTTACCTTTACTTAAAACCCGATCTCACATGGCAAACGAAAACCCAATTCCACACCCACAAAACCCAATCAAAGTATGACGTTGGACCGTGGACGAAGAAGTCGCGTTGGTGAACAGTTATATTACCACATTTTAAGAAGGTGGACATGAGACTACGAAAACTTTTTGGAGCACGGTTATGACTAGATTCCGTCAACAAATGGGTAACAACCATCGTTCCAGGAAAGAATTTACAGGAAAATTTATGGCTTTTACGGACGAAGTGCACAGTATTCGAGGGGTTATTCGTAAGTGCGTTGAACAACATTGCATGTTTAAACGAAAACGAGGTGATTGAGGAAGCCCGTAACGAGTACTGTGCCATGCACAACGATAACTATCCAAACGTTGTGGTTTGGAGAGCTATGAGACCACTCTTTCAACAATAGTCGCATTTTTAGTATTTATTTGTGGTTTTTAATATTTATGTGATGTTTTTTGTGTGATGTTATTTTATTTTTATTACGTTTAATGTTTTAAGTGTTAATTATTTAATTTGTCTTCAAAACAAAAATAAAAAAACATAAAAAATAAAAACAAAAAACTCGATAAACTCGATAAAATCATCGCTCAAAAACTTGATCCCATCTAAAATGGGCAGAAAAGAATGAATATCAGCCGTCAATGATGAAATACGTCTCCAAACTTTTGAAGTAAATGGGCATGCATGTTTGATGTTTCAACTAACCCGATGTATTTTGTTTGAGCCATCATTTCTCCCCCATGAATTGGTTTCTAATCCTTTCAAAGGTGTCAATCACTATTTCCGGGGAACAAAAACGTTTTGGTTCTCCTCGCAGGCTTTAGCATGCTTCTCAACTTTCTTCGCCTCTGCTTTCCGCACCGCTTGCCCTGCTAAAAAACCACTATCCCTCAAACCAACCAGAGGAGATACACCTGTTAGGTCGACGCAAGCGTGTTTCCCCCCGGCCCACCCAAAGACAAGCAGGTCTGCAGGACGTAGGGTGGATCTCCCGTCAGCGGGGTCCGAGAGGAAATTCACAGGAGCCTTCCTCTTGGCTGAGATCCCATCCCTTCTTAAAATGTTCCAAAGAACGTCCCGGACCCAGTCATGCCTATATTTGAAACCAGGCAACTCCTGACAATGAACCGCATGTTCCCCGTATTTGTCCAAGCATGCCTTACGGCAAATCGGACAGACTTCATCTTCATGGTACATGGGGATCACCAAACGATATTTAAGAATTGCCCTGTATTCAACCCTAGACATGGTTTGGCCCAAACCTTCGATTGGGACAACATTCAGGAAGTCTTAGGCATGGGGACTTTGCAAGCATTCAATAACTGCCTTTTGACGGGGAGACAGATCAAAAGTTTCACCCAGGCTCTGTGCGATTTTGCCAAAAAGGGCATTCGCAAAAGTTTTCTGAGGCTTTGGGAAAAAAAATACAAATGCTATGCTTGCCAACACCGATTTGATTAAAGTCAGACATCCTCCATAAGGGAGAAACCGTAGCCTTCCAATGTTATGACAAAACATTATTTGCCCCGTTAGGAAGACCTTGACAAGTGAATTATATCGATTCCTCCCCACAATTCATGAAGTTGGCAAAGCTGATGACAACGGCTGCCCCCAATGCCGATGATTTTACCACATAACCTTAATGGCACTAACAATCAACCTGTATAACAATTCTTAGTAATTCTATTAACGTCATCCAAAATTATAGTTTTAACGTGTTTACAACTATTCATATATGAGGATTAGTAAATATTATTGCTTAAAATGAAATCCCGGTACATATTAAATATTTTGTTTTATATAACAGGTTATCTGTTTAAATAAATAAAAAATTATATTAGAAAAAGATTCTTATTATTATTGTTAGTTTGTATATAAGTTAACGGCCTAGGTTTTTTTTTTTTTTTTTTTCAATAGCAAATTGCTTTATTCATCACCTAAAAGAAATTACACGTCCGATACTAGCAAGGCGACTATACAAACATCACCTACGTCTCTATACAATACACTTCCTGCCCTTGTTCGCCTAGCACCTTGACCTACAACCACTTTGACAAAACTGCTTCGCTTTAACCTAATGGAACTCTCCACTTTCTTTGTTGAAACACAGAATCAACACCAATGTTTTTTTTTTCAAAGGTTGCATTAGTGAATTGTTGGCAGTTCAGTTTGACAAGTGTTTTGTCCAAAATCAACTAGTCAGTTATAACATATCGATATTTTCAATAATCAATAATATTATAAATAATTATCATGTATTTTTTAATTTTATTTGTTTCACAACATTTCAAACATGATGAAAACGGCAGTGTACGAAATTGGACAGTGTCCTTGGACAAATAATGGTGTTTTTAAAATCTCTCAGGAGGTAGCTGTTCCCATAGTACCCATGCATTTATACCAAGAGTTGGATTAGGATAGAATCCTATTTGGAGTGGGTGAATGTTTTTATATTAAGAACACGGATGTGAAAGGGTGATTTTCGCGCCCAAAACCGCCCAGCACCCCCGCCCCCCTCCCCGGCGAAAGGGGCGCCAAAGTGACTTGAAAGGGGTAGGCGTGAAATTTTTCGCGAGGCAGGGGCATCTCCAACATCCAATCAACTTCCTCCAACTCTCTTTTGCAACCTCTGTATGCTTTTTTACTTTTATTGTTTTAATTCAATTTTAATATCCTTAAATAGATACACTCACATCATTACACCTCTTGTTAATTTCAAGCTCTTTTAAGTCCCATATAGGACTTACATGCCATTTGTCAAAAAATGTTCAAGTGAGGGGCTTGAAATTTTTGAACCACTATGCATGGTCTGTAAGGGGGTGTTTGGGATTGATTATTTAAAACAGATTATGCGTTTTGGAAAAGTATGGGTAGAGCTGCTTATAGATTATTGCGTTTTGGTAGCCTAAAAAACTGATTATCTGCGTTTTCAAAACGCAATCCAAACACTAAAAACTGATTATCTGCGTTTTCAAAACGCAATAATCTAAAAATCAGATTCAAAACGCAATCCCAAACACCCTCTAAAAACATAAGAATAAGAATGTGAGGCTACCTTGGTAAAGACGTATAAATTAAAAAATTATCAACATAATAAATTATGTTTTAATGCTATGTTCCCGAGTTTAACAAATAAAGGAAGAGAAGGGAAAGAGAATTAAAGAGGGAAAAGAAAGGGAATAGACAAAAAAATATAAATTAAATTTATGAAAAAATAATTTTGTAAGGTTAATCATTTAAAACTCTTCCAATTTAATTTGGATAAAATTGTTTTAAATTACTTTCCTTTTACAAGAAAATATATAAATTACTATCTTATAAGGATAAAATGGAAAATTATCTTTTTAAGCGTTGTATCTGGATCCGCTAAAATTTTCAAATTTTTTCAAACCGACTGGGCTACAGGAACCTTAGAACCTCAGAACCACCTAAATCCGCCCGTGTATATATGTATTTTTTATTTTATCAACTTTAAACAATATGCAGCATTAATTCAGTAAAAAAAAACATGAATAAAAAGGCTGTTATGATAAAAATAAAAATGTTTCATAAAAGAAACTTAAAAATAAAGTCGAATCCGATCCCAACCAGGTTTTATCACGATGGGCCTTGGGCTACCTGGCACCGTCTGCTATTACGAACGTATGGGTCGGATTTTGCTATTGGGTTAGTTACCAAGTAGCCGGACTTTTAATCTTTGAAAGAAAAACTAAAGTCAAATACATTGATTACAAAGCTTTGATTGAAGTCTTGACAAAAAGAAATAGTAGGGCTAGAGAAGCAAGGCCTCATATTTTGCCGCTATAAAAAAACTAATCATTTTGAGTATCATTTTCATCTCTCTCTCTCTCTCTCTCTCTCTCTCTCTCTCTCTCTCTCTCTCTGTGAGACAGTGAAAGAGATGGGCACAATTCGCACAGGCTCCATTGGAGCAGTGCACGGAGAACACACGAAAGAAGCTCAAGCATTTTCCACCTCAGCTGCCAACCATCACAAACAACCACTTGATGCCGGTGCTCTTTTTGTTCTCAAGTCCAAAGGTATACATCATCTCCTCCTTTAGATGCTTATAAGTCCATGTTCTTGAGTTAATAATCCATGTGTCATGCCGTTCAAACCATTAAGCTTATCCATGTACCGTTGGTTAAGGTTTGTTAATTATGCTTATATAGTTATATATGTCTTTACTATTGTGGTGTTCCTCTAAGTTGATTATCATGATCACAAAATTTTCAAAATGTAAGTACGCAGCGAACGGTTTTGTTTACGGTTTTAAAATTTCGAAGGGTTAAAAACCAGACCTAAGGTGAGATTTTAATATATTTTAAAAATTTTAAAATATTCTTGGTTTGATTTATCAAGTTCAATGGTTTCTTTTCGGTTTTGAATAATTAAAAACTGGTACTATCGGTTTGGTTTATGGTTTGCTTAAGAAACCATCCACATGAGATCATGAACACCCCTAAATTAAGTTTTGTTATTGTTGATTCACTAGAAGTACTTGTTTTCTTTTCTCCATTTAGGAAAAAGTGCTAGCAAACAAGGATTCCATGAATGTAAATATAATATAGTGTGTTCATGTCGTTTTAAAGAACAATATCTAGAGTCCAACACAAATATATCAAAGGATCTATCTACAATATCTAAAGTCAAGGCTACCATAAATGCATTTTGGATTTTTTAATAACACCAAATAGATTTATTATAACTTTATAATTATAATTATTTTTTACATGTGTGAATACATGGTTTCGCTAGACACACGTATATATGTAAATTTAGGTATTGTGTCATTCCACTGTATCCTAAGATTATTTCAGACTGGGGATAAGCTAAAGCCACACCATCTATATATTTATTTATTTGACTTTAGAGCATTCCCATTTGAGAAACCAAATTTACGTGAGTGTGTCCACCAAATTATATTGGGTGAGTGTAAGTAGTTGTGAGTGGAGGAGGGAGAAAATATTTTGTGAAAGCACTGTTCATCCATATATTTGAAAACCTACTGTTCACCCCTAAAATTATTTTAACGTGTTATGGACCATGTGATGAGTATGAATTTTATAACTTAATAAAATACAGATTAATGAGATATAACTCCTGCAATGAGGATGAAAACGTGGTATAGTAAAATTCTAAACTCAACATGTGAGTTTACATTAATAACATCACGTGACTTCTTAAATGTTTGTAGTGATGACATATTATGAATCTATGATGTAAGTTCGATAATAGGGTTATGAGCCTTGAGGGGTTCCCAAATTAATACTTGGATTTATGCTTATACTATATATCAACCAAACCAAACCCGAAACCCCACCTAGGTGATGTGCGATAATGCCACTAACAATGTAGTACCTTTATTATCTTTTACTTTACGTTGTCACGATTTATTCTAGATTTATTCATTCAATTCAAAAAAGAGTAGCGGCGCAGCTTGTTATCCGTTTACCTGCGTATCACTTGTAATAGGCTATTTTTGTTCAGTGAATTTATTATTCACCAAACATTGATCTGTAAAAATACAAATTAATGGATTTAATGTAATACGTGGCAGGGTCATGGTGGCATAGCGGCTATCATTTGACGACGTCCATTGTAGCACCACCATTGTTAAGCCTACCATTTGCATTTGCATCACTAGGATGGACGGCTGGAATATTGTCATTAGTGATTGGAGCAATGGTGACTTTCTACTCATATAACCTTATTTCTCTCGTCCTTGAGCATCACGCTGAGTTGGGTCACCGTCATCTACGATTTCGTGACATGGCATATGATATCTTAGGTAACATCATATTTTATTTATCGGGTTAAATAAGAACATGTCGTTTATATTATTACTAATGATAATCACATAATTTAAAATTATAAAAACGAAATTTGCTATAATGATTTGAGGATATATGTGGGAAGTATAATAACTTATCTTATTAATTGGTCAAAGGCGTGTCAATATGTTCATAATTTCAGCGGACCCCAATGAAGATAACGTGACGCTGACAATATTTATTCATCTTTCATCTAACAAAATTTATGTATTAAAGTTAGTTCTTGTTTTACATGTGCCCGACCATATTAAAGTGTAATTTTATATTTTCAATAAAAAAATTATTGCATATCTATCAGTTAAGTCTAAAGCTTATATTTTCATGTGTTTATCTTATATTAAGTACCTAAAAACTTAAGTTTCAACATAAGGGCAATAGAGTAATATGATTTGTACTTTGTAATGATATAAATCCATTTAGGCTATTACGAATTGTTTAGGTATTGAACTCTTGAAGTGTAATAATTAAATAAAAAAAAACCAAATCTTACGAGCCAGCTAGTGGGTTGGGCAGGGGCGAAGGATTGAAGGAATTTTTTGCCAAAGTAGTGGCATAGTACCAAAGGTTTGTGTATTTGGAGGGTGTCAAAAGTCTATTTTCACAAATGGTGTAACCACAGGTTGAACCTGCGGTTTATGCCAACGTGGAGAACCTTTCAAACTGAGTAGGAGGGAGAAGTTGCTGATTAGGATAGAGGAAGGAGAAACCGGTCCTTCAACTTGCGGTTTCTAATTTTTTTGCTGACTCCAAACAGTAACACAATCAGGATGTTGAAGGACTCGATGACATGGACTAAAAACTGCAGGTTGAACCTGCGGTTTCACATCTCTCCTCCTAACAAATCATTCAAGTGCACAGTGATGTTGAATGATGTTGGCCTACTCGAATCTCACTGAGGAACTGAAAAGGGACGATGGTTGCATGTGATAATGAAACAAAGCAAACAAACAAACAATAAAAGAACAAAAAAAATCGAATCCCATGCACAATCTCATGCACACATGTACGATGCATGCATAAGGCATTGTGAGTAAACTTATGCATGTGTATTTATAAAGAGTCATTCGTAAAGAGTCACTAGAGCTATAAATAAGGCATTGTTAGTAAACTTGCCTATGCATTCTTAAAGAGTCATTCACATTTCATATTTCACAAAGGTTCATAAATCAATTTTTGGTGTATTAATATTTCACAAAGCTAAGCTAGTTATATCACAGTTTGCATTCGCATAAATTATGGCACATCTAAACCCTGGTCCTCGCAATAATTCACTTCTATGGGATCAATCACGACATCGTTCTGCGATGTTGTTTGAAGGAAATGGCGGAGATGGGGAATTACTTAATTTTAGACGGGGGGACCAAGCCTTTTGGCGGGAAATTGGCAAAAATCCGTTGGATAGACTTGTTAAATTTCTGGTGCAGACGACGGGTTTTCTTGGAGATCTTGAGTGCGGTTACCGCCAGTATGACCGAGGGTTGATAACTGCCCTCGTTGAAAGATGGCGTCCTGAGACCCACACGTTTCACCTACGATTCGGTGAGGTGACAGTGACGTTAGAGGACGTTGCATGTCTAATGGGTCTTCCGATTAATGGTGAAGCGATGACAAGACAAGAATTTGACGCGGCGAATGATGAGGAACGGTCACAACTTGTCTACAATTTGTTGGGTATACAAACCAACTCTTTCCGCGGATACAGTCTATCGACCACCAAAGTTCGAGACAGAAACAAGCGTTCGTTGTCCTATAACCCGAGTGAGGTCGCGATCACAGAACGCGCACGTTGTGTGATATTAATTCTGTTGTCATGTTATCTGTTTAGTGACACAAGAAACGGTTATGTGTCGTTGTCCTTTTTACCACAATTAGAGGACCTCAATGAATGTGGGACCTTGAGTTTGGGAGTGCTGTGTTGGCATGGTTGTATCGCAACTTGTGCAAAGCAGCAGTACGGGACGGCAAAGCAATGGCAGGTCCTGTGTATTTGTTACAGTTGTGGGCCTATACCAAAATCCGGGTATTAGCTCCTAGAATTGTACCGGAAGAAGATGAAGAAGAAGGCTCCGGTAGAAGAAGGCAACTCTCATTTGGTGCCATGTACGTACTATGTTATGCGTGCATATTATTGTTTTTATTAAAACATGTTAATTTTGCTAATTATTGTTTTCATAATTATATTTATAGCTGGCGTGTACCACACGATTTTACGAAGACGGTTTCACACTCGTTGCCCGTTTTCCGTTCGCAACTAGAAAGTCTTCATGAGGATTCGGTAAGAGTTAGGTTACATTAAATTACTCGTGAATTCCGTACAATGGCTTAATAATATTTTATTTTTTTGCACCAGTTTGTTTGGCGTCCATATGAAGAAGCGAGGGGGTCTCTGCCGGAGTATTGTCTACAAGGGGAGGATTCATGGTGTTGTGAGTGTTATATTTTGTGGATGCATGTGGTTGAATACTAGGGATGAGCATTCAAGCCCGAATACCGATCCCGTCCCGTCCCGATCCCGATACCGTACCGAACCGATACCGAACCGAGGGGTTTCGGGATCGGTATCGGTATCCATATTTATGGATTTTCGGTTTCGGTATTATCGGTATCGGTACGGGATCGGTACGGTATCGGTATTTTAAGGCAAAATACCGATACCATACCGGTACCGTACCGATACCGAACCGATACCGTACCGTACCGTATGTGTTCGGTATCGGGATCGGTATTGGGTTTCTGGACTTTTCGGTATCGGTATTGTCGGGATCGGTATCGGTTCGGTACCGATCCCGTCCCGAGCTCATCCCTATTGAATACCACTCACCATCGAGGGTCCTTAGACAGTACAAGTTCCGTCAATGGAGACCTGAGGATCCTCCCCTTAGCCATGAAGTCCACCGTAGGTTGCATAAATAGAAGCGTACCGGGCAAAGAGATACAAACTGGAGAATCAAACATAAGTTCTTTGTCTCTTCCTGGGATAATCGCAGATCATATAGAGTGGTGGGGGAACGGACATCGGCAGCGGTTCCTTCCGTGTTTGCAGATTACATGAGTTGGTATCTGGAACACACGGTTGGATACATGACCAACCCGACCAATAACCTGGTACCACAAACCGGGTTCCGAGATGATGGGTCGATTAGCCAACTATTGGTTTGTATATCACTTTAATAATTTACACATTAGTATATAATGCAAAATATTATTTTTAATATTCGTTATTTTAATATTAATGCAGATGGAAGGCTATGCAGAGATGTATAGTCAAGCGGCTCGGTTTATGCCAAACGCTCCTGAACAATTTGCAGCGATTCAAAACACTGCCACCGCAGTGTTGACTTCAATTCGCGAAGGAGATCGTCTGAATTATCCTTCGCGTCTACAAGATCACCCGGTCGGTTTCCAAGCTGACAGAAGCCGACCTCAAAGGGTTTCAGTGCGCATTAACCGTAGACGTGGCCGGGTGGACGAAGCAGGGCCTTCTTCAGCAATTCCAGACCCTCCCAGGAATGATGAGCAGCATATAGACTGGACAGCTTTAGAAAGTTTGCTGAATGATGATGATGGTGGGAGTGGTAATTTTATAAGGGCTGCTTCCTCACAAAACCCTGTTCATCCACAACAGTTAGGGGGGGTTCAATCCACAACACTTGGGGGGGGGGGGGGTCAATCCACAACACTCTGGTGGGTTCATACCTACTCCTCATGAGTCTATTATGTATACCCCCTACCCCTAAGTAACACTCAGGCGTCTTCATTTTGGACACCAGATAACCCGATTAACACCCAACAATCCTCGTTCACTTACTGGGCACAAAATCAAAGTGAACAACCAACGGCTTATACTAATTCTTGGACGCCTGTACCCTTTCAATTTGATGAACGTCGGAATCCACCTAGAAATCGTCGGCGACCTCGATGTTGTGCCGGTAGTAGATATTGTAATCAACCTAGTTGTGGTGGTCCTAGTTACTGTAATAATGATGCATGAAGTATAGTTTTTAAAATCGTTTATGGATGTAACATTTTGATGTTTTAGCGTTTATGTTTTAATGATTAATGTTAGTTTAGATAAACATATTAAATATAAATTAAAATAAAACCATTACAAAACACACAACACATAAACACATTATCCTAATTTACTTATTGCAAACACATTACATAATCCTAAACTACTTATTAAAACAATAGATAATTAAACCAACCCCCCCCCCACTACGGAGACGGAGCAGTGTATGGCAAGTAATTATCCCAGTCCTCGAGTGTGTACGACGGCGGGGACACGTCACGATCGCTATCACAACCATCGGATTTCGCATCCGAGGGGATGCAGCAGTACTCATGAGGAGGGGAATAAATGTCTCGTTCTTCTATAGCATCCTTTAAAGTTTCCAGCTCCTCCTCGGTTGGCTCCCGATCAGGAGGGGTTGGGGTGGGGGTTGCTTGGAATTGGGGGGTGGGGTTTGGTTGGTTCTCCACAAACCGTAGACGCTCCATTCCCCTCTCAGCCATAACATAATCTACAAACCACACAATCTCCTCTTCAGTGAAATCAGCATCTGGATATGTGGGAGTGTATCCTAGGAGTGGAGGAATGGAGGGGACGGGGTTGGAGACACGTTGAGTAGGAGGAGAAGAAAACACTTGTTGAGGAGGAGGAGGAGGAGGAGGAGAAGGAGAAGAGAACATTGGTTGAGGAGGAGCAGATGAAAGTAGTACACGACGACGTCTCCGACGAGAGTATCGCCGGAGATCGGAAGGTCCGGCAGCTTCGTAAGGATAACTGCCATACATATCTTTCATTGGTTTGAGTGATAATTGTGACTGAGAATGAGGTTTTGGTCTTGTATTTATAGGTACTAAACCGCAAGTTCAAGTTGCGGTTTGATGAGGTGTTTTAATTTAAAACGTTTTTATGGCGTGGCAAAATGCCCCGGGGGCCACTTTTGGGCGCGTGATTCAATGCCCTGGCCCGGATTTACCGGTCCCACTGGACCCGCCAACGCGCAGTTCTCAGGACATAGTATACCGTTCATGCAAGTTTAGGCCTCAAAAAATATGGCTCGGCATCATTAGCTGCGTCACAAAACGATGAAAAGTCACATTTCGCAGTGCCACTTTTGAGAGTTGATGAGGTGTTTTATTTTCATAGGTTTTTCTAGTGTGGCAAAATGCCACGGGGGCCAATTTCGGGCGCGTGATTCGATGCCCTGGCTCGGATTTACCGGTCACCGGACCCGCCAGCACGCAGTTCTCAGGACATAGTATATCCGGGCCTATGTCCTGATAACAGTATACTATGTCCTGAGAACTGCGCGTTGGCGGGTCCAGTGACCGGTAAATCCGGGCTAGGGCATCGAATCACGCACCCGAAAGTGGCCCCCGGGGCATTTTGCCACGCCATAAAAGCGTTTTAAATTAAAACACCTCATCAAAACCGCAACTTGAACTTGCGGTTTAGTACCTATAAATAGAAGACCAAAACCTCATTCTCAGTCACAATTATCACTCAAACCAACGAAAGATATGTCTGGCAGTTATCCTTACGAAGCTGCCGGACCTTCCGATCTCCGGTGATACTCTCGTCGGAGACGTCGTCGTGTACCACTTTCATCTGCTCCTCCTCAACCAATGTTCTCTTCTCCTTCTCCTCAACATGTGTTTTCTTCTCCTCCTACTCAAATTTGTGTACCGTATACTAATGATGTCGAGCCATATTTTTTGAGGCCTAAACTTGCATGAACGGTATACTATGTCCTGATAATTGCGCGATGGCGAGTCCTGTGATCGGTAAATCCGGTCCAGGGCATCGAATCATGCACCCGAAATTGGCCCCCGTGGCATATTGCCATGCTAGAAAAACCTCTGAAATTAAAGCACCTCATCAACTCTCAAAAGTGGCACTGCAAAAATGTGACTTTTCATCGTTTTGTGACGCAGCTAGTGATGTCGAGCCATATTTTTTAGGCCTAAACTTACATAAACGGTATATTATGTCCTGAGAACTGCGCGCTGGCGGGTCCAGTGACCTGTAAATCCGGGCCAGGGCATCGAATCACGCGACCGAAAGTGGCCCCTAGGGCATTTTGCCACGCCATAAAAATGTTTTAAATTAAAACAACTCATCAAAACCGCAACTTGATGATGCGGACTTTAAAATCATCATCAAAACCGCAACTTGAACTTGCGGTTTAGTACCTATAAATACAAGACCTAAACCACATTCTCAGTCACAATTATCACTCAAACCAACGAAAGATATGTCTGGCAGTTATCCTTACGAAGCTGTCGGACCTTCCGATCTCCGGCGATACTCTCGTCGGAGACGTCGTCGTGTACCACTTTCATCTGCTCCTCCTCAACCAATGTTCTCTTCTCCTTCTCCTCCTCCTCCTCCTCCTCCTCAACAAGTGTTTTCTTCTCCTCCTACTCAACGTGTCTCCAACCCCGTCCCCTCCATTCCTCCACTCCCAGGATACACTCCCACACACCCAGATGCTGATTTCACTGAAGAGGAGATTGTGTGGTTTGTAGATTATGTTATGGCTGATAGGGGAATGGGGCGTCTACGGTTTGTGGAGAACCAACCGAACCCCACCCCCCACTTCCAGGCAACCCCCACCCCATCCCCTACTGATCGGGAGCCAACCGAGGAGGAGCTGGAAACTTTAAGGGATGCTATAGAAGAAGAACAAAACATTTTTTCCCCTCCTCATGAGTACTGCTGCATCCCCTCGGATGCGAGGTCCGACGGTCGTGATAGCGATCGTGACGTGTCCCCGCCGCCGTACACACTCGAGGACTGGGATAATTACTTGCCGTACACTGCTTCGTCTCCGTAGTGGGGGTTTCGGTTTAATTATCTAATGTTTTAATAAGTAGTTTAGGATTATGTAATGTGTTTGTAATAAGTAAATTAGAATAATGTGTTTATGTGTTGTGTGTTGTGTATTGGGTAATGGTTTTATTTTAATTTTTATTTAATATGTTTATCTAAACTAACATTAATCATTAAAATATAAACGCTAAAACATCAAAATGTTACATCCATAAACGATTTTAAAAACTATACTTCATGCATCATTATTACAGTAACCAGGACCACCACAACTAGGTTGATTACAATATCTACTACCGGCACCACATCGAGGTCGCCGGCGATTTCTAGGTGGATTCCGACGTTCATCAAATTGAAAGGGTACAGGCGTCCAAGAATTATTATAACCCGTTGGTTGTTCACTTTGATTTTGTGCCTAGTAAGTGAACGAGGATTGTTGGGTGTTAATCGGGTTATCTGATGTCCAAAATGAAGACGCCTGAGTGTTGCTTAGGGGTAGGGGTTATACATAATAGACTCATGAGGAGTAGGTATGAACCCCCAGAGTGTTGTGGATTGACCCCCCCCCCCCAAGTGTTGTGGATTGAAACCCCCTAACTGTTGTGGATGAACAGGGTTTTGTGAGGAAGCAGCCCTTATAAAATTACCACTCCCACCATCATCATCATTCAGCAAACTTTCTAAAGTTGTCCAGTCTATATGCTGCTCATCATTCCAGGGAGGGTCTGGAATTGTTGAAGAAGGCCCTGCTTCGTCCACCCGGCCACGTCTACGGTTAATGCGCACTGAAATCCTTTGAGGTCGGCTTCTGTCAGCCTGGAAACCGACCGGGTGATCTTGTAGACGCGAAAGATAATTCAGACGATCTCCTTCGCGAATTGAAGTCAACACTGCGGTGGTAGTGTTTTGAATCGCTGCAAATTGTTCAGGAGCGTTTGGCATAAACCAAGCCGCTTGACTATACATCTCTGCATAGCCTTCCATCTACATTAATATTAAAATGACGAATATTAAATTAATATTTTGCATTATATACTAATGTGTAAATTATTAAAGTGATATACAAACCATTAGTTGGCTAATCGACCCATCATCTCAGAACCCGGTTTGTGGTACCGGGTTATTTGTCGGGTTGGCCATGTATCCAACCGTGTGTTCCAGATACCAACTCATGTAATCTGCAAACACGGAAGGAACCGCTGCCGATGTCCGTTCCCCCACCACTCTATTTGATCTGCGATTATCCTAGGAAGAGACAAAGAACTCATCTTTGATTCTCCAGTTTGTATCTCTTTGCCCGGTACGCTTCTGTTTATGCAACCTTCGGTGGACTTCATGGCTTAGGGGAGGATCCTCAGGTCTCCATTGACGGAACCTGTACTGTCTAAAGACCCTCGATGGTGAATGGTATTCAACCACATGCATCCACAAAATATAACACTCACAACACCATGAATCCTCCCCTTGTAGACAATACTCCGGCAGAGACTCCCTCGCTTCTTCATATGGACGCCAAACAAAGTGGTGCAAAAAAATAAAATATTATTAAGCCATTGTACGGAATTCACCAGTAATTTAATGTAACTTAACTCTTACCGAATCCTCATGAAGACTTCTAGTTGCGAACGGAATACGGGCAACGAGTGTGAAACCGTCTCCGTAAAATCGTGTGGTACACGCCAGCTATAAATATAATTATGAAAACAATAATTTGCAAAATTAACATGTTTTAATAAAAACAATAATATGCACGCATAACATAGTACGTACATGGCACCAAATGAGAGTTGCCTTCTTCTACCGGCGCCTTCTTCTTCTTCTTCTTCCGGTACAATTATGGGAGCTAATACCCGGATTCTGGTATAGGCCCACAACTGTAACAAATACACAGGACCTGCCATTGCTTCGCCGTCCCGTACTGCTGCTTTGTACAAGTTGCGATACAACCATGCCAACACAGCACTCCCAAACTCAAGGTCCCACATTCATTGGGGTCCTCTAATTGTGGTAAAAAGGACAACGATACATAACCGTTTCTTGTGTCACTAAACAGATAACATGACAACAGAATTAATATCACACAACGTGCGCGTTCTGTGATCTCGACCTCACTTGGGTTATAGGGAAACGGACGCTTGATTCTGTCTAGAACTTTGGTGGTCGATAGACAGTTTCCGCGGAAAGAGTTGGTTTGTTTACCCAACGAATTGTAGACAAGTTGTGACCGTTCCTCATCATTCGTCGCGTCAAATTCTTGTCCTGTCACCGCTTCACCATTAATCGGAAGACCCATTAGACATGCAACGTCCTCTAACGTCACTGTCACCTCACCGAATCGTAGGTGAAACGTGTGGGTCTCAGGACGCCATCTTTCAACGAGGGCAGTTATCAACCCTCGGTCATACTGGCGGTAACCGCACTCAAGAACTCCAAGAAAACCCGCCGTCCGCACCAGAAATTTAACACGTCTATTCAACGGATTTTTGCCAATTTCCCGCCAAAAGGCTCCCCCCCCCCCCCCCCCGTCTAAAATTAAGTAATTCCACGTCTCCGCCATTTCCTTCAAACAACATCGCAGAACGATGTCGTGATTGATCCCATAGAAGTGAATTGTTGCGAGGACCAGGGTTTAGTTGTGCCATAATTTATACGAATGCAAACTGTGATATAACTAGCTTAGCTTTGTGAAATATTAACACACCAAAAATTGATTTATGAACCTTTGTGAAATGTGAAATGTGAAATGTGAATGACTCTTTAAGAATGCAAAGGCAAGTTTACTAACAATGCATTATATATAGCTCTAGTTACTCTTTACAAATACACATGCATAAGTTTACTCACAATGCCTTATGCATGCATCATACATGTGTGCATTAGATTGTGCATGGGATTCGATTTTTTTTGTTTTTTTATTGTTTGTTTGCTTTGTTTCATTATCACATGTAACCATCGTCCCTTTTCAGTTCCTCAGTGAGATTCGAACAGGCCAACATCATTCAACATCACTGTGCACTTGAATGATTTGTCAGGAGGAGAGTGGTGAAACCACGGGTTCTACCTGTGGTTTTAAGTCCATGCCATCGAGTCATTCAACATCCTGATTGTGTTACTGTTTGGAGTCAGCAAAAAAATCAGAAACCGCAAGTTGAAGGACCGGTTTCTCCTTCCTCTATCCTAATCAGCAGCTTCTCCCTCCTACTCAACTTGAAAGGTTCTCCACGTAGGCATAAACCGCAGGTTCAACCTGCGGTTTCACCATTTGTGAAAATAGACTTCTGACACCCTCCAAATGCACAAACTTTTTGTACTATGCCACTACTTTGGCAAAAAAAATTCAGGATTGAAGAGGCTAGAGGGTGCCCCCTTCTCCCCTGTTTTTTGCTCAGTAGTGTAAATTTACTAGTATTCTGTTCAAAACTTTTATACATATTGAGTCCGGCACCTCCTAATTTAAAGGTCATGTGACTTTCGAGATTGTTGGGCTCACTATAAATTTTGTTCAAGCTCCATTGGTTCGTCTAGAATGTGATTTTATTTCAATAAAGTCTACTCGTCTTATAATTTACAAATATGCAATATACGAAATCTTATTTTTGCAATGATCCTACGTAAAATCGAAAATGTTTTTACTCAAAAGTCAAAAACTATAAAATCGCAAGATAAAAAAAATTACAAAAGGAAAATATACTTTTGTGCACTGAAACTGAATACTGAATAGTTTCTAAAATTAAAGTGTGTAATCGACAGGCCCAGGATGGGGTAGATACTATGTTGGCCCAATCCAGTTCATGGTGTGCTATGGTGCAGTGGTGGGCCAATGCCTTTTAGGAGGTCAATGCCTCAAGGTTTGTTTACGTTTTCCTGACCTCTTCTAACAACGAACTTTGAGTAAACAATTTATTAGGGGTTATTTAGTTGATTAAGTGCTGAATTATTAAGAAGTCTTAATGGTTAAGAGACTCTAAATGATTAAGTGCTAAATGGTTTAGCTATGCACTAAGGGCCTGTTTGGTAGCCTCTTAATAAGGCTCTGAATCATTCAGATCTGAATGGTTCAGCATTCATACTGTTTGTTTCAATCTAAAAAAAGGCTCTGAATGGAATGATTAAGAGTTGAACCATTCAGACTTAGTGCATAGCTGAATCATTCAGCACTTAATCATTCAGAGCCTCTTAAGCATTCAGACCTCTTAATGATTAAGCACTTAATCAACTAAACAACCCTTAAAGGTATGTTTGGCAAAACTAGCTGGAGGCTGATAGCTGGAAGCTGGAAGCTTTTTAAATATATTTTGGTGTTTGGCAGAGTAGCTAGAGCTTTTAATAAAATGTATAAAATGACTAAAATTGGCATAATTAAAAACTTGTAAGGAAGGTTTTTATTTTGTTTTTAAAATAGAATGTGTATTTATGTCATTTACTAATTAAAAGCTTGTAGCTAGTAGAGTTTTTTCTTAAAAGCTTGTAGTAGTAGCTTTTCACTATAGAGTTTTTTCTCCTAACCTAAAAGCTTCCAGCTCTTCAACCAAACAAGGCTTTTTATTGAGTATGAGTTTTTTCTTAAAAGCTTGTAGTTTGAAGCTCCTAAAAGCTCCTTGCCAAACATACCCTTAGGGTATGTTTGGCAAGGAGCTTTTAGGAGCGTCAAGCTTCAAGCTTTTAAGAAAAAGCTCTTACTTAATAAAAAGTCTTGTTTGGTTGAAGAGGCTGGAAGCTTTTAGGTTAGAGAAAAAGCTCTACAGTGAAAAGCTACCAGTAGTAGCTTTTAAGAAAAAACTCTACTAGCTACAAGCTTTTAATTAGTAAATGACACAAATACTCATTCTATTTTAAAAATAAAATAAAAACCTTCTTTACAAGCTTTTAATTATGCCCATTTTGGTTATTTTATACATTTTATTAAAAGCTCCAGCTACTCTGCCAAACACCAAAATATATTTAAAAAGCTATCAGCTAACAGCTTACAGCTACCAGCCTCTAGCTAATTTTACCAAACATACCCTAAGTCTGAATGATTCAGTTCTTAATCATTCTATTCAGAGCTGAATGGTTCAGAGCCTCGTTAAGAGGCTTAAAAATAAGTAAAAAAGTCTATGTGCTGTCTTTATATAAAAAAACCATAAGATTCTATACACAAATAAATGTATGTGTACTAAAACCCTACGGTGCAGGCGATATACGTGCTATGGAATCCAAATGGAACAATGAAGTTATATGAATTTGTGGTGATATTCGGGGTTTTAATGTTGATTCTGGCACAAATCCCATCCTTCCATTCCCTTCGCCATATCAACCTCATTTCTTTAGTCTTATGTCTTCTTTACAGTGCCTCTGCTACTGCGGCTTCAATATACATAGGTCCAAATTTTATATAATTTGTATATGAAAGTTACTATTATTATAAAAATATCAACAAGGATTTTATAATTGATATATATATTTATTTACTATTATTCAGGGAATTCTTCTAAAGGGCCCCATAAGAACTACTCCTTGAGTAGCAATGATGAAACAAGGATTTTTGGAATCTTTAATGCAATTGCAATTATTGCCACCACTTTTGGAAATGGCATCATTCCAGAAATACAAGTAAGCTATTAGTATTTTTTTTTTTTTTTTTTTTGAAAGGCATAAGCTATTAGTACTTAAAAGCCACTAATCCCAAATGTGTAACCCAATGGTGGTAGAACCGGCTTTCTCTTTCGAGGAGTTAGGTTCGAATCCCATGGGAGGCAGATGTGGGTATTGCCAAGTGATGGTCGAAACTAGCCTACTTGTAGGTGTCAGGTTCGATTCTAATGGCCCCCGGTTTTCTATTACCGTGCATTTACTCTAGAGAGGTTTGCCTCTTGTGGAGGGTGCAACATCTGTCAAGTGGCAGGTGGCGGGAAATTTTTCGGGTGGAAGCCTTAGTGCCCCTTATGCGCAGCCTCGACTCGCTTGTGGGCCGGCCACTCTCGCGTCAGCGTGGGCCCGTTTAAGACTACATAGTCTGACCATTGTAGAGTGACTAAGGGATTCCCCTTCTGGGAGGCTGTGATGATCTCCGCCGCAACATAAAAAATTCGTCTTCCAAAAAAAAAAAAGTACTTAAAAGCCACTAATATTATATACAAACATATATGTTATTTTTGTTAAGGGCTGTTATTAAGATGCTACCTCTTAATGGTTCACATCCTCTTAATGATTAAGAGGTAACCTTAAGTCTGAATGGTTAAGAGGTAACATTTTTAATGTTACCTCTTAATAGTTATCATATTAAAGAATATATTCAAGGGCCTATGTTTGAACTAATTAACATACTTGTGTAGGCAACACTTGCCCCGCCGGTTAAGGGGAAAATGTTCAAGGGCCTGTGTGTTTGCTACACAGTAGTCATAGTAACATTCTTTAGCGTTGCGGTTTCTGGTTACTGGGCTTTTGGTAACGAATCCGCGGGCCTCATTTTAAGCAACTTTATTGACCATGATGGTAACCCATTGGTTCCAAGATGGTTCCTTATGATGATCAACATCTTTACCATACTCCAACTCTCAGCTGTTGCAGTCGTAAGTACATAACCGATATTTTGGTCAAATCTTTCATTTAAGCTAGTGATTTAAAACATAACTTTTGCGCTTTCGCATGCTTTTATAGGTTTACTTGCAACCAACAAACGAAGTACTTGAAAGAATGTTTGCAGATCCATCAAGGAGTGAATTCGCAGCAAGAAATGTGATTCCAAGAGTGATTTCAAGATCAATATCTGTGATGTTTGCAACAACAATAGCAGCAATGTTGCCTTTTTTTGGAGATATTAATGCAATGATCGGAGCATTCGGGTTTTTGCCTCTTGACTTTGTGTTACCGGTAGTGTTTTTTAATCTTACATTCAAGCCATCAAAGAAAAGGGTATTGTTTTGGTTAAACACGAGCATAGCAGTGATATTCTCGGTGGTCGGGATTACGGCAGCGGTTGCAGCAGTAAGACAAATAAGTCTAGATGCCAAGACTTATAAACTGTTTGCTAATGTATGATCTCATCATTTTTTTAATGTAACTGCTTGAACTATGAACAATTTCTACTAATGTAGGTTTCTTTAGATATATGGAAATACCTGTGGATTGAAGAATGTGTGCAAATACCATAACAATTTTAAGAGGTGAGTGAGAGAAAGAGAGGAAGGGGGTCAATCATTATATTGTGTACATCATAATATACATGAGGCTCCATCTCTATTTAGGCTGAAATATGATCTCTAGCTAACATAGTTGTTACACCTTTGACTATATAAGTAAAAGTCAAATAGTTGATAGAAAATTGACCGGTGGGATCGCATCCCCTTCACCTCAGCAAAATTTCAGTCAATAGCGCGCCCCCTCTCCATTTCCTGGGCACCATTTTTTTTTAAGGGCGAGGAGGCATTGAAGCTTCGTGAGCAGAATGGCGAGCGTTAACGGGAGAAGAAGTGGAGGCCATGTGCTTTTGTGTGTGGCATGCTATTGTTTTGTTTTGTTTTATTTATTTATTTATTTTTGTCTATTGAAAAGAGAAAGAAGAAGAAGGGATGGAGAAGATAACGGTGGTGGTGAAGGTTATGGACGTTAGTGGTGGTGGTGATGGTTACGGACGGTGGTAATGATGGTTACGGTGGTGGTGGTGATTGTTAACGGACGGTGTTTGTGATGGTTGAGGTGGTGGTGATGGTTACTGATGTTGGTGATGATTGAGGTGGTGGTGGTGTGGTGGTTGAGGTAGGGGTGGTGATGGTAGGGTACTAGGGTTTGTGGGAAGGAAGAGGATGATGGTGGTGAAGGTATAAATATATTTTTTTTAAATATGGAGTAGGGTATGTGGCACATCAAAGGGTAATTTCAACCGGTATGGGGCAAATAAAGAGTATGAGGTGGCCTTTCATGATTCATCAACGGCCACAGTGATTATTTTATACCGTTGGCCCCCAGCGGTTGTTTTTTAAATTACATCAAATCACATTTATTTTTTGCACTATATATACCACACCACTTTACCCCCACAATTTTATTCTATACCCAAACCACAATCAAGCAAAATGGTGAACTGTAGGAGACCTAACGCATGGACCAAATTAGAAGAGCTAGCCCTAACGTTAGGGTGGCTAAACGTAGTCACTCACACTAGAGTCATTGGTATGATTCCTTCAGTCCCTTTTTGGGGTTAAGTCCCTTTGGAATTCCGAATTCTCGTGGGCAGTCACACAAACCGCAATATGGATCAGCTTAGTTACAAGTTTAGAGATATCAAAACAAAGAGCATAAGGTTTGAGGCGATGTTTATAGCCAACATGCTTCAAGACCTAATGGGCTTCAAAGAAGTTGCCATACAGTTGAGTCAAGTGGATTATAGTATTAAGTACCGAGGGGAGTTCGAGTACTTGTCGTCATGGCAAATGCTACGACCAAATTTTATTTAAGTTTTAATCTATGTGTTTTAAATTCATTTATTTTTATATGTAATATTTAATTTTAAATCTAAAAATGTTATATTTTATTGTTATATATATATATATATATATATATATAAAAACCAAGGTGAGGCGGATGCCACATGTCCTTCCATGCCCCCTCAAGGGCATGACCACACCGTGTAGCTTTAGGGTGGGTTTTATTCTAACACCTTTTGACGTGGTGCATACGTAACGCTATTGTGGCGAAATAGAGCTCCTAGGGGTTCCATTCTGCACCATCCAACCTAACAGAGGAGTAACTAAAAGTCAACATGGTAATATACTCCATTATACATTCATACCTATTTTTTTAATATTTTTTATTAGACAAAAAGGGTACAAAGGTACTATATTTTCTCTCTCATATATAATTAAATTAATACTTTTTATACCTTTTACGAGTGCTAATATTTAGACATCCCCCCAATAGTTTGATATCCCTCTCTACGACTCACAGACGCCTCTACATCCACCACACAACTCCATTCTCATCACCAAACTTCGCGTCTAATGATGCAGTTTTTCTTGTTGCCCCTCCACCCCCTCTCATCCGAATATAACTCTAGCAAAGGCAAGTATTTTTAAACCTCGTCATCACGTGGACCTGGCTCACACGGAACATCTAAGGACATTAAATGGATTCAAAGTGTGAAAAGTGAATTACATGCTCTTTATAAAATCAAACTTGGACCCTTGTTCCTTGTCTTCCAAATGTTAATGTTGTTGGTTCGCGGTGGCTTTTTCGAACTAAATTTAAGTCGGGTGGATCCGTTGAGAGATGCAAGGTACGACATGTTGCCCAGGGCTTGACTGAAGTTCCAGGCCTTGATTACTCTCATACCTTTAGCCCAGTCATTAAAGCTTCCACTGTGCGAACTATCCTTACTCTTGCAGTTATCAATGATTGGCTTCTGCATCTCCCCCCCCCCCCTTAATCTCTCACCGAAGGCGTGCTTGAATAAATAACTTAACAATGACCCACAAAATAGGGTGGCGTGCTACTCCTATAGCGCTATGCATATTAAGGTAGGCTTGCAAAGTTAATGATAGGTAGTTAAGCATAAGAATATTCTAGAATGAATCATACAAGTAGCATAACATAACAAGTAAGCATGTTTAATTATTGAGTAATTGCATAAGATTGATTGTGTGCATGGTGGTGAATTTAATAACCGTATATGTTGCAACCCAAAGTGTTTTAAAGCGTAAAATAGGTCAAGTATACTCACCTGAAATACACTGTGAAAGTTCTAGCAAACAATGGCTGAACTTGGATTAACTGAATCTCTTGTGCCCTAGTACAAGTAAATAGTGCCTTAAATTCTAATGCAAATGACCTTATTTCATTTCTTGGTTGTAAAGATAATTTATCCAACTACCTAGACTCGTATTGGACGAATACGCGTCTTAAAGTACTTACTAAGTTGACGAATCGATAAGAACTTGGTTTTCTTTTCTCTAAAGTATGCATGTATGTATGTATATATAATTACTAGTTTAAATACCCGTGTGATTCACGGGTTACACAATGTTAAATGTGTAAATAAGAAGTTGTAAATAATATTTATACAATCCATGGTATATAAAAAATAAGTTGTAAATAATATTTCTAAATGAAAAAAAAAAAAGTTGCACTAAATTAATAAACGTAGCACATGACAAAATAAAAAATAAAAAATCGATGTTCTTCCCCTTCCGTTATCAGATTTTTGAAAACACCTAAAAGCTACATTAGTTTTTCAATTGAAAGAAACTGCTTGCAGGGTGTAGTTCATTGAACGATGTCAAACATGTTGTCCAAAGGAGCACAACTCCACGGCAACCACAACAACAAAGATTAAAGTTGAAAACGCGAGTTATGTGATTTCAACATAGAAGTTGTTATAGCTTCAACTCCGAGGTTATTCTTGCATGTCAATTTATGGTGTCAACTATGCAATCCCTAAATTTAAATAGAAAAACCATTCTAATGCTCAGTTTTGTTAATATGCCAACAAATCGGTGGGCAGAGGGGAAATCATTGAATAACTCAATTAATATATAACCATTGGATAAAAGTAAGAATACAAATCCATACGAATAGACTGATGAAAGTTGAAATAACAATACTAAAAGACTATTTAAAACAGAAAACAATGGAAAATCACAGGAGGTTAGCGATTCATATCAAAGCAAATGCAGACAATTTCTTTTAGTTGGTAACCCTAGTAAACAAAATTATTGGGAACCTTCCAAAATGCGGCCATAAATCAACGGTTTTACCCGTTTGAATGGATGAACGGTCACTAGAGCATGAAATAGCTTCTCAATACAACAACTAAAATCATGAATGGTTAGAATGACATACATGTTTTGAGCCTAAAAACATATTAACTTATGTTTTCATCTGTAAATATTACAACAACATATGCATACGATTGACCTTGTTTTTCAATTAAAATTATCAATATGTAGCAACTAATTGCAAGTTTTGAGACAATCTTGAATTCACAGTAATGTCACATGATCTTAAAGGTAAAATCTTTCACCTTCTACAAGATTTTGATTTAGCTATATCAATGGGGATTTAATTTAGCAATATCAAGGCACATACAAGAAGCTATTAGAGTAATCTTATCATGTTAAGTTTGAATCAAGAACATAAGGGGCAAAAGCCCAAACAAAATTAGATTATTAACATTCATTTTATTTGTCGGTTATAACGTTAACATAAATCATTAACTTAGGGTTCATTATCAAATGTTTAACATCTCAATTCTAAATTTACACATAATCAGATTTTAGGTAGTGAGAAAATAGATTCCAGAGGCGATTAACAAATTGAAACGAAAAAAACTAAACAATCTGAAACATACCTGTGGCGTGTCGCTTAAGCTAATCCAGCCGCTATCCATCAGATTTCAGAGGCAATTAACAACTTGAAATGAAAAAAAAAACTATAAAGGCTAAAACATACTTGTGGCGTGGCGATTTAGGTTTTAACGATAAACAAAGCGACGATATACAAAGGATTCTAACACAAAGCAGTGCAAACCCGTTCTGCAAATAAATCAAAAGAATTGAATCGATTGGAGAAGGAAATAGTGGATGGTGATAAAGGGGAGGTAGCTAGGGTTTAGAAAGAAACGTGCTTTACCAATCCGTGGTTGAAGAAAGTCACATGAAAATTTTAAGAGGCAATATGAGGGAAAACAATATGGGAAAAGAGGAGCGCCACGTGGCAGAAAAAATTGGGCGGGAAATCTAGAAAGCAATAGGTTTTAGAGAAGGACACGTGGGCAACTCTATTTTGTTTTATTATATTTTATAGATGTGTTTAAATGTCTAATTAGTTATGTATTAATTTTAATTTTAGGTATGTGTTAATATTTATTTTAGGTATGTAGTTAAATGTCTATTTTATTTAATAAAATAAAAAACATTTCATGGGTAGTGTTTCAGTGGAATCATATGGCACTATTGAAGAAAATCAAGGTAGTTTGAGGTACTTCAGGGTGACGACCCACCCACCCTTACCAGTTTGGACCCTTACACAGAACACTTTAACAAAAAAAATCTAAAATAAAAACAATTTCAGATGTCTAAGTATCTTTCAATCTTCAAGTATCTTAAAAAGGTTTATAATAAATAGAGTTGTAATCGAGCCGAACTAGGTTGAGCTCAAGCTCAAACTTAAAAGAGTCAGCTCGATGAGACTCGTTTATTTTATTGAGCTAAAAAGTTGAGTTCGAGATCGGCTCATAAAACATTCTCGGTTGGAGCCAAATTGAGTCGGCTCGTTAATTTTTTTTACTTTTTTTATTGTTTACAAATATTGATAACATAAAAAATAAAATAAAACTACACATCTATACGTATTGTTTTTATTTTTTAATATTATGTATATACATATAATTTTTATTCTTTTCGCGATATTTTTATATGTTATTAATGAATTAAATTTAAAATGTTAATACTTCAACTCTTTCCCACATATATTTATTTTAAACATACAAATTTAAAATTAATATATATAAAATAAAATAGTTCGAGCCATCTCATGAGCTCACGAGCCGAGCCAGGCCCAATTCTAGCTTGGCACGTTTACAAATCAAGATTTTTACGAGCAAAGCATTTTTCAAAAGCTTTCTCCAAGCAAACCACAAGCTTTTGGAACTCCCCTACGTATAACGGGTAGATACAAAAAATTGATTTTTTTAAACCATAATCAGGAAGAAAGGTAAAAAACTAAAAAAATTGTTGGAAGTCTTCCACCGCATCATTTGATCACTTTTATAGCGAAGAAGAATTCATCTTGCTAAAGAAATACATCAACCTCAAGCTATGCTCAAATGAGCCATTACATTATATTCAACAACACCGGCCCTTTAATTTATTATTCCAATTCAAACCAAAAACTAAAACCTTGTAAGTCAAGTATGATTTAGACAACACTTTGTTTGTATGCTATGAATAATATTCTTTTTGGGTACCATTTTCAACCCCCTCTCTCTCTCTAGCTAGTCTCTCTCTTTGTGTGAGAGATGGGCACAGTTAGCACAACGTCCACTGGATCGGTGTATGAAGAAAACATCAAAGCATTTTCTACTACCACCACCAACCACAACAAACAAAAACTTGATGCCGGTGCTCTTTTTGTTCTCAAATCCAAAGGTACATGATCGTTTCCTCTTTTGGATGGTTACATGTTGAAGTTCATGAATTTAAACTATCGATCGATCGATTCCCTGAAACAATAAACTAACCCATAACTTAAAGATGAAAAGATCAACACTTACTAGTGATGCGTGTTTAACTTGTTATCTTTTTGTTTTGTTCTTTTGATTTTGAACTCCTTTTTTGTACATATGTGTTACGTGTTTTATATGAATCAGACTAGTTTTAGAGTGTGTTATAGAATAAAACACATCCACCAAGTTTAAACACAATTGGTATTCATATTAAAGAAACAAAAAACACTCGTTAATATGATGTATTAAAAAAAATACTCATAAAAAAAATTATTGGTATTTAAAAAAGATGGAGGGAAATTACATGTGCCTTGCATGTGGTTTTTTTAAACTTAGAACACACCAATTAATATTATACTCATATCTAGTCAAATTAATCAATCAAAATTATAACATTTATTACAATTTTACCATTGATCAATCCTCACCCTCCATTTATAAATCTAATGGTCAAAAACACTTCTTACCATCTCACAAAACACACCCTTGTACAGAAAAGAGGCTGGCAAACAAGGATTTTGGGTATGAGATTGGTTGTAAACATAATATATACTCTCTCCGTCCCATTTTAAATGTCATTGGGCTCACAAACACACAGATTAAGAAATTTTGTTGTAAAATAATAATAATACCCTCAAGTTATTATTTCAAATATTTGATTGTCTTTTGTCTTTTATAAGCAAAACTGAAAATTGTTTAGAAATGGACATTTAATTTGTGATAACAAAAAGTAGAAAAATGTACATTTAAATTGAGACGGATGGAGTACAAAGTTGTGTAAATATATTAATGTCTTTAAAAGTTGTCAATCATACTAAGGAGGAATATCATTGTTTTTATCCAACACATTTTGGCACAACATGTTAGAACTATTGCTATATTTGTTGCACTTAGAAAAACTGAAAAATCATGTAGGACTAGTATCTTTTAGTTTACGCTGTCATGATTTATTCTAGGATTATACATCCACTTCAAAGATCTAATATAACACGTGACAGGGTCATGGTGGCATAGTGGCTATCATTTAACGACATCCATTGTAGCACCATCATTGTTGAGTCTACCGTTTGCATTTGCATCACTGGGATGGACCTTAGGAGTGTTGTCGTTGGTGATTGGAGCAATCGTGACTTTCTATTCATATAACCTTATCTCTCTCGTCCTTGAACACCAAGCCGAGTTGGGTCGCCGACATCTTCGGTTTCGTGACATGGCATATGATGTCTTAGGTAAAATCGCCACTTTATTAATTGGGATGATTGTGTATAATTTAAATATGCTTCCATTTATTTAATAATAATAATAATAATAATAATAATAGTAATAATAATAATAATAATAATATAATTTAAAAATATCAAAAGTAGTAACCTGCTTAGTTTTCTTACCAACTTGCCAAAACATCATAATGTAGCTTAAATCTATTAAATGATAAATTTGTGCAACTATTCGATGAAATTTATTTTCCTGAAAAACCATACCCTATATATTCGGGTTCAGGTTCGAGTATTAAATACCCGGTTTTCGGGTATAAAAAACCCTATCCGTGTGATTTTTTTTTTCTTTTTTTTTTTTTGTAGTTTTTTTTTTTTTTTGTGTGTTTAATTCTTTTCTTTTTTTATTCCTAAGCTATTTTTTGCAAACAAAACTTCTTAAATATTATTAAATAACATAAAAATACATACTTTAATATTAGATTCCTAGAAAATATTACAAGTTACATTAAATAGCATTGCTTACGTCTTTCTTTTATATATATAATATCTAAAAGTCTAGAACTATTACTTAGGAAAACACAAACATGCATACAATATACATAAATAATTCTCATATATCTACCTATAATTTCTCATTAATGATATAAAATAAGTTAATTAAGCTAATACTAGTGTTATTCAACATGATGACAACTACGCTTAAAATTTAGATTACTTAGGCACTACCTGTATGTCTAACTGGGGAATCTATAGGCCCAAGATGGAGTAGATATTATGTGGGCCCAGCCCAATTCATGGCTTGCTATGGTACAGTGGTGGGTCTGTACCTTTTGGGAGGTCAATGCCTCAAGGTAAGTGTTTTATGATATGCAATTAGTATAAACACAGGATTATTAACTCATTTTTAACAAAATAGTAAACACTATTGATGTGCAGGCAATATACATACAATGGAATTCAAATGGAACAATGAAACTATACGAATTTGTTGTTATTTTTGGGGTTTTAATGTTGATTTTAGCACAAATTCCATCATTCCATTCCCTACGTCATATAAACCTTATTTCTCTAGTGTTGTGTATTCTCTATAGTGCCTCTGCTACTGCTGCTTCTATCTACATAGGTCTAAATTTTCCTAAGTTTTAAATAAAATTATTATAATAAAAAAAAAAAATCATTTATTTTATATTCTTTTTTGTTTCTTTTAGGCAATTCTTCAAAAGGACCCCATAAGAACTACTCCTTGAGCAACAACGATGAAACACGAATTTTCGGAATGTTTAATGCAATGGCGATTATCGCCACAACTTTTGGAAATGGAATCATTCCAGAGATACAAGTAAACTATAACGCGACCATGTTTTGACTCGTTACGCGATCCATTTGATTAAATTTGTGTTTTGTATTTAGACTCATTCGCGTGTTGTGTGTAGGCAACGCTTTTACCGCCGATTAAAGGCAAGATGTTCAAGGGCTTGTGTGTATGCTACACAGTGATCACAACAACATTCTTTAGTGTTTCGGTTTCTGGGTATTGGGCTTTTGGTAACGAAGCCGCAGGCCTCATTCTAAGCAACTTTATTAACCATGATAATAACCCATTAGTTCCAAGATGGTTTTTTATAATGATCAATATTTTTACCATACTCCAGCTCTCAGCTGTTGCAACAGTAAGTATGTTAACTATTATTATTAAGAGTTAAATGCCAATTTAGTTCATGAGGTTTGTCAAAAATTGTCACTTTCATCCAAATCTTTTTTTTTTGTTAATTTAGTCCCTGTGGTTTTATTTTCTTGTCATTTTAGTCCCTGTGGACTAACAAGATTTGGAAGAAAGTGACAATTTTTTACAAACCCCAGGGACTAAAATGATAAAAAATGAAACTACAGGGACTAAATTGACCAAAAAAAAATTTTGGATGAAAGTGGCAATTTTTGACAAACCTCAGGGACTAAATTGGCATTTAACTCTATTATTAACCAAGTCTTTTAAACATTTGATTTAAAACTATATCATTGTTGCACTTGGGTAGGTTTACTTGCAACCAACAAACGAAGTACTTGAAAGAGCGTTTGCGGATGCATCAAGGAGTGAATTCGCAGCGAGAAATGTGATTCCAAGAGTGATTTCAAGATCAATATCTGTGATATTGGCAACAACAATAGCAGCAATGTTGCCTTTTTTTGGAGATATTAATGCAATGATAGGAGCATTCGGTTTTTTACCACTTGACTTTGTGTTACCGGTAGTGTTATATAATCTTACGTTTAAGCCGTCAAAACGAAGCCCTCTGTTTTGGTTGAACTCGAGCATAGCAGTGATCTTCTCGATGGTCGGAGTTGTTGCGGCGATTGCGGCTGTAAGACAAATAAGTCTAGATGCCAAGACATATAAACTGTTTGCTAACGTATGATATAGTTATCTTTCTAGTGAGATTGTTTGTATTTATACTTTCTACTACATAAATCAAAACATATATTTCTTTAGATGTTATGCAATAGTTTTTTTTTTCCTACAAACACAAATTTAATCAAATGGTGTTAGGATATTAAAGTATTAAACAACACTAGCCTTGTAAACTAAACTAAATAATATATCGCCTTGTAATTTAAGAGAGTTCAATTGGTCGTGTATGTGGGTTGATGGGTTAAGACTTAAGACCAACATATTGTGTCACACTCGTGATATTAACTCATACACAACATGAATTTTCACAAGAAGACACAAATATGAGTGGTCTAATCTAAATTTTTTTTTTTTTTTTTTTTTTGTATGTTAATACTCCAAAAGTAATAAATTTACAATAAAGGTATATAAAGTAATTGAACATATAACTATAAAACTTAACATTCTTCTTTTAAACATTTTATGAAATAAACTATATAAGCAAAAATGCTCTCTTAACCAGCCATGTCTACCCAAATATGAGACATTTGGATAAAATGCACATGGTTTGACCAAACTCAAACCCACAATTTTCGTGTTAGATTCATGTTAGTGTTTTGAATTCACGCTCTACTTGCGATTTACACTAGCTAGCCTTTTCTCTTTGTACAATGAAGTAGCAAAATATACCGGTTCACCAAAAGTTGACAATTACTCATGTCACCTAAGGAAATCGGATCATTGAACCCTTTCGTTAAGTTGATTCGGAAGATTTACCTTCAGCTCAAGCTCTATTTAATAGTTTATACGATATGAACGATGCCGATTTTTACTAAGCTAGTTACAAGCCATAAGTTTGTTCAACCCGGATTTACCAAAACAAATGTTCACAAATAACATAAAAGTTAAAGAGAGGATCAAATATTATGGATCGGCAACCAAATGCAATCAATAATGTTACAATCAACTTTAACCTTCTTCACACCCTATCCAAATTACATAAACCAATTGATGCAACCACTCCCTATATATTAGTTATATCACGCCAAAATGTTCAAAACTTGTATAAACAAATAAACCCTCATAAAACATGAGGGGAAAAAAAAACATGACCTCATAACACAATATCCCACATGTTACCCGACAAACCGACGCTAAGACTATGCCCCTCATTTTGTAAGCTTACATTATAATCCCGCCAGCCCACGCTTGTCTCATTGTCTGCCCCTTTTGTTGTACAGCTGCTTTTATAACAATTTTACAGTTTTTCTTGGCAAATGGGCATGTATTTTAATAATACAATGTTTTAAGGCTTTTCTAAAGCAGACCAGCAAGCAAAGCCCCCGGGTCTGATGATGCAATCGGTTGATTATTTGGCTGAGGTTGTTGAGCCACGGGTGCAGGAGGCTTGCCAGCTGTAGGAATGCTTACTAGATTTTCCTTGATAAATTCCTTTAACCTGTGTAAACATGTGAGTTATACATGTGAGTCAACATGCGCGTAAGACTACCCATTTGACCCAAAATCATGTTGATCCGTTATCCGACCCGGCCCAACCCGTTACACCTGTTTATTCATTATCTTGTTGGTATGAAACTCAAAACTAAAAACTTACTCAAATGTTAGTGTTGGGTCCCCTGATGCAACTGTCATGCGAAGCTGCGTTCTGTCAGCTGGATCAGTTTCAATTCTTATCTGAAAGAGAGAATGCCAAGTTTTAGCCAATAATTGACTTTAAATGTCTAACGAACTTCTTTTCATTTTAATTCATATGTGAATATAATTATATTTTAGGGGTATTGATTGTTACACAAACGAACAAAGTATCAATTACCAAAAAAGATTGATGTTGAACTTAAAAGTGTAGAAGAATAAACAATACTACGATTCTGTTAAATAAAAGTTCAAACATGCATATGAACTTACCAGACATAACATAGCTCGGGTATTTTCAGAATAAAAGGTTGTGCTTGCAACTAAATTGCATGGATTTGGATCCTGAAAAGAGCCAAAAACATAAGAAAAAGCATAAAAAGCTTGCAATTATTACCAACACTAAAAGGGATATATGGTTTATTAAAATCATGGTTTAAAAAGGCTGTCTGATGCTCGCCTCGAGGCTTACGCCTCGGCTGAGGCTATGAAAAGACACATTAGAGGCTTAGCCTCATGGGGGTCAACTGAAACCTAAGCCTCGGCCTATCCGAAGCGGTGAGGCTGTGAGGCGAGGCGTTGAGGCTTAAGCCTCACCACCTAAGTCAAAATTGGGTCTAGGTGGTGAAAATTGGTTCAAGTCGGGTCAAAAATTGTACTTGGAACAAGTTCCCACCTCAAAATCCAACTAAAACACACCTGCCCCTCTACTTTGATTCGAATTAGACTCGATTGATGACATCTATATGGTGGCAGGCGAGGCTATGTCGTGATTACAACCACAAAATGATGAATTGTTCGATACAATTGGTTGGATTAGAACAGAGGGAGAGGAGAGAAAATGTATATAAAAGGAGGTGGCATTAGGGATTTTATTAACTTTTGGTAGTTTTACATTTAACCCCCTCAATGTTCACTAGTTTACATTTGGTCTCCAAACTTAAGTTAAAGATAAAATGCTATTAAAACTATTTTATGATGTTTGTTTCATTACTAAATTAGATTTTATAATATTCATGATGTTTTGTTTTATATTATATTGTATTTTTATAATATACATATATATTTTTTGTTAATTTTAATAATGTTTTGCGGCTTACGCCTCGGTCCGCCTCGAGGCTTACGCCTCGTGAGGCTAACGGACAACGCCTCGAGGCCCGTTTCAGCCTTTTTAAACCTTAATTAAAATATTATCAATAACTCACCAGGCCAGGACAAACCATCAGCTTCAAACTGTTGAACAAATTTGCCATTTCTCCCAATGGCATGGGTCTCACACCTCTAACCTGTTTCGTCATATAAATAATATGTTACGTAATGCAAAATGATTAAAAAACAATAAAGCAAAACCTGTACTAAACACTATTAAGCAAGTGAATCTAAAACACTGTTGATGCATTAAAATTACTTATAATAACAATGTTTTGCAATCATAACCAACACATTATTCATTTTAAATTTTAGAAGAAAAAAAAGGTGTGAGGGTTAACTTAATTAGAGTACTAGACCAGCCCGTTTCACGCTGAAACTGTTTTGACATGGTTAATCACGTTTATTTTGTAAGAAAGAAAGCCATGCATAAAACAGGGTATCAGTTTGACACGGCTAAAAGATACAACTTAACTCGGTTGATATTAAGTAAAAGGAGATATATGTAATTAGGTTTTAAAATAAGCGGATATATGCAATTTCCCTAAGTAAAAAATAAGAAAAATAAATAAAGATAATTGGTAAAATGCACAAACCACTTCTTGAAGCTTCAATGGAGGTCCAGGTAGTGATCTCCACTGGGAGAAAAATTCTTCAGCTGATACTTGCATAGGCTGTAGAAATTTGTTCAAGACTGCAGGAAGCCGAAGTTTATTATTGACCTGTGATTTGAAAAATGTAAATAATTAATTATCTTTACAACACAACCTCGCAGATTAAAAGAAATCATTACTACATACCAAATAAGTTCCAAACTTGTAAGAGAAGTCAAGAACAGCAACGTCCCTACTCGGGCAGAGATTTACCACTTCAAGTGGGCATTGGACCTTCATAATTTTAAAAAAAAAAAAAAAAAAGCTAAAGTCAATAAAATAATAAAACTTACTTTTAGAAAAAGGAAGCCAGGAAGACTTGATATCTGACCTGTGCTCGTGGAGGAATAATTTCTGGTACTAGAGAGATGTCCAACTTCAAATTGGAAGGAGCTAGTATCACTGCTTGTACAGAATCAAGTGAAGCAGTATTCTTGTTCCCCAAGAAGAGTACCATACGGCCCTGGTGACCTCGCCATTCTGCTTTGATACCAATCTGGCAACAATGTTTGATAAAATTATTACCTCGAATCCATTGGAGTGTAATAGAAAATATGATATTAAGTTGCATTATAAATCACCTGAACATACGGATCTTCGTAGAGTACTCCACTATCTTTAAGGCACAAAGCCTGAAATCTTTCTGCAATATCTCCAATTGGCTGCGAAAAGCATAAAACATGGACACATGGTTTAAACTCATAATAATGAGATATTGGGGACCAATAAGTAGAGGTCAAGTTCAATCCTTTTACTTATGAATAGGTCAGTTTGGATTGTGTTTTACCTCAAACAAGTCAAAAACAGTCAAGGGGGTCAAACCAACTAAAAGTCGCACATAGTCTTAATGGTTTTACTTAAGAATTTGATTATTATTGCAATAATACTGTTTTTGTAGTCATAAGCCATGAATTGCTCTAAAACTGTAAAAATAACTGGACAAAAAAGTCTTTAGGCCTTTAAGGGTCTACCCCCAGCCGGCCAGCCCGGACCAATTTTTTACCCATATTACATAATAAAAAAGTACAACCCAAACCCTTTACACATTACACAACCCATCTCAGTACCTTGACAGTAGAGTCTTGGTCTCCAACAGGTGCAAGGGCTAAAGCATCATTTGCACCAACAGAACCTTCATGATAAGGAACACCATTAAGCTCTGATTGAGGAGATACACCAGGAGGACCTTCAATAGCCAGTGGGCTTAACAGATCCCCAAGAATATCACCAGCAGGAGCATGATCCTGAGCAAGGGGCTGAGTATCAACAACACTCAGAGTCCCATTGGACTGCGTTACACGTTGGTCAACAGCATTTAGATCCTGTAAATACACAGATTTATAAACCAACACCTAACAAAACCTAAAATTAGTATATGTAATATATTCTCACATCGTTGCTCGTGCTAGGGACCATAACCATGCCAAGCTGACTCACTTGTGGAGCCCCGTTAGCTGGGCGCTGATCTGTCAACACCAGAGCATTAGATGTCTGCTGCTGTGTTCTTAATTTAATAGCACTTAACTCTGCTGTGTCAGCTTCAGTATCTTCAGCTTTCTTAATCAATGAGGACTTCAAAAAAGAACATTGATGTTATAAAAAAAATCACCATAAGGGACAATATTAAAGTTTTAAAGCTATTAGATAATCACCTGGCGCTCTGGGAATTTAGGCATTTCAGCTAATATATCCATTAAAGATTCACCTTTCCTACTCAATGCAAAATACTCAACTGCCCTTTGTTGTATTTCAGCATCAATGCAACTTTCATACCTAAATTGATGAGAATTTGTGTTTAAAAAAATATTGTGAACTCTTGGAAAGAACATATGAAGCGAGTTAAAGGTAATTGTTAACCGACTTGCTGTATACTGCCCAAATTTGATTCTGTAGTTCCGGGTCCGGTGGTTGCGAGTGCATTAGAATCTTTGCATATGTTGTAAGAAGAATAGGGATTGTAGGTGTCCTGAACAAATAAGCAGGTCTTAGATGTTTATTTGATAAAAATAAAAATAAAATAAAGTTACAAAAAAAAAGGTATACGTACGACACGGTAGGAAGCTTTTCATGAATGATGCTAAATATTTCCTTTGGACTACAGCCAGGTCGTCTGGCCAAGAGATGGCTGTATTCTCCAAGCAGATAAGCACTAACCTGTTCAGACAAGTAACCCCATTTTAAAACATCTAATCTAAACATTAATATTAGCTAAATATGAGCAGTCAAATGATGGGTTAGTAAAGTCTAAACGAGTAAGATGGTGTACGGGTTGGGTTGACGTTAGACACCTATTGCTCAAATTTCAAGATTTTGTTCAAAAGATATTAGTTTTCATCAAGGGCTAAAAGCTGGCAGTATTTATAAATATTACGTATAATTAATTAACTGATTTAGAAGGTATTGTGCATTAAAAGTACACTTCCGGAAAAGTTAGACCCAATTGACCGGCTAAAGATAAAACATAATGTGAATCGACACGAGCGGCAACTGCCACCTCTAACTTTAGTATAATATATAATTATAAAATGAGAGTTTACATACTTTCACCATTGTCTCATGTATGGCGGGCTTATCAAGATACTCCCTGGCTTTCAGTGCTGCATAAGGCTAATGAAATACACAATTATACGATAAGAGCATGTCCACCACAATTTAAAAAAAAAAAAAAAAAAAAAAAAAAAAAAAAAAAAAAAAACAGGAGATTTAAAAATAAATCTGGATATCAAATTAATGTATGACGTGAAGGTACCTGAAGGTCCTCATTGTTCGTCACAAACTGCACTACACGGAACCAAATGTCATCACTGACAAAATCTCCTGCTTTGTCGATCAACTGAAGTATAACGTCCACATACCTGAATAAAATAAAAAATGAAAAACAGATTTACATTTGTGTACAAAATAGACTTCTCAAAAAAGTTCCAACAAATTCTAGAGTTATGCTGTTAAATGTGATTGATAAGATCATAAGATGGAACTGCATACCATGATAAATCGGGGGCAAATTTTTCCGCAAGAATGGCAGCTTTAAGAGCCAACTCTTCACGCATTGCAAAATCTGCTGTGCCAAGATACTAAAGAAGGTGTGTCAGTAGCATGATCCACTGGATAAAAATCTAATCAACAATAAAATATTAATGGAACTTTCTATAGCTGATCATAGATTGTTATAGTAAATGGAAGATAAAAATTTGTGTTTGATTTTAAGTTTCTAAAAGACATTTGTAGCGGATTATAGATTGTTATATTTTGATGACGATCATATTTGGGTTTAATTTTAACAATAGTTATGATTTTGGTCAATAAAATTATATACAATTTATTGGTTTTTTTTATTATGAGAATGTGGTTCAAAAAATCAAGATTGAACAACAATGTTGAAGAAGAAGATAAGGGCAATTTTCTTCATTTTACTTGAATAAGAGACTGAATCACTGAAAGTGTTACCCAACCTTACAAAAAAGAGTGTCCAGTCTAATAAATGAAATTTAAGAACACAATCCATACTTTCTACCAACTAGAGGGATGAAATTTCAAATTTGTAATTTTTACTTAAGAAAGTTCGATATTTCATTTTTTCAATAAGCAAAAAAAAACAAATTACTTTTCATAAATAGTTTTAGAGAAAATGATGGTAGAAATGTAAAATTTGAAGTTGCATTGTTTTGGAAAGCAGCAGGCCGTTTTGCGACCTCTCCCTATTTTAAAGTGACTTGTTTCGACCCGGACCTGTTTGACCCTAACTCCCTAACCCATTCTGAAAAGTCACCCAACCAGACCTGACCCGTCCGTTCTGCCACCTCTAGGTCAAATCTATGATGAAAACATAAATAGAACTGAGAAGATTTATATCTTGCAATTGTATACCTGCAATAATTCTTCAACAATGTCTTTGGCATTCGAGACATCACACATGCCATAAAGCAAATCCAAGGAACGTCTCCGGATGCTGCATTTTTCATTAAAAGATTATATACAAATAACAAAATGTAAAACATTAAAAAATGATTTGTAATCAAGCGATCAAAATTTACCTGATGTCAGGATCTTTTAATGATGTAATTATTTGTGCTTGATGTCTTTTTATTATCTCATGAACATCTGTAACCATCAACATTCTAGTCATATTCTCCTGCACAAACCATTTTCACCAAGTATCACCATCAGATAGCAAAAATAAATACAAAAAGTAATCTAGACTGCTTCATAGCTTACCAGACCCAGATACCGGATATTTGGCTCACGAACAGCTATAAATTTCCCAAGCAATGCCACACATTGAGACATCATCTCTTTCTCCGAATCAAGATGCATGACCTGTCAACATGTTGAAGCAAAAAATCAAGCTTAACACGATAGAAAAAGTCCACATTAAATTATGTTTTCATGGGTTGAAACATGGAAACAGGAAACATGAACTTACAAGAGCAAGAGCTTCAAATAGAACAGCATGAGAAGCATTGTTTTTATTAACATTTTTCACCACGTCTGTTCCCATGAGTATTCGTTGTAGAACCTAACCATTAAAAATAAGCTCAATTAGTTGATCAGTCTTATCTTATCCAAAACTTAACATAGAGAGAGACAGAGAACAAATCCTACTAATACATACCTCAAATAATGCTCTTCTAATGCTTGGATCTTCAACAGTTGGGAAATACTGAAGTGCCCTCATTGTTTTCACCTGCAGAAACCCACTTGTATTATAGATAATAATAACAAATATGTTACATATATCATCTGTATTAAGGGAGGCACAAACCTGAAGCCATGGAGAAGGAATACCATAATATGTGTATTCTTGAGGGATATCTTGATTTCTAGCAAGCCTTTCCATAACTTTAACACATTTTGGAAGACAACTCCAATATGCTTCATGGTTGTTGGAAACTAAAGCAACAAAAAGACTCATTGAAGATGTTAAAACACCAAGATCACGTTCATCCAAAAGTTGTGACATTCGATCTGACCTGAAAGTTTGAACCACAACTACACAATCAGAGGGAAAGCTTAAAAAACTGTTGGGAAACATTAGAGACGGCAAGATGGGCGGTCGTGCAACGCTCAGATTAAAACAGGTAATTTTTAGTGGGGTTCGAACTAGACACATAATCGCTCTATTTTCTTTTTATTATAACAGGGCATTTGTTAATTATGATTGCAAAAAAACAATATCATTACAGTAAATCAATAATAATAATAAATATTCTTAAATAAAAACGATATATGAGGTTGTATACACTACAAATAGACTTTAAGCGACTCTGAACCCTTTTGAGATGAAACAGATCCAAATGGACCCACTCATAAGAAAATGAATCATAATTGCCAACTCTGAAAAACAGTAATCCTAGAAACAAGCAATACCAGCCATCAATATTCAGAATATCAGGATTTTTCCTGAATAGCCGTAATAGACATAATGCAGCTTTCTTTCTCACAAGTGGCCTGCAACTACTTGAAATCTGAGGTAAACAGAGTAAGTATCAAAAGTTGATTACATAACAATTAAATTCCACATGTATTTTTCATCTTACAAGCAACTTCTGAACATCTGGTGCCAGTGATTCAGCAAATTCTCTACCACCAATATTCCCAACCTGTAAGAAATGAATTTCCTTAAGTTGCCAATGCAAAAAAAAAGGTAAAATAAAAAATATAACTCTAGCATTTGATCATACATTTTATAAAAATAAAATATAAATATTCTAAATATTCATGATTACGTTACTATATCCATACCAGTGTCAATGCCAGGCACTGAAAGGTTTCATTGCGGCCGATAATATCATTGCGGACTGCATTTATTGCTAATCTCAAGAAATCATGATTCTCGTTGAGTAAGCATGATGTCACTATATACCCAACCTGCTTTTCGGGATATTTTGGAGCAGATATCAAGGAAACAGCTTCCATATGGCCAAAGTCAACATCGTATCCTAGCATATATATGTATAGCATCTTCCAAACATACTTCTTCTTTTCATATGGTGTCAAACCCTGTGAGTAGAAGTGTCGAAGAAGTAAATAAGAACAATGGCCGAGGAGTCGAGGACAGGTCGAAGTCAGGCCATGTCCTGACTACAAACATTCTTTCGCATGAATCTATTATTACAGTTCCAAAGTAGAACCCTGACTGGAGTTTTAATTGGACTCATCCACCAGATAATTTCATTTACATATAGTGTTATGAATCCATGATTAGTTAAGATAGATAAATAAATCATACCATGAGGTTTCTATTACAGGAATGCATATGTGGTTAGAACAAGTAATATGAAAGAGCTTGGAACATGAGAAGCGATATATGCAACAAGGTATACACACATATTCGTATCCACTCAAAGCAAGAACATAAAGGATAAATATTACCGCATACTTGGAAAGGATTTGTAGGGTGGATGTTTAATGACGTCTAATGCTTTAAACTAGGTAGTTATTACTTATGTCATGCCTTTTTCATATGCATTATTTTATTTTTGTTATAATGTTATATCTATGTAGATAAAGCTGAAGAAAAATAACAAAAAATCATTGGAATAGCTATTATGAGCACTTGGAATGTGAGTTTGCCATTCTAAAAAAAGCTATTGTGAGCGCTTCTCATAACTAGTCATATTTGTAACGATTTATCTTTTTGCACCTTACCACATATTTGTAATCATTTATTCTACGTTCAAACCTAGCTTAGAAGATGAATTTGAGTACTTGACTTTGTATAATGCATACATCCCCAATTCCACATATTTTTGTCCAGGGCAAGGCTCTTAAATGTAGTTTAGTCTATGAAGTTCCTACTTCCTATACAGTAATGCAAGTCATGCTAGTTTTGTCTACCATCCGATCTCCTTTTACCATTCTTCAGGGATGCATCCACACGAGTATAACATAACTAAGAGCATTCACATTGGATTCTCGATCTCTATCTTTATAACTTAACTAAAATTCACCTTTGTCTCTTAACTTTATTCATCTTTTAAAAACCCTCCACATCCGATTCTCTATATTTTTATCTCTATCAATTTAATAATACTTCTTTATTTGCTTTTTTTTTCTTTTACCCACAACCACTCACAAACATTATAGAGATTAATACAAATAATGCATCTCTAATTCTCTATATTTACAGATTCACTGCAGCATCTCTATATCTTTTCTCTATTAGTAGAGAATCGAATGAAAGAAGGAATTTGGTAGTTTTTTTTACCATTCTCTATATGTGTTTTTTTTAAGATAAAGAATGTTTAGAGACTCCAATGTGAATGCTCTGTATCCTATCAAGTAATAAGCCAATATCCACTCAGTTCGTGCAACAGTACCTTTCAATATCTTCAATTTTAATCCATCATATTCTCATGTGGCTACAATACTACATATACATCTTGTACTTTCACACCCATCCATCTTATGCTGCGCTACTTTTTAAGTGAAGCTACATCTCAAGATTTATAGGAACTTAGTCACTTGTGATCACGCAATACACTAATGAATGTGACAGATTCATCCGTTGTGTACTATTTAGCCCATCCGCCCCTTAAAAGTTGCTAACATTGCTTTCAGGGATATGTTCACATTGAGGTTTGATTGTTAGTCAGTCTCTAAAATGGTAGATGTTAGAATTCCGCTTTTCTTAACATGGTTTAGGATTAAATTTTAGTTTCCAAGCTAATGCATCTATTACAAGTATTAACCACAATCACTACATTGTACATAATGACTTTATAAAACTGAGTTGAGGGCAAAACTCAAAAGCATAAAAGCTTGACATTTAACAATAAAGTAAAACTTGCATTTAACATGTGATATACTAAAGTAGTAATTGGTGCATTTTTCATGTGATGGTAGCAGTGTTGTAAAAATCGCTCTAGGCGATCGGCGGTCGCCTAGGCGCTAGTCAGGCTTCAATTTAGGAATAAGGACCTAGTCGGTGAACTAGTCGTTTTGGCCATTAGGCGGGCCTAGGCGGTGGTTTTTTTTTTTTAATTTCTAAGTATTTCTTAGTATTATGTGTATATATTCTAAGTATTTATAAGTATTATGTGTATATATCTTAACATATTTTCAAAAACACCTAAATTTATGTGTGTGTGTGTATATATATATATATAATACGTATAAAAATACCAAACCGCCTAATTCCGCCTAGTCCCGACTAGTCCCTAAGCTGGACCTCACCGCCCGCCTAGTGCCTAGAGCCTTCTGCAACATTGGATGGTAGTATAACAAACATTCTTATCAACCTATCACTTTTTCAGTAACAGTCCAGCTCCAAAGCAATAAAATACATACTTCTAGGGGATAAAAGGAACTCCAGTGAAAATATGCTAATGACATACCCCCACACCCACCCCCTTAAATATTCTTATTAGTCCTATTTCCGTATTTCATTTAAGCATTTAACCATCAGTACATTGCAGCACTAATCCCTCTCCTAGCCTTTTCCACAAATTTTACTGCTATTTAGGTGTAATATTTTTTTATGGAACATAAGAATTATGCATTCCATGGACATTCAGCTCACCAGTCATCCTAACAACTCCAAATAATCCACACAATTTCAAAACCAACTAAACCTAACATGTAAATTCAATACACCAGAAACTACATAATACATATCAACAAAGAGAAAGTTCATAACACCAAATAAACCAAAACCCTAACTAACCTTCTCATTTTATAACCCAAGTACAAACACGCGGGTCAAATACGCGCACTCCCACCCCCTTTCTTAAACATCATAGTTGTTAATATCGAATAGCGGACGCCGGACAATAGCGGCAAGCTACCGATATGCTGCATAACAATAGCGATGAAATACAGCGATAGCGATGAAATAGCGGACGCTATTTCATGTTTAGCGATACACTAGAAGAACTTTTTAGAGACGTTTTCTATGCATATTTTACCAAAAATAATACTAAAAATAGAAAAATCTCGCTATTTGTTGCTATCAACATATAGTGACACATGAGCGCTACGCTACGCTATTCGCTATAGCGGACTCTATGGTCGCTATTAACAATTATGCTAAACATCCTTATTACTCCTACTTCCGCATTTCATAATCTTCATTCAACTATAACTACATTTCAGCCCTAATCCCTCTCCTAACCTTGTCCATCAAACTTGACTACTATTTAGTTCTAATAATTCTCTATCAAATATAACAATTATGCATCCATCCCTATGTTAGTTTAAAACTCATGTTCCATTGCAATTCATCTCACCCTAACAATCCTCACAACCTCAATTCCAACTATACCTAACCTAAAAACTACGGCTCGGAAAACAAGTCCTAACTCGTTTAACTACTTTATATCTCATGTCCATAATAACCGAATAAATAATAAAGTATAATATTACTTAGTGTACTATTAATTAAACAGGTATTATCGTGTCGTAAACCGAAAGAAAATGACGAAACTAACCTTCTCATTTTTGAAGCGAGTACGGATATTACCGAGCTCTTTATCAACACGAAGACGTTCCTGCTCTTTATTCCGGCAATTACGGACGTCGGAGATGAAAACCGACAAGCCTCTCATACCTGACAACGCCATCGTTTCTCACTCTAGATCCTATCGGAGAGGCGTTTCTCTCTCTCTCTAGATTTCGTCCGTTCGTTTCTCGATCCTAATCGAAGATAAACAAGCTTATGTAGCAACTGTAATCGGAGCAATAATATGAAGAAAAAGGTGGGATCTAGAGAGAGAAAGTGAGGGTGGACTGGAGGAGAGTTTTGGAATAGCCGTCGGCGGGTTAGAAGAAGACTTTTGTATTTTTTATTTATTTATTTACCAGCTTATTACCTCGGGAAGGCTCCGGTGTTGAAAAATCTAATTTTACGTGATAACCTATTGTAAATGGCTCAAGTTAACTAACCATAAAATCTCTCAATCATTGCATGTTTATAGTATTCTAATCAGTAATAACTCATATTCCCCACAAAATCTAATTTTACGTGATAACAATAACACTTTGTGCGTTTTTTTCCTGTATGAACGAAATCCCACAAAAAATAGTCGATTTTTTCTCCGTTTTTTATATAGCGCTATGGTACTCGTTGGAAAGATAATAAAACGCTCGTTAATTTGGTGTAATTTTTTCTTTAAAAAGTCCCGTATATAAAAGATATAAACGTTTAAAAATTATGGGAGGATATATGAGAGAGAAAATTTTAAATTTATTTTTAAATTCTTTTTTCCTAAAATAACTCAATTTAATTAAAAAGGAAACAATTCAAAAACACCAAAAACTCTCCATTATGATGCCACGTAGCACTCTCAAGGGAAGGTTGAGGCCTCCATTGCACGCCACATCAGCATGTACGTTTTCTTTTATATATATAGATAGATAGATTATTATTATTATTATTGTTATTATTATTATTATTATTATTATTACTAGTTTTTATCCCGGGAGTGTCCCGGGTTGAAATATCTAATATGGCATAATAAAATATCTAATATGACAACATAATTAATGATTTGCCAATATATGATTAATAAATATTATTATTATTATTTATTTATTTTAAACAAATCTCTGTCATAAGTTTTCGTATTATTATTTTAAAAAATCCATAGGTATCACCTAATCCTAGGCCCGACTCAAACCCACAAGTTCTTTTTTTAAACTAATCCAAAAATAATAAAGGTTTAATATTTAGATTTAGTAGGTTAAACCATATTTATTCTTTTTTTTAATTGGTCTAGAGTTGTCACATCACATCCTATGTGACATCTCTCAAATGAGAGATTGCATAATATTATGACATGTAGGATTATTAGTTTTGTAATATATATATATATATATATATATATATATATATATATATATAGGGTGGGGTTAGGATACAAAAGGTGTGTTTTGTGAGAAAGGTGAGAAGGGTTGGTGGCCATTGGATGAGTTTAATCTATGGATGAGATTTAAGGAGTGGCAATTATGTAAATAGTGTATTTATTTCTAACTAAAATTAATAGATTAAAGGGTATTAAGGTAAAACTACAACATCTAATAAATGAATAAAACTGCCATTATCATTGTCTTGCTTAAATCAAGGTAATTTCCTTTTTCAAATTCTCTATCCCCAACAAACTACTTTATAATCGATTTGTACAGCAACTGAAAGACCAATTTTTTATTTTTTTTTTCAAAAGCTACCATGAGTTTTTTTTCAAAAGACCAATTTGTACAACAACTATTGTATAATATATTTTTTTATCTGAAAGTGTTTTGATATCATAGTCATGCATTGTGTTTTATATTCAAAGACCAATTTGTTTTTTTTTTTCAAGCTATCATGTGTTTTTCATGGGTGTTTAAATTGAACAAGACTAGGGTGTTTTATTTTTTTTATTATAAAAAAATAATGTGTTTTAACATCATAGTCATGTATTGTGTTTTACCGAATTTAAGAATCGGGCGATGAAAAACACAAAGTTTGATCCATTGGTGATAAAACACACTGGATTGTTGAGACAAATTACAGAACGCATGGTTGTGTGTTTTATATTTAAAAGTTCTTTTTTTTTATGGGGAAGTCTGATTGTTCTTTTTTGTATGTTTTATATATAAACGTTAGTATATAGAATATTTTGGTGTGTATTTTTATGTTTAAAAGTTTGTATTTTTAGTGGAAATATCTAATTGTTCTTGTTAATGTGTTTTATATATAAGCGTTAGTGTATAATGTTCTTGGTTATGTGTTTTAAAAGTAACTGTTTGAACAGATTTTTGTGTTAAGACACAAAGTGAATTTTTAATGTTAAAAGTTAGTTTAAACAACACTTGTCTATGTGTTTAATGTTTAAATTGTAATGTTGATTATTAAAACAAAACACATCAAATAACAGTTACAAACCATCAATCGATTGAAGAAAAACAAACAGAAAGGGAATGAATGTGTTATGAGTTTTTTTTTATGACAATAATTAATGGTTTGAGATGAATGTGTTATGAGATGAATCAATCGTTGTTGGATTAACAATAAATGCGAATAAGGTTTACATTTTTTTATTATGATAGAATATTTAAAAAAAAATTAAATCCAACAAAGAAAGCCTTAAATCTCGGTAACTTGCATGATGATTATCATAAATGATTAGTTAACTAAATTACCCTTGTACCCTTTGTCTATATATTGAGGTTTGCCACATGTCAACTTTTAGTGGCTTCTTACCCTTCTCACAAAAACTATCTTTTGTACCCGAACCTCTACCTATATATATATATATATATATAGGGAATGGATAGTTTGAGAACTCACTTGAGTTGTGAGAACCATAGGAACTCATCTGGACCATTGATATTGATGATCTAATGGTTAAGATTCAAGGATGAGAGTTTTTGTCTTGACTTGATTAATAAGTATTTTTATATTTCATTAAAGTACTTTCAAGGGTATTTAAGTAAAAACTCATGGGAGAGAAACAATTAATATAATATTGAACATTTTGTCATACACAAACTTTTTTAAAATATTCATTTTTTTAAACTTTATTTTATTTTACTTTTTATTCAGTTATTAAAAAAATCATTTTTCAAAAAAACTTTATTTTACTTTTTAATTAATTTATATTTTTTTAAACTTTTATATTTTTTGTGTGATTTATGTAATTATTTACACCAGTGTAAATCTACCATACACACAACTTTTACAAAATTATGTTGGTGTAAAAAACTAAACAAACATATAATGAGAATGCTTTACACTGGTGTAATTATTTACACCAGTGTAAATCTACCATACACAAAGTTTTACAAAATTATGCTGGTGTAAAAAACTAAACAAACATATAATGAGAATGCTTTACACTGCTGTAATTTTACACCAGTGTAAATTTACCATTATTTACACTGGTGTAAATATTTTACACATGTGTAAAAATCAAACAAACATCTACACAGTCGTATTACACCGATGTAAAATGCCCCACAAAATCAACTATAATGTATTACATCAATGTACAACACCCAAACATCTATACATTCATACTACACACCCTAATACTACACCCAAACATCTATATAGCATTATGGTACTCGTTGGAAAGATAATAAAACGCTCGTTAATTTGGTGTAATTTTTTTCTTTAAAAATCTCGTATATAAAAGATATTAACGTTTAAAAGTCATGAGAGAAAACACGAAAGATAAAATAATAAAGGTTTAATATTTAGATTTAGTAGATTAGGTATTTAATAGATTAGGTTAAACCGGGAGCGTCCCCGGTTGAAATATCTAATATATGAATATTATTATTATTATTATTATTATTATTATTATTATTATTATTATTTATTTTAAACAAATCTCTGTCATAAGTTATCATATTATTATTTTAAAAAATTCATGGGTATCACCTAATCCCATGCCCGACCCAAACCCACAATTTTTTTTTAAACTAATCCTAAACCTGACACAATACCTGTCGGGTTACAAAAAATAGTCATTTTTTTCTCCGTTTTTTATATAGCACTATGGTACTCGTTAGAAAGATAATAAAACGCTCGTTAATTTGGTGTAATTTTTTTCTTTAAAAAATCTCGCATATAAAAGATATTAACGTTTAAAAGTTATGGGAGAAAACATGAGAGAGAAAATAATAAAGGTTTAATATTTATATTTAGAAGATTAGATATTTAATAGATTAGGTTAAACCACATTTAAACCATATTTATTCCTTTTTTTTAATTGGTCTAGAGTTGCCACATCACATCCTATGTGGCATCTCTCAAAGAAGAGATTGCATAAGATTATGACATGTAGGATTAATCCCTTTGCAATATATATATATATATATATATATATATATATATATATATATTATCATTATTATTATTATTATTATTGATTTTTTTTAACCGCCAATGTTCTGAGTATCTGGGGTATCCACCAATTTGTTACAAAAGCACCATATAAAGTATAAACACGATTTTTTTGCCAAAGTAGTGGCATAGTACCAATTTTTTGTGCATTTGGAGGGTGTCAGCAGCAAAATTTCACAAATGGTGAAACCGCAAGATGGTCTTGCGGATTTGCCTATGTGAAGGGGAGAGGAGAGAGGCTTTTGCTTAGTAGGAGAGATGGGGGAGAAAACGCAAGATGATGTTGTTGATTCAGTAGCCGGTCTTGTAGGTTCAAAATAGTGGAAGGGGGTGTTTTGTAACTTTGGAGGGAAGTAGCAAGATGGTTTTGCGGATTCAAAGGGGTAGCCGCAACATGATGTTGCGGATTCAATTTATGGACACAAGGTTGCACATTATCAAATTGTTGAAGGGGGTGTATTGTAAAATGTGTTTTGTCGTGTGTGTGTAAATTCAAACAAAGAAGGCCGGTCTTCACATGCAACCACACATATTTTGCAGGAGCCATGCACTAGTTAAATCACCTAAGCATTAAAGCCATGCAAGTACATGCAACCTCATGCATGCTTTAGTATTATAAATTGTTGGCAAATGACACCCTATATTGCACACTAAAAAACCAAAATACTACGTTGTTCTTTCGATTCCATATCTTTCACTCTAAAAAACCAAAATTTGCACTATGGCATTTGTAAACCCTGGTCCTCGTAGCAATGAACTTCTATGGGATCAATCACGACATCGTTCAGCGATGTTGTTTGAAGGAAATGGGGAAGCCGATGTAGATCTTGATGTTAGACGCGGCGACCAATCCTTTTGGGCGACAATTAACAACAATCCATTAGATGAACGTATTAAAGTTATGCTGCGGACGGCAGGTTTTCTTGGAGTTATTGAGTGTGGTTACCGAAAGATTGACCGAGGGTTGATAACTGCCCTCGTTGAAAGATGGCATCCCGAGACCAACATGTTTCAACTACGATTCGGTGAGGTGACAGTGACGTTAGAGGACGTTGCATGCATAATGGGTCTTCCTATTAATGGTCAAGCCGTGATAGGAGAACTACTTGACGTGGCGAATAATGAGGAACGGGAACTACTTGTCTACAATTTGTTGGGTATAAGAGCCAACAAATTCATTGGAAACAAGATGCCTGTACGGGATGTTATACAAAGAATTTCGGGTCCGTTGCCCGATGACCCGACTGACGTCGAGATCATACAACGCGCCCGTTGTGTGATATTACTCTTGTTGTCATGTTCTTTGTTTAATGACTCAAGCAACGGGACGGTGAAGCTGTCCTTTTTACCATACCTAGAGGACCTCAATGAATGTGGGACCTTTAGTTGGGGTAGTGTTGTGTTGGCATGGTTGTATCGCAACCTATGCAAAGCAGTAGTAATGGACGGCGAAGCAATGTGTGGGTGTGTGTATTTGTTACAGTTGTGGGCGTATACCAGAATCCAGGTATTAGCTCCCAGAATTGTTCCGGAAGAACAAGAAGAAGGCGCCGGTAGACTCCCATTTGGTGCCAAATAAGTAGTATTTTATGCGTGCATATTATTGATTATATTAAAACATGTTATTTTTGCTAACTATTGCGTTTGATAATTATTTTTAAAAGGTGGCGTGTACCACACCGGTTTAAGGAGACGATCAGACACTCGTTACGCGCAATCCGTTCTCAACTATCCAATCTTCACGAGGATTCGGTAAGAGTTAAGTTACACTAAATTACTGCTGAACGTTAACAACAATATTTGTTACATATTATTTGGTGTTCAACGTCCACGGTAAAATTCATCAGCGATGTACCAACGGTAGGCTGAACAAGAATGCGCAAGATCTCCTTCAAAGTTGATATATTCCTCATTAATTAGATTCTTCATTAACATACATATAAGGACTCCAGAATTACCACCAACTGAGCCGTGATCTTCAGGCGGCCAGACTTTTGTATCAGACACTATTATTTTTTCCACATAATTTCTTCCGGAATTTTCCCAGTATGAAATTTCATCCAGAAATTGCTTGAACAAAGTCTCGAACTTCACAAATGTTGGGTAAATCAACACTTGGATTGGCGTCGGTTCACCGAAAGTAGACAAAGCGCAAGAGCTAGCAAAGTACAGCGTCGTACGAAGTGTCCGCATATCAACTTGAACAAGAAACCACTATCTTTGTTCAGCACATAATGGGATATACAACTGCATAGGTAGATTAGCGTATATTATTTCCCAAAATAATAAATATATATGGTAAGTTACACTAAAGAATAGTACCATATCAATATCCCATAAGGGAGGGTAGTTGTCTTTAATTCCGATGGAAAATGGCAACGCACGATAGTTGGGAGTTTCAGACAATAAGTCGAAGAATTGTGGGGGTAGTATTGTCCACGGATACAATTGTTCAGGTTTCTTAGATTTATTGATCAATACCCATCTGTACCTCATGAACAACGTAACCCAGCCTCCCACGTGCTGCAATTTTTAATAAAAAAATATATACACATAAATAAAAATAGAGGGGAATATATATTTAAAAACCTTAAAAAAGAATGCTTACAAGTGGCCAAAGGTGACCATCACCGTCATATCCCAATAGGGTTCCCCAAAAATCCTTTCCGAGCAGAATCCGGCCAAGAAAAACACTACAACAGACAGGGGCGTCACCATTCTGGTAGAATTCTATGACATTGGGAGACCATTTCTTCGACTCTCTGGTTGGACGATACCATCGGGGTTGGTTTGGAATCTTATGCGGTGGTGTGTCAGGGACTATGTCCTCAAATTCGGGGTTTGATTGGTCGAGATCCATTAGGATTTGTGTATGACTGTTGTTTGCCATAATGAGTTAGGGTGATATTTGGTGGTAGTAAAAGGATGGAAATGCATGTACTTTTATAGACCTTTTAAACCCGCATGTTGAAGTTGCGGTCTTACCTTTTGAATTTAAATCCGAAAATTGAAGTTGCGGTTTTACCTTTTTAACTCTAAAAAGTGGCACTGCGCGCTGGCGGGTCTGTTGAATTGTAAACTATGTGCTAAGCAATAATTTTGGATGGAAAAATGTGACTTTTCATCGTTTTGTGACGCAAATAATGATGCTGAGCAATAATTTTGGAGGCCTAAACTTGCATGAACGGTAAACTATGTGCTAAGCACTGCGCGCTGGCGGGTCCGGTGTCCGGTAATCCCGGGCCGGGGAATCGAATCACGGGCCCAAAAGTGGCCCCCGGGGCATTTCGCCACTTAAAATAAACCTCCGAAACTAATACACCTCCTCAACTCTAAAAAGTGGCACTGCGAAAATGTGACTTTTCATCGTTTTGTGACGCAGATAATGATGCCGAGCAATAATTTTGGAGGCCTAAACTTGCATGAACGGTAAACTATGTGCTAAGCACTGCGCGCTGGCGGGTCCGGTGTCCGGTAATCCCGGGCCGGGGAATCGAATCACGGGCCCAAAAGTGGCCCCCGGGGCATTTCGCCACTTAAAATAAACCTCCGAAACTAATACACCTCCTCAACTCTAAAAAGTGGCACTGCAAAAATGTGACTTTTCATCGTTTTGTGACGCAGATAATGATGCCGAGCAATAATTTTGGAGGCCTAATTTGCATGAACGGTAAACTATGTGCTAAGCACTGCGCGCTGGCGGGTCCGCTGACCGGTAATCCCGGGCCAGGGAATCGAATCACGGGCCCGAAAGTGGCCCCCGGGGCATATCGTTTTAATTTAATTTTTACCAAAGAAGTCAATTTATTTAACTGGACCATACATAAGCATACTAAAATAAAGTCAACCATAACACAACCACCTACCTAACCTCTTAGAGAAGACACACACTATATTAATAAAACATAAGTCCATTAAGTGGTGAACAATCAGACTGGGGCCGATTCTGGGTCATACTCTTCACGAGCTCGTTCTTTGCGCCACCTCCTGAATAGGATTTCATCAAGAACTGACTCATCAAAGTCCTCTTCGTCATCTTCAATGGGTGGTGGATTTGGTTGGTGACCGTTGTCACCGGTAGAGGAATGTGGTTGTGGAGATGTCGGTTGGTTATGGTTTGGTGTTTGAAAAATTACTGGACGGTTATGGTTTGGTGTTGGTGGAGTAGACGGACGGTATGGGTAGGGTTGTTGCAAATGGGAGTGTTGCAAGACGGGATTTCTTTGTTGTTGGTCAGTGATGTTTACAGAACGATGAAACTGATCGGTGATTTCATTAATCATACCCGAAGTGGGGGTGTTGCTAGGTAGGGTCTCTACTACAGGTGGGTCTGCCCAACATACGAATCCACAGCCACGGGGTTTCCTGTTACAGCAGTAGAATCGACGACCTGGGTTTCTTGAAGTTGATGATACACGGACTACTGTGGGAGAACCACAATTGCAATAAACCATATTGTGGTTTCGTTTGGTGATATCTGCAACTTAGTATGTAATGAGTATTTATGGGCAAAAAACCGTAACTTCAAGTTGCGCTTTATGGTAAATAGTATTTTAGAAAAAACCGCAAGACCATCTTGCTGTTTCGCACCTTCCATCACAATTGCTTTATTAAAGTCATACAGGGGGCTCGGAATCAAGTTGGGATTCGAACTGATTTGAATCAAACAGGGCTATAAATCAATCTGTTGAACATGTGTACCAAATCTAAAGGTACCCAATGATCAACCCAGGCTGCCCTGCCAAAGTAGCACGGTGAAGAATCGCATCATCCGATGTTGCCGACGTCGCTAATCACATGATGTGATTCGTCAACACCGGATGGCCTTGCCCTACAGGCTTTGTCTGGAAAGTCGACCCCCCTAAAGAGTCCGTCGGAATGTCCGGGTTTGGTAGACTGGAGATTGAGACTAGCAACGACAACCAACGGCAAAATATTATAAACTATAGTGACAATGTTGCATTCTACACGTGTTATACCACGTGCGGATGTAACACTGATCTAAGTAGTTTCATGTGGATGTAACACCGATCCAAAGACACCGCTTTTTTGGACCCCAGAAAAGCGATGCAAGGCGGGGGATGAAACGGGCATCGATGCCTTTAAGCATGGCTCATCCCCGCCCAATACTGTTATAACTCCAGGTGGATGTAACATCGATCCAATGTTCCAAACGAAACTTCTCCTGTCACCACCAATGATGGAATGTGGATGTAACAATATGAAATGAGAAAATGAAAACGTCATATTTTTTTTGTACATCTACAGGGTGAAATGGTGGTATAGTAGGATTTTTTTAGTGGTATAGTAGGATTTTTTTTGCCAAAATGGAAATGAGATGAGAACATCGTCGTAATATGTCTCAATATTATATAACATACATAATACATAGAAACCGCAACATGGTCATGCAAGTCCTCTTTAATGTCTTTGATCATGCCCCCTGCAAACATATGTGTGGTTTGGGTGTAATGCATGTGACTTCTTTCTTTCAATTAACACACACGACAAAACCTTTTTTACATTGAATCCGCAAGACCATATCTCGGCTACCCTCTAAATTTACAAAACACCCCCTTCAACTATTTGATAATATGCAAACTTTTAAGGGCTTTGTCAGACGAGTACTGAATCCGCAACATCATGTTGCGGCTACCCCTTTGAATCCGCAAGACCATCTTGCTACTTCCCTCCAAAGTTACAAAACACCCCCTTCCACTATTTTGAACCTACAAGACCGGCTACTGAATCCGCAACATCATCTTGCGTTTTCTCCCCCCTCTCTCCTACTAAGCAAAAGACTCTCTCCTCTCCCCTCCACCTAAGCCAAATCCGCAAGATGGTCTTGCAGTTTCACCATTTGTGAAACTTTGCTGCTGACACACTCCAAATGCACAAAAAATTGGTATTATGCCACTACTTTGGCAAAAAAATCGTATAAACACTTGGGTGAAGACACGTCTTAGGTGTCGTCCACAGGTAGCGCTGCATAATCATAACTTACCAAGCAACCAGTTTCGGGGAAAACTCGACCCCTCACCCGCCCGAAAGCACGACAATAAAGAATCAGTAAAACTCGGTAGGATCATTGATCGAATCTGACACCTCAAGAAAGCTAGGCACTACCTATCATTTCTCATGCTACTTGACTACTTCAATAAATGGTGGGGCATTATTGGGTTTTTTAAGTAAAAAATGTGGAATTTGGTTTTATTAAATTAAACTAAATGAGGTTTTGAGTATCATTATTATTACGTATGTGTGGTCGTCTGAGATGTACACTTTATCGTCATTATTGTCTTTTCAACGGATTTGTTAGAATAACAACTTAAACAACTGTGACAACCGGTAACCTTTCTTTTCGTTTTCTTCCGTTTCATCTTTTTCACTTTTGGGCTTCGTGCAATTTTCGGGACGAAAATTCTTTCAACGTGGGGATGATGTGACACCCGGCATGTTCGGCTTAAACATAATAGTAACATCTAAGTCTACCTTAGCGAGAAACGTTTATAAACAAACTTAACTGGGTCAGTTGAGTCGGGTCAAATTAGGATTGTCCAGGGTCAATGATCTGGAGGATCATTGGGAGTCGTTTTGGGAATACATTAGTACCGGGTTCCGTCGTTGGTGACATTACATGAACTAATTAAGTATATGTATAGATTATGGGTCGTGTGGTGAATTGTATGCTTATACTTGCTTAAATGATGTACAAATGATTATACGTGCCTAAACATGCTAAGTATAGACTATGGATGCATGCTTATGTGTTAAGATGTGTTAGAATGCGTTAAACACGACAAACTGGAAAAAGGTTAACATATGTTAAAAGTGCTGTTAACATGTGTTAAAAAGTGCTGATGACCTGAATGTGGAAATGGGACTTGAGAAATGGGCGAACGTGGAAACAAAGTGGGCGAATGTGGAAAGATTCCACATTCGACCATTACAAATGGGCGAATGTGGAAAAGTTCCACATTCGACCACATAAAATGGGCGAACCTGGACTGGGTATAAATACCATCCTTAGCCATTTTTCACCATTTCACAAACCCTAAACGCCTCCAAACACTCTCTATCAGCTATTATCATTGGGGAAGGAGTTTTTGAGCTTGTTTTTCATAACCTAACTCTCTAAATCATTACAAGTGAAGATCTAAGGTGTGTTCTTCATTACAAATCCTTTTTAAACAATTTTGACTTGTTTTAATCTAAACCCCAAGGGTCCAGATCTGATATCAACCTATTTTATGAATAAAAACCTTTCCTAACCAAAACCTATTCATAAACAATGAGTTTTTATGCAAATAAACATGTGTTAGTATGATATTATGCATTGTTTGATGATTACTTGTTGTATAGATGATATGACAACAACCTAGGGCTGTTATTAATGATGGGTTATGATTGAAACATGTTACCTTTGATTGTTGATGGTGTTTTGGCAATTAAAGGGGTTTTTAGTTAGATTTAGGGTTTGTTTTTGGATGATTATGATAAGGTTATGATAAGGGTTTCTTGTTCATGATGATTCGAGTATGATGGACGGATTATTGATCGATTTCAGAAAGTTTCCTAATTGGGTAATATTTTCATGCATGGTGATGTGACATCTCCATAATTTACTATTTTAGGAAACTTGTAAAACGGATAGATTTTGGGGTAAAATTGGTAGGGTTTCGTAGGAATGTATTAATGATGCTTGACTGCTGTAACTCGTGATGTTTTGTGATGTTTTCGGATGTTTTTCGACGCGTTTTTGGAAAAATCTGACATCAGGGGCGAACCTGGAATACCTTCGACCAGTCGAACGGTCGAAGGTGGGTTCCAGGGGGCGAACCTGGAAACTAAAAGGGGCGAATGAACTAAAAGGGGCGAAGGTGGGAAGAAAAGGGGCGAAGGTGGAGGTTCAAAGCCACATTCGACCAGTTAAGGCCACCTTCGACCTCCCAGGACTACATTCGACCCTACGTTAACAAAAATGGGATTTTTGATACAAACTAAGTGTTTTATGCTTGAACCTTGCATGTAATCTATGTGTACTTGATTAGTTAGGGTAATTGGTCACCAACGGGATGTCGGGTCGGTCTAGTGTGTCGGTTAAACATTTAAACACATTTTAAAACATACTTGGTTATGATCTGGACAATCGGGGACTAGATAACCTTATGGTTATTAGTCGGAACACTTATGTGAACATTTTGATAGATCTCCGGTAGAGGGATTATCAAGGGCTAAACATCTTTACTTATAATTGAAGAACGCAATCTAAGGTGAGTTCACGACCCCACTTTTATATGCTTTAACGTTTGGGGGAGAAAACATGCGCTAAACAGTTTTGGTAACATATGTCATACTATGGTTTTAACTTTATATTGCTATACGATCTTTTGGAAAGTCCCGGGGGAAACCATGAATGTGCGGGTTTGCACAACGGGGGAAATGTGGATAGATCTATTGGGCGTGACCTGCCCCACTCGTCGGCTTGGAGGGCCGGGCGGGTGCATATTGTCTCGAACAGGAACATTATCGTGCTGAACATTACGGTGCTAAACATTGCTAAACGTGTCCAGTAATGGTTTCCAATCGTAGTAGTAATAATACATACGCCTAGCTAGCGTACTTGGTAGCATTGATATAGTATGGACATGGTAACATTTGGATAACATTTTTGAACAAACCTGTGAACTCACCAGCATTATATGTTGACGTCTTTTGGCATGTTTTTCTCAGGTCGCTAAGGTAGCAACAACTGGATCTAGGCGCACGAGTCGGCACGGGCGTCTAGGGTTTAGAGCATGGTCTTCATTAAACTTTTGAACTGTGTCTTTTGGGTTGTAAACATTTAAAGCTTCCGCTACAGTTTATGTTTTTATAACTATATCTTTTGAGTATTGTGTTATGCATATAGTGTTGTTTATTGTGACCGTTGACTTGAATCCTGGTTTGTCATGCGCCTCGCGGTAAAACCCCGCAAGTGGAATTTGAGGGTGTGACAGATTGGTATCAGAGCCAATGGTTATAGTGAACTAGGACTGCATTTAGAGTCTAGTCTATAGCCGAGTCGCACACACTAGACGGTCACATACTTGTGTCGGTTTGGAACATGTACTAACTTTGTCGGGGTGTCGTTACATTATCATCACACTTCTCTGTTACATCATAGATCTTACTCTTGGCTTTATACACTCTTATGTTCTTCTTCGGGGTTTGAAGGAGAAGGAGTTGACTCGTGGGTTATTGCACGGCAGTGTCGTACGTTGGGGTAGTCTTACGTACTCTCGGGGTCTGTCCAGGATTCGGACATCTCCCTTTCATACCCCAATAGACGCACTTGCTTACACATTATCTTGTGCACTTATGCTTGTGATAGCATGATGCTAGATGCCGATATTCAGCGACTTGAGTTCAAGCTGCGGGAAAGCCTGGAGGACCATGTAGAGCAGTTTATCATTTCGGGTGCACACGAAATCATAAACTGAAATGCATGAGAATCCAAGTGGACTCTGAACTTGGATGTATAGTCCTGGATTGGGTCTAGACGTAACTTTTCTAGCTACTAGTGGATGACACTAGCAGTGAATCTGAATCTCTCGATTTCTGATTTGTCAGATCATGTCGGGCGCACGCGGTGGTGGACGTCGTGGTGGTGGTCGTGGCGGCGGTGGCCGTGGCGGTGGTCGTGGTAACATTAACATGACCCAAGCAGAGCTGAACAACTTGCTTCAACAGCAAGTGAACATAGCCTTGGCTGCTTTCCAGGCTGGGCACAATGCTATGGGTGGTGCTGCTGTCAACCCGCCTCCATCCCAGTGTTCCTACAAGAAGTTTAGGGACTGCCAGCCCCATAACTTCGCAGGGACTGAAGGGGCAGTGGGACTGCTCCGATGGTTGGAGAAGGTTGAATCTGTTTTCTTGATGTGTAACTGTCCTGTTGAGGACCGGGTCAAGTATGCCACTGCGACATTTGAGGGTCCTGCTTTGTCATGGTGAAATGCTACTACGCAGAACATGGGCTTGGGGGAAGCTCATGCTATGCTTTGGGTGGATTTTGTTCGGTTATTGAAGAGTGAGTACTGTCCCAGGGAGGAAGTGCAGAAGTTGGAACATGAAGTCTGGAACTGTAAGATGGTGGGGTCCGAGATTGAAGAGTATACTGTGCGACGCAATGAGCTGGCGGTGTTGTGTCCTGACATGCACACACCTGAGTACCGTAGGATCGAGCACTACATCTCTGGATTGGTGCCGGAGATTGCTGGGTTAGTAGCTGCTGGGAACCTTCCTACACTGGCTGAGGTCGTCCGTTCTGCACACAAGATGACCAACATGAAGATTTTGGAGGGCGCTTTACCTCCTAAGGGTTCAACTGCGAAGGGGTCTGATGGCAACAAGAGGAAATGGGAGAACGTGGGTAAGAGTGCAGTGCCGGCGCCGTCTCAACCGGCCAAGAAGACTGAGGGATCTGGGTCGTCTTCTTCGCAGAAGACAGGTGGATACATTGGGAAGCATCCTAAGTGTAACAAGTGTGGCTTTCACCATTCTGGGAATTGTGATCGGGCTCGTTGTCATCGGTGTCATCAGTTGGGGCACCATGCTAAGGATTGCAAGGTGACGCTCACCCCAACCCAGACTCCTGCGGCTACTCCTGCTCCTGCTGCTCAGGGGACTCAGGGGAGGCAGGGGTGTTACAACTGTGGTGACACGGGACACTTCAAGCGTGATTGTCCCAAGCTGAAGCAGGGCGATAATGGGAGGGGCGGAAACGGTAACGGTAACGGGAATGGCGGCGGAGGCAGGACTGCGCGTGCTTTCGTCATTGGGTCTGCGGAGGCTAGGCAGGATCCAGACACAGTTACCGGTACGTTCCTTCTCAACAATCGCTATGTTTCTGTTTTATTTGACTCTGGTGCCGATAAGAGCTTCGTATCTATGGATGTTAGTCAGTTGCTAGATATAGTACCCACACCTTTAGAGGCTAAGTACTTGATAGAATTGGCTAATGGTAAGAACATCGAGGCGACTCATATCCTTAGGGAGTGTCACTTGGAACTGTCGGGTCTGTCATTCCCCATTGACCTTATGCCTGTACCTCTGGGAAGTTTCGATGTCGTTGTGGGCATGGATTGGTTATCGTTGTATCGTGCAGAGATTGTTTGCTTTGACAAGGTTATTCGGATCCCTCTCCCCGATGGAGAGATTCTTTCGGTTCACGGCGAGAAAAGCGGTGCTCCGCTGAGTATCATTTCCAGCATGAAAGCCCGTAAGTATCTTCGAAAGGGCTGTTCGGCCATTCTGGCACTTGTTAACGTTTCTACTGACGATGAGAAGAAGATCGAGGATATTCCGGTGGTTCGTGACTTTTCTGATGTGTTTCCTGATGATTTGCCTGGTCTTCCTCCCCATCGTCAGGTTGAGTTTGGTATTGATCTTGCTCCGGGCGCAGCTCCTATTGCCCGAGCTCCGTATCGTCTTGCACCTCCTGAGATGCAAGAGTTATCCAGCCAGTTACAGGAACTCTTGGAAAAGGGTTTCATTCGACCGAGCTCGTCCCCGTGGGGAGCTCCTATTTTGTTCGTGAAGAAGAAGGATGGGAGCCTTCGTATGTGTATCGATTACCGTGAGCTGAACAAAGTGACCATCAAGAATCGTTATCCTCTTCCTCGCATTGATGATCTCTTTGACCAGCTTCAGGGCTCCAGCTACTACTCGAAGATTGATTTGCGGTCCGGTTATCACCAGTTGCGCGTCAGGGAAGCTGACATCCAGAAGACTGCTTTTCGCACTCGTTATGGCCATTTTGAGTTCTTAGTCATGCCTTTCGGTCTCACTAACGCACCGGCAGTGTTCATGGATTTGATGAACCGTGTTTGTAAGCCGTACCTTGATAAGTTCGTCATCGTGTTCATTGATGACATTCTGATTTATTCCAAGAACAAGGCGGATCATGAGGAACACCTGCGGTTGGTCTTGGAACTTTTGAGACGGGAGCAGTTGTATGCTAAGTTCTCAAAGTGTGATTTTTGGTTACGCGAAGTTCAATTCCTAGGGCATGTGGTGAATGAACTGGGAATTCATGTCGATCCGGCTAAGATCGAAGCTATTAAAGACTGGGAAGCACCAAAGACGCCATCTGAGGTGCGGCAATTCCTGGGTCTTCCAGGTTACTATCGGCGTTTTATCGAGGGATTTTCGAAGATCGCTCAACCCCTCACTGCTCTCACCCAGAAGGACCGAAAGTTCGACTGGGGCGAACCACAGGAATCAGCATTTCAGATGCTGAAGCTTAAACTTTGTTCTGCTCCTATCTTATCCTTACCCGAGGGTACGGATGATTTCGTGGTGTACTGTGATGCTTCGATTGGGGGTCTCGGTTGCGTGTTGATGCAACGCGGGAAGGTTATCGCTTATGCTTCTCGTCAACTCAAGGTTCACGAGAAGAACTATACTACTCACGACTTGGAGCTGGGTGCAGTAGTTTTTGCGTTGAAAATCTGGAGACATTACTTGTACGGTACCAAGTGTGAAGTTTACACCGATCACAAGAGTCTCCAGCATATTTTCGACCAGAAGGTGTTAAACATGCGGCAGCGTCGTTGGGTTGAACTCTTGAACGACTACGACTGTGCGATTAAGTACCATCCTGGCAAGGCAAACGTTATGGCGGATGCCTTGAGCAGGAAGGAGTCGGCGAAGCCTCGGCGTGTCCGAGCCTTGCAGCTTACCATACATTCCTCCTTGCCTGACCGGATCCGTTCGGCTCAGGTGGATGCCTTGAAGGAGGAAAACCTTAAGGCCGAAACGATGCACAGTGCGGACAAACACCTTGAGCTTAGGTCTGATGGCCTACACTACTTCGCTGGGCGTGTTTGGGTTCCTTTACTCGGGGGATTACGGGAGCTTGTCTTGGACGAGGCTCACAAATCCCGGTATTCTATTCATCCAGGCTCCGATAAGATGTATCAGGATCTGAAGATACTTTATTGGTGGCCGAACATGAAGGCTGATATAGTCTCCTATGTGAGCAAATGCTTGACCTGTGCTAAGGTCAAGGTGGAGTATCAGAAGCCGTCTGGTCTCCTACAGCAACCTGAGATTCCAGAATGGAAGTGGGAGCGGATCACGATGGATTTCATCACCAAACTACCGAGATCACCAAGTGGTTGCGACATGATTTGGGTGATCGTCGACCGGTTGACGAAATCGGCACACTTCATACCTATTAAGGAAACGGACGGACTCGAGCGGTTGGCCCGACTCTACCTTAAGGAGGTGGTCTCTCGGCACGGGGTGCCTGTTTCTATCATTTCTGATCGTGATTCCCGCTTTGCTTCGCGTTTCTGGAAGGCTCTTCATAAGGCCTTGGGTACTCAGCTGGATATGAGTACGGCTTATCATCCGCAAACTGACGGCCAGAGTGAGCGGACGATACAAACACTGGAGGACATGCTGCGGGCATGTGTCATCGATTTTGGCAAGGGTTGGGAGACTCACCTGCCGTTGGTGGAGTTCTCCTACAACAACAGCTACCACTCCAGTATCGGGGCAGCTCCGTTTGAAGCTCTGTATGGACGGAAATGCCGATCTCCCTTGTGTTGGGCTGAGGTGGGCGAGAGTCAGCTCACTGGCCCGGAACTGGTGTACGAAACTTCGGAGAAAATCGTACAGATCCGTAACCGTTTGGCAGCTGCGCGGGATCGTCAGAAGAGCTATGCCGATCGCCGTCGCAAACCGCTAGAGTTCCAGGTTGGGGACAAGGTGCTTCTGAAAGTTTCACCATGGAAGGGCGTCATACGCTTTGGAAAGCGTGGCAAGCTTAACCCTCGTTACGTCGGACCGTTCGCAATCCTGGAACGGATTGGGCCGGTGGCGTACAGACTTGATTTACCGACGGAGCTCGGTAATGTTCATAACGTCTTCCATGTGTCTAACTTAAGGAAGTGTTTGGCTAACGAATCTCTTGTTGTACCACTGGAAGAGATCAAGGTTGATGATCGTCTTCGCATTGTGGAGGAACCCGTGGAGATTCTGGATTACAAGATTCGTAGCCTTCGGCGGAGTAAAATCCGCATCGTTAAAGTTCGTTGGAACTCGGATCGTGGACCGGAGTTCACGTGGGAACGAGAGGACCAGATGAAGGCTAAGTACCCTCATCTCTTTCCGAAGCGCGCGTTCGAGTCCAGGCATGTTACTGCTGAAGCAGAGTGAATCTCGGGGCGAGATTCCCTTTCAACGTGGGGATGATGTGACAACCGGTAACCTTTCTTTTCGTTTTCTTCCTTTTCGTCTTTTTCACTTTTGGGCTTCGTGCAATTTTCGGGACGAAAATTCTTTCAACGTGGGGATGATGTGACACCCGGCATGTTCGGCTTAAACATAATAGTAACATCTAAGTCTACCTTAGCGAGAAACGTTTATAAACAAACTTAACTGGGTCAGTTGAGTCGGGTCAAATTAGGATTGTCCAGGGTCAATGATCTGGAGGATCATTGGGAGTCGTTTTGGGAATACATTAGTACCGGGTTCCGTCGTTGGTGACATTACATGAACTAATTAAGTATATGTATAGATTATGGGTCGTGTGGTGAATTGTATGCTTATACTTGCTTAAATGATGTACAAATGATTATACGTGCCTAAACATGCTAAGTATAGACTATAGATGCATGCTTATGTGTTAAGATGTGTTAGAATGCGTTAAACACGACAAACTGGAAAAAGGTTAACATATGTTAAAAGTGCTGTTAACATGTGTTAAAAAGTGCTGATGACCTGAATGTGGAAATGGGACTTGAGAAATGGGCGAACGTGGAAACAAAGTGGGCGAATGTGGAAAGATTCCACATTCGACCATTACAAATGGGCGAATGTGGAAAAGTTCCACATTCGACCACATAAAATGGGCGAACCTGGACTGGGTATAAATACCATCCTTAGCCATTTTTCACCATTTCACAAACCCTAAACGCCTCCAAACACTCTCTATCAGCTATTATCATTGGGGAAGGAGTTTTTGAGCTTGTTTTTCATAACCTAACTCTCTAAATCATTACAAGTGAAGATCTAAGGTGTGTTCTTCATTACAAATCCTTTTTAAACAATTTTGACTTGTTTTAATCTAAACCCCAAGGGTCCAGATCTGATATCAACCTATTTTATGAATAAAAACCTTTCCTAACCAAAACCTATTCATAAACAATGAGTTTTTATGCAAATAAACATGTGTTAGTATGATATTATGCATTGTTTGATGATTACTTGTTGTATAGATGATATGACAACAACCTAGGGCTGTTATTAATGATGGGTTATGATTGAAACATGTTACCTTTGATTGTTGATGGTGTTTTGGCAATTAAAGGGGTTTTTAGTTAGATTTAGGGTTTGTTTTTGGATGATTATGATAAGGTTATGATAAGGGTTTCTTGTTCATGATGATTCGAGTATGATGGACGGATTATTGATCGATTTCAGAAAGTTTCCTAATTGGGTAATATTTTCATGCATGGTGATGTGACATCTCCATAATTTACTATTTTAGGAAACTTGTAAAACGGATAGATTTTGGGGTAAAATTGGTAGGGTTTCGTAGGAATGTATTAATGATGCTTGACTGCTGTAACTCGTGATGTTTTGTGATGTTTTCGAATGTTTTTCGACGCGTTTTTGGAAAAATCTGACATCAGGGGCGAACCTGGAATACCTTCGACCAGTCGAACGGTCGAAGGTGGGTTACAGGGGGCGAACCTGGAAACTAAAAGGGGCGAATGAACTAAAAGGGGCGAAGGTGGGAAGAAAAGGGGCGAAGGTGGAGGTTCAAAGCCACATTCGACCAGTTAAGGCCACCTTCGACCTCCCAGGACTACATTCGACCCTACGTTAACAAAAATGGGATTTTTGATACAAACTAAGTGTTTTATGCTTGAACCTTGCGTGTAATCTATGTGTACTTGATTAGTTAGGGTAATTGGTCACCAACGGGATGTCGGGTCGGTCTAGTGTGTCGGTTAAACATTTAAACACATTTTAAAACATACTTGGTTATGATCTGGACAATCGGGGACTAGATAACCTTATGGTTATTAGTCGGAACACTTATGTGAACATTTTGATAGATCTCCGGTAGAGGGATTATCAAGGGCTAAACATCTTTACTTATAATTGAAGAACGCAATCTAAGGTGAGTTCACGGCCCCACTTTTATATGCTTTAACGTTTGGGGGAGAAAACATGCGCTAAACAGTTTTGGTAACATATGTCATACTATGGTTTTAACTTTATATTGCTATACGATCTTTTGGAAAGTCCCGGGGGAAACCATGAATGTGCGGGTTTGCACAACGGGGGAAATGTGGATAGATCTATTGGGCGTGACCTGCCCCACTCGTCGGCTTGGAGGGCCGGGCGGGTGCATATTGTCTCGAACAGGAACATTATCGTGCTGAACATTACGGGCTGCTAAACATGCTAAACATTGCTAAACGTGTCCAGTAATGGTTTCCAATCGTAGTAGTAATAATACATACGCCTAGCTAGCGTACTTGGTAGCATTGATATAGTATGGACATGGTAACATTTGGATAACATTTTTGAACAAACCTGTGAACTCACCAGCATTATATGTTGACGTCTTTTGGCATGTTTTTCTCAGGTCGCTAAGGTAGCAACAACTGGATCTAGGCGCACGAGTCGGCACGGGCGTCTAGGGTTTAGAGCATGGTCTTCATTAAACTTTTGAACTGTGTCTTTTGGGTTGTAAACATTTAAAGCTTCCGCTACAGTTTATGTTTTTATAACTATATCTTTTGAGTATTGTGTTATGCATATAGTGTTGTTTATTGTGACCGTTGACTTAAATCCTGGTTTGTCATGCGCCTCGCGGTAAAACCCCGCAAGTGGAATTTGAGGGTGTGACAACAACCCCAAAGATAATGGAAAATATGTAAATGAAATGAACTATTTGCGTAAGCTTATATGCTTTTCAATAACTAGTATGAATGTCCGCGCGTTGCGGCGGGTGCATCTGTTTTGCCCTTCGTTCATCGTGTTTGTTGGTTATTCGTTATGATGAAATAGAAAACAACGATGTATAAAATATATGTTATTAAAAACTGAAACTCATAAGTATATCTTCTGAATATTTTAAATAGGTACATCACAATAGGCCATACTATTCCTTGCAACACCCTTATATTGGCCCACGTCCTTTGGTGGGACCCTTTTTATGTATCTCAAAGGCAGATAAGTATGTCATCGTAGAGCGGTGGTTAGCATAGTGAAGTGGCGTTGTATCTCTTAATGATCATAAGATTGTAGTGGAAGTGATATAGTTACTAAAATGCAGTTTGTAGTGTGCAACATATTTCTATTATTTTAGGGCACCCGCGAGATACAACGGAGTTAATGTTTTTCATAGATACTCTCGTTTTATGTTAGTTTGACAAGCACCGTAACAAATATATTGGACCAAACAAATTAGTAATCAATATAGTTAAAACTACCAAATCAACTGATAAGAACTTGTCTTCGTTTGGATATGTAAGCAATTGGTAACTTCGTGAAATCAGAAACTTAAATTATATTCCTATAAGCATTTACTAGTGTCTTAATTGTCACAACTATGCCAATAATACCCTTAATTTTTTTTGCTTAAATATGTTGTATATGTTGCTTGTTAAGTTGTATAGAAATGCAAATTACCATGTTGTACATCACTCCTCCTTAATAAGATAATATAGATAAGTGTTTTATTTTGATTTCACATGGATATGTTGCGTGTCACGGCATAGGTATATCACAAATATCGAATGAATTAATTCAAACGTCATATGATTAATGATTAAGTAATAGCACAAAGAGTAAAAACGCAAGGGTGGTGGTGTAAAAATGGAGTATAGTGCAATGGGTAAAACCGCAAAGATTAAAATTAAGGTGGTGGTGGCGGAATTCAAACTTGAGGGTTAAACAAACAAACTTTCAAAGTTCGGGGATTAAAAAAGCGAAATGTAAAAGCTGAAAGTTGAGTGGTGTAAAAAACAAAATGTAAAAGTTGAGGAGGTGGTGGTGGAAATGCCACCGACATACCCTTTTAAGATAGATATAATATAATGCGTTAGAATTATCACTTGAACAATGGTATTAAAAATAGTATCATATATTTTATAATTGTGATGTGTGTATGCACAGGGGCGGGGAGGGGCGGCCGACCCCCTCCAAAATTTTCGCTCGGAAGCCCTAATTATATAGTATTCGTGTAGCAATTTTTTGTGTATAAGGTTTCGACCCCCGAAACTAGTGACTTCCAACCCCCCGAAGTTTCGGGTCAAGCTTCGCCACTATGTATGCATATGAATAGTATCATTTTCATTCAACAGAGGCATGCGACTTCAAACCATAGGATGTAGGTTGTGCGAGTTTGTGAACTAGACAGTTGATCATGTATTGGTTTGATGCATGGTTGCAAATTCAGTTCGGTAGCAACTATTTATGTGGCTCAAGGATTATGTTGGGCATAAGTATGATTTCGCTGGTGATCTACTGCAAAGTATTAATGGGTTGGGTCTATCCACAAATAAAAAGGTCACTCATGCAATGTATTTACTTCATGGAGTTTTTAAAATTTGAGGAATGGAAAAGTGTTCAAGGGCATAAACATCACCATCTATAAGCCGTTTGAAGAGCTAAATGATTAGATGGAGCATCTTTTGAATGGAAATGTCTCGTAAATGGTAAGTTACGAGGGAAGAAGAGAAGATAGCCTTGGCTAAGGCTTTAGGTGAATGTCCACAAAGCAAGGCCACCCAGAATGTCTTTGTTTTGGAATACAATTTTTGCACAAATTTCGTCAACAATCGGGTAATATCAACCGCAATGTTAAACGAATTAACTCAAAGTTTACAGATATTTGTAAGAAGTGTGGAAGATTTTAGTTTCTCTTCGACAAAAAAAAGCAATGAATGGCGAGGTAGACCTAAAGGAATACATAGCGATTGGAGCGTTGGTAATTTTAGTGTTATCAACATATTTTGGTGATATTGGATTAACTCGCCGAGACATCGACTAATGTAATCTTATTTAATAATAAACAAGTTAGGAGATACGGGAGTGCAAACTCATCTTTAATAAGATTTGGTGTATGTATCGGTTTTGGTATTATGATTAAGCTACAAATAAAATGTTACAAATATATCTATATCTATATCTATACTTATCTATACTACTATATAATGAGTTATGGATGGGTAAGATTGTCATTTCTTATTTATTCAAATGGGTAAAATTGTAATTTCATTTAGTTGTCTAGACAAATTTAATACAACTATTAAATTAACTTGTTTAACCCATTAAAAGTAATTAATAATGATATAACCATTAGATCATTTAAAAAATTTAACATCATGGCATATAAGAGTTTAGAGAATTCATAATATAAGATGAGATCAAAAAGCATTGTTATAAGCAGATCTTATATGCAATCCGTAAAAACCATAAAATTACACAAATATTACTTAAAACTATACATCAATTTTGTACTTTCTTTAAACAATAATAATAATCTATATCTATGTGTATATATATCACTATATAAATATATCTACTATGGTTATCTCTACGATTTGTCAATAAAATAACTCTTAAAGCTAAATGTAGAACATGTACTTCACGCATTCACTCTCTTAATAGGGACATGCATGTTTAAATTCTTTAAGATGTCATCATAAGGTTATAGATCACAGATTGACGATTACAAGCGTTAATGATAGTGTTGTTAATTTCATTCATGGGATCAATTAATCCATACGTTAGAAACCAACTGTTCTTGGACTACGTTTATATGTTCCTTTTTCTCATGCTGGCCCCATAAAAACTTCCAATTAAACCCTAATATGTTCTAATTTAAGTTATTCGCTCATCTTTCATTCTATGATCGTCATGTCACCGGTGATTGTGGATAACTATTTTTAATTATATTTGATTAGTGTGTTTATACAAGAGTCTTTGATTGAACGAATCAAGAGTGTTTGATTGATGTTGGTTTGTCATTGTAGTGCTGCGATTGAATTTCATCGAAAGACGCCATAATATCTTCCAAGTCCTTTTATTGTTTACGTTGTTGTACATTTTCAGCTTTGAAACTTACCATGAACTATTAATTTTCCTTGACATTCCGAATTTTAGGTCTACATGAGCACGATTCCAAGTCCTTTTAATTAGGTCAACTGCTAGAGCACAATTAGCTGCATATGTATTGGAGTTTACCGCTATTCGATTTTCATGGTTTAGTCATCATTTTATGATATGTCGCAAGTCAAATACATCCTGTAATCAATTATTAGTCTAACATCATTAGTAAAAAAAACTTACCACGTAACGATATTATTTTAGACATTATTGTTTTGTTTTTTGCGTTTGATCTATACATCATACATAAAGTAATTCATGAGGTAATTCATGGAGTATGCATATAAGGAAGCCAATTCTACATGCTTTTGTTGCTTGGGCATTGTTAAATGCCCCTCATCATATGAATGCTTCTAAAACTTGCATCACCACCACCATTCCCATCCAATCTACTATGAGTTTGTGTTTGTAATTTTACAATTAATCGATGGGAAGACGACATCCGTGTTGTGATAAATCAAATGTCAAGAAAGGCCCATGAACGGTTGAAGAAAATGCAACTAAACATATCAACTACATATATCCCAATCATATATAGCCAAACATCTTGCAGCCCTGCCGCAACGCGCGGGTTCCTTCTATTATTTTTACTATATAATGCATCCTAGATGGGCATCAAGGTAATTTAACTTCATTTGATTAGGGTATATTTGTAATTTACATCAAAACTTAAGACACATTAAACATTATTTAATAAACTTCTAATTAAAGCACTAAATGCGCTTTCTTAATAAATAAATAATAATAATAATTACATCCATGTAAAAAAAACCTATGGAATCATCAACACATGCCCATCACAAAACTCTTATAATGTAATGGTTTACACAATTCAACTCCTAAAATATACGAAATAACATACGTTTGATTTTAAAAATCAAAGTATTGTTTTAAATTTTGTGAAATGTAGCAATATTTTCTTGAGGTAGTATAGGGGATATAGCATATAGGATATTGGTAACTATATGATTTCATAAATTATACCCAAGCACCAAGGTCTCTCAAACTTCTATAGAAAGCTTTCACGTGAACTCATCACAACATTGTATGTCCTAAACATGGATCGGATAAAAAAAATCTTTAATAGTTGGGCTTTTATAGTCAAGTGATCAACTTATATGATCATTTTCCATTGATAACCAGTCCTGATTATACCTTGAAATTAAACAGATAAGCGTAATTAAAGTAAGAGACTAATGACATGAATCAGCCCTCAAACTAACTATCGTATGAAATAGGAATTATGCTTTAAGTATTATAAACGATCCCACTTCCCAAAAGCTCTTAATTAGTTCGTTTTGTAACTGTTGGACATTGAAGGTTCATCATGGATCAATAATTGTGTCATACGATAACCGAAAGATACACATTATTGCTAATCATGCTATAAGCGAAACTGAAACGGTGTTTATTCTTCCTAAGTCGTCACTCATAAACCTTCCTTTCTCAATCGATTTCAAACATAGTCGCACCACGATTCTCATCATCTCAATCTGTTCATTTCCAAAAACTGCAATCAATACGGTAGTCTATACGTTTTCACAGCAGGAAAAGACAACACACCAACCGAACACAACCGCCAGCCTTAATTCATTTGCTCCTCCTCGATCTCGCGCGCCATCACTCTGATTGCGATCACATCAAAAGTAATACATGAACTTGTTTTCTCTTAAGAAATCATTAAGGGATTGTAGAAAATTATCCCGTAAGTTACAGCGAATTAAGCTTAATTATTGGGAAAATGATTATTATTGATATTTTATTCTAAATGTGGTTTTTCGGTGGAGTGGTTCATGAGCAACGTTATTGGATTTTCCTATCATTCTTACTGGGAAAATTTGTGATTGTTTCATGTAAGTATAATATATGCAAAGTAATTTAAAAATAACATAGGGTAGAATGCAGTCTTATCTTGCAATTACCACCATACAAGGATGATATATTTTAATTTTACTGTTATTATTATTATTTTAGACCAACATCGCGACTGCTCAAATTTATCACATTTTGTAATAAAATTGGAGATTTTAGGATGTAAATGATCTTTGAAAATTTACAGATTTAAAATTTCTCCAATGTTTTAAGCAGGTAAGTAAACCACACCTAAGCTATGCCATGGATTTTATTTTTACACAACACCAAGAGTAAATCCAAAACCGGACCGAACGTCGAACCGGGTCACCGTCTGACCGGTCCGACGAACCGGCAAAACATTCAAAAAAATCCAACAAAATTATAAAATTACTGGTCTGGCCCCCTTTGTACCCGGTCCGACCACCGGGTCACTGCATGTCCGGTTCAACCCTTGACTCGGACCGGTTCAACCATCGGTTCCCGGTGTAATCGGTCTGGGTCTGGGTGTGAAAACACTGGGATTTTCAGTATAACTTTACAACGAGCAACACAAAAACCCCTTTATCACCAAACAACAATAATGAAATATTATAATTTTTCAAAACTTAGACTCATGTAATTTCTTAACACGCACCCTTTACACATCTTATAACTTGTATATATATACAAATTCAAACCGTTACGAAAATTCACTATGCTTTTCTCCAACCTTTAAATGATACTTCTATTATCGGCTAAAAACCAAATGAAGCGACAAAACCAACAACTATGTCACATGTAATGTTTATCACATCTACACCACTCACCATATGAAGACCCATTGCCTCCATGTATCCCACTCCACTATACACATTACTCTATTTGTGCTAATTTAGTATATTTCTTATTCAAATTATACACCCTCCGATCATATATTACAAATTATCAACATGTTTGTATAATGTACAACACCAACAAGGCTAATGATCAATCGGAACCGCTAAACACCGTGAAGCCCCGCCGCAACGCGCGAGTTCCTGCTAGTAACATCTTATTATCTTATTATGTGTTGAGCCCTGTTTAACTTCAATAAATCTTCATATACAAAGTGGCTATAACCATTTTGGGCCATTATGGTTTTCAAATTGAGCTCAAGGCAGCGTTTGGTATGATGGAATGGAAGGGAGAATGGAATGGACCATTACGAGGTAATGAAAAATAGTGTGTTTGGTTGGTCAAAGGAATGGAATCACCCATTCCACAATGCATTCTATTCCCTCAAAACCATTCCATCCACCCCCCATGTTTTTTTTTTCATTCCATCCCTTATTCACCCTTCATTAACAACACCATAAGCCACCACAAACCACTAACCACCATCGTCACCACCACCACCCACCACCATCATCACCGCCCACCACCGCTGCCACCACCACCCACCACCGCCATCACCACCCACCATCGTCTTGCACCACCGACTCCGTCGCCTACCACCTACCACCTCCGTCAGCACCCACCACCGTCGGCGCCACAAACCACCGCCACCCACTACCTTCACTCTCCCACCCACTGCCGCTGCCGCCACCGCCCACCACCATTACCCACCCACCGCCGCCTCCACCACCTGTCACCGTCACTCACCACAAAGTAATATTTTGTTTCATTCTCACATGGCAACTAAACAAGACATGGAATGGTAATTATCCATTCCATTACCTTGTCCATTCCATTCCCTCATCCATTCCATTACCTCATACCAAACAGACCCCAAGAGTTATACGACCAAGTTTGCTGGTGATTTAAAAGACCAAAAAGGTTTTTTGGTTTTACAAATAAAAAACACACATACATGATACATACAATGGGATTGGTCGAACAAATGAAATAGAACGGTACGGTTATAAACTTCTCAAAAACAACAAATTCCTTCAATTGATTCTCTAAATCTAATCCCATTAAACAATTTGTGTACGCCAACAAATTAGTTTGATCTGATAGTGATCCCTACACGATTCTTAGAGAAATCCAAGTGAAAATTACTTTGTAGTTCAAGTTTCTTCAATTTGATCTACAATAGTGGAATAGGTTTGTTTCCTCTAGACATTTAACATGAAGTGGCTCAAGTCGAGTACACAGATATTTACGAGAGCTTTAACCACATTTTGGCATGACAAATTTTGAGGGCCAAAGCTTGAAGTGGACCAATTTCTAGGTGGTCCACAGTAACTTGCAGAGCTCTAAGAATCGAAGTTTTGTATTTAGCATAATAGGCTCTGAGATTCAAAAGGGATCGGCAGTTTGTTGCGTGTTTGCTTATTATCCATATGTAACTTGTCTTATTAATGAGAAATTAGATTTAAATACTCTAAACTCTTGCCCGTTGGCCGATATCACTCCCAACTATCACTTTGACTATCAATACTACAAACTTTACACTTTTTTTTTGTTATGCCACCCTCATTTTGGACTCAGGGTTAAGTTTTGATGATGAGAAAGTGTTGGCATCTTAGTTTGTGGGTAACATAACAAATTAACAAAGTGTAAAGTTGAGAGTTATTGGTAGTCAAAGTGATATCGGCCAACAAGCTACAATTTAAAGTACTTAAATCCAATTTCCCATCCCCTTAATCTAATGGAAAATCTTCATATTTCCTGGGAAAAAAAATATGTATTTTATAGTTTAATTGTGTATCTTTATCTTAATGTATTATGCTATATACAGTTTGCTGGTTTATATGCACAAGTACTATACTTCATATCAAACCCACAGGTCCCAGTATATGATAATATGTATAGTCGAAATTTGGAAAAGCACTACTCTAAAATATTCCAATAATGATTTTGTATTTACCATTGTGGAAGGAAGTTCTCCAACAAGTTAAAGTCAGAGTCAATTATTTAGAGGTTGGAACTACCATAATTTATTTTTATTAAATTTGGCGGAAATTTAATAAATTAATTGGTACCGTTAATAAAACCCTATATAAGATTATTTTGAAGTGTAAATTTGGATATCTAACTAACTTCAATTTTATACAACTAAAAATTAACATCTTCTAGTTACTCTAATGCCAATTTTGTTTTCTTTTTTTTTTTAAAGAAGAACTTCATTAAACCAAACACACGGAACTTATCTTCAAGATAGAGATAAGCCGCAAAAACAAGGTTACATCACATCAAAACAAAAATTACACCAATCCTTCCAATCTACCGAACCTTCTTTACACCTACTTCTATACCAAAGATATCCCAAAAATTTTACGATATACTTGTACACATTTGCAGTGGCGCAGGTTTGTAGGGGCGGGGAGGGGCGGCCGACCCCCCCGGATTTTCGCGCAGAAGTTCCGATTATATAGTATCCGTATAGAAAATTTTGAAAATATAGGGTTTCGACCCCCTGAAACTGGTTTTCGACCCCCCGAAACCAGTGACTTCCGAACACCCGATGACTTCCGACCCCCCGAACCTTCGGGTCAAGCTTCGCCACTGCACATTTGCATCCGTACTAGAGAACACCTTCCCGTTTCTCGTTTTCCATATACGCCAACACGTCAAAACCAATATACCATACACCATATCCTTCCTTGTTTTCGGAAGCCTCATATGTTCTACTACCGATTTTGTTACTTCATTTCTTCCGACTAAAGCATTCAACTCTAAAATAGTAAAATATCCTTCAATAAATATATAATAATAATTAATAAGACACTAAAGAACAATTCAAATAACAACACCATACCAAATTAAATATTATTTTTTTAGTTTTGTATAAATCTCCTCTATCTAATACTCAAAACACACAAAAAAGTGAAATGGGCATTTATGAAACATCATGTTTAAAGATTCATCAACCTTTTGTGTTGATTTTGTTCATTTTAGTGTTATCAAGTCTAAAAGGGAACAGTCAGCCATTAGTTCCAGCAATGTTCATATTCGGAGACTCGGTTGTCGACGTCGGAAACAATAACTACCTAGAAACCGTTGTCAAGTCCAATTTCCCTCCTTATGGTAGAGACTTCATCAACCATCATGCCACCGGTCGATTTTGTAATGGAAAACTTGCATCCGACTTTACAGGTAAACAAGTACATATCCTCTCTTGCATGTCATGTATGTATGCATGTCTTTAAGCCTGGCAAAAGGCAAGCATTGAGTAACATGTTCACCTCAAACCGGTTTCAGCTCAAACTGTGTCATGGACACAACGTGTCCAGGTCAAAGCGGGTCATTTTAAAAAAAATAAAAAAGTATTGAAGTGGTTCAAATCAAACAGGTTCTAACCAAATGGTCTTGGGTTGAATCAGTTTTTTTAGAAAAACAAAAGTATCAAGTGATACGTTTTGACGTGCTATATAATTTTATTAAATTCAAATCACTACTAGAAAATTGGCTATCTGCTACAAAAGTTTTTCTACGGAAAAAAAATGCGTCATAAATTTTGACAAAGCTGCTACGCATTTGTGACGATAAAAAAACTCTAACTTTTTTAACAAATTTGTTACACAATAGAGACAAATACTTAGAAAATTGCATAGGAAATAACGTTGGAAATGCGTCGCAAATTTCCTACACCATATATTCGTAGGAAATGGTTGAAAATTGCGCAGTAAATGTGTAGTAAATGGTTTCCAACGAGGTTTTTTACAACATCAAGATTTCGTTGTAAATGTATAGGTTTCGTTAATTTGCTACGCATTTACAACGAAATCTTGATGTTGTAAAAAACCTCGTCGGAAACCATTTACTACACATTTACTATGCAATTTTCAACGCGTTTCCTACGAATATATGGTGTAGGAAATTTGTGACGCATTTCTTACGCCATTTCCTATGCAATTTCCTAAGTATTTGTCTCTTTTGTGTAGCAAATTTGTTAAAAAAAATAGAGTTTTTTTGTCGTCATAAATGCGTAGTAACTTTGTCAAAATTTGTGATGCATTTTTTCCGTAGAAAAACTTTTGTAGCAAATGGTCAATTTTCTAGTAGTGAATTGACCCAAATTATGCATGTATTCATGTTACAATTCCATTAATATTTTTTTGTGCAGGTGAGAATCTTGGATTCACTTCATACCCTCCACCCATACTAAGCAAAGAAGCCAAAGGGAAGAACCTCTTGCTTGGAGCCAACTTCGCGTCTGGTGGCTCTGGATATTATGACACCACGGCCAAGCTATACGTATGGTCAAACACTCCTTTTTATCGCCTAAATGATCATAATCACGCGATGTTCATATTATGCATTGCTTTAAAATGAATGTAGAATACAATTCCATTGACCAAGCAACTTGGGTACTACAAGGAATACCAAAAGAAGCTAGTAGAGATCGCAGGGCAGTCGAATGCAACATCAATAATCAAAGGTTCAATATACCTAATTAGCTCAGGAAGCAGTGATTTTGTCCAGAACTACTATGTCAATCCACTCCTTTACAAAGTTTATACGCCTCACCAGTTCGCAGACATCCTTATCCAAGCCTATTCGCACTTCATCCAGGTAAATATCACTAGTACACAAAGAGCCAAAAGATAAAAGATGTGAATGGCAAAATCCTGACGATGGGTTCACCACCTCAACCGCACCTTATAGACTAAATTAGAAAAAATGGCACCAAAAGGTGCGGTTCATTTACAACCGCATCTAATACATTATTTAAAGGGAAATTGGAATTTAACACCCTGAACTATTGACAATTGGCCGCTGACGCACTGAACTACAAAATTGAACAACTACTTTCAACTTATTGGCCTGAATCACCCTCAGACTAACCATGGGTAATTTTTGCTAACGTGGCATGGTGACGTGTCCATTTTTGTTGACGTGGCAGGTGATGTGTCCATGCCACGTCAGCTTATTCCTCATGCCACGTCAGCAAAAATTACCCATAGTTAGTCTGAGGGTGATACAGGCCAATAAGTTAAAAGTACAGTGCGGTGTTGTTCAACTTTGTAGTTCAGTGCGTCAGCGGTCAATTGTCAATAGTTCTGGGTGTTAAAATCCAATTTCCCTTATTTAAAAGATGCAGTTCACCACCCCAACCGTACCTTTTGTTTCATTGTGTACTATGACTTTATAAGTATGAAGATGACCAATCGAAAACTAACGTGTTTAGAGTGCATTAGTTATGGATGGTAGGATAACTCCACAATTAAGCGTGTATAGTAGGTATGAGAGGCCGAATGTTACAAAAAGAACATGTGTTCATTTTAAAGATGGTGGACAATTATATATTTTGTAGATGAATATTCAATGAACTTTTTTTTTGTCACAGGAATTGTATCAGCTAGGAGCAAGAAAGATTGGGGTGTCGACATTACCACCGATAGGTTGTCTACCGGCGTCCATTACGCTATTTGGTGAAGATAGCAACGAGTGTGTTGCCAAGATGAACTCAGTAGCCGAATACTTTAATAAAATGCTCAATGCGACATCTCTAAGTCTCAAATCCAAACTCTCGGGGCTTAATCTTGTCGTGTTGGATATCTACCATCCTCTTTTGGACCTCATCCAAAAGCCTACCGATTATGGTATACATTATATAAACATATAACTCTATGTACGCGGTACATATATCTGACGTAACAATTAATATTGCAGGGTTCTTTGAAGCGAGGAAGGCGTGTTGTGGTACAGGATTGGTTGAGACGTCGTTTCTATGCAACAAGGAGTCGCCAGGGACGTGCAAAAACGCATCAGCATATGTGTTTTGGGACGGATTTCATCCGTCAGAAGCAGCAAACAAGATTTTAGCAGATGACTTACTTGTTGATGGCATTTCTCTTGTATCTTAAAACCATTTTTTGCAGTGTGCCTCCTCTTTGATCACTATTTCTATAAAACTTAATAGTTACAATTTATAATCAATATTGTAATGTATTATATTATTAAGGTGTCATGTTTTCTATTTTTTTTCTTGTAAGTTTGATATTCTTCTACATAATAACATGCCCATATTTATTTGTTCTATGTAGTTAGAATATTTATATAATCTCAATATTATGAGAGTTCCCACGAGTTATGGGGAGAGGTCGTAAGACGTGTGGTATATATGCTTGCTAAACTGGTTACTAGGCCTGTAAATGAACCGCATGTTCATAAATTGTTCGTGAACTTGTTTGGCGAGAAGTTCATTTATTTAATAAACAAATAAGTAGTAATATTTATATAAACTAGAAAACGGCTTACTAATCACTTATACAAATATATTTTACTAGCTGATTATCCCGGGAGGGTCCCGGGGTTGAAAAATCTAATTTTACGTGATAACCTATTGCAAATGGCTCAAGTTAACTAACCACAAAATCTCTCAATCATTGCATGTTCATAGTATTCTAATCAGTAATAACTCATATTCCCCACAAAATCTAATTTTACGTGATAACATGAACACTTTGTGTGTTTTTTTCCTGTATGAACGAAATCCCACAAAAAATAGTCAATTTTTTCTCCGTTTTTTATATAGCACTATGGTACTCGTTGGAAAGATAATAAAACGCTCGTTAATTTGGTGTAATTTTTTTTCTTTAAAAAATCCCGTATATAAAAGATATAAACGTTTAAAAATTATGGGAGGAAATATGAGAGAAAAAATTTTAAATTTATTTTTAAATTCTTTTTTCCTAAAATAACTCAATTTAATTAAAAAAGGAAACAATTCAAAAAACCAAAAACTCTCCATTATGATGCCACGTGTCACTCTCAAGGGAAGGTTGAAGCCTCCATTGCACGCCACGTCAGCATATACGTTTTCTTTTATATATATAGATAGATTAGTAACTAAGTTTTCTGGACATAAAAACGGCTTTATGCATAACAAACCTACAATGATGAGGTATTGTTTTGTGGCATATATGACCTTTTGTTGTCTTTCACGGTTTCACTTACAATAGATTTTTAATCATCCTCCTCTTGTTATTGATGTTTAATTATTTTTGTTATTGAAATATTTTGATGCTTAAAATTTTTTGTAGAAGGTATTCCTGCATTTTTTTTTATAGAATCCTCAATTTTGTTAGTTATCGCCGCAGGTTGTAGTGGTTCTGCAGATTGGTAGACACTTAAAGGGGATCATACAATGCTCAACTTTTGGTAGTTTGTCCTCTTCATTGTAAATTTTAAAGTGCAAATAAGTAACGTAATTATAGATACCAAAGTTAAGGATATTATACATATTGACATGTATAAATATTTTTAATAGTCTTTTTTTTAGTGCCTTTTATACGTGAAGCTCTAGCTTTGCGCCTCAGCATTGGAACCAAAAATGCTTTGTAGCGCCTCAAGTTTTTTAAAATCAAGGTAGGTATCAAGCAACCACTAAGCTAAAACGTAAGGCTCATTGGGCATCATCCCTTGATTCTAAGATAAACTTGTATGTTTCATAAAATATAACGCTCTTGAACAATTAAATGTTTCAGCCTTAGATTGACTCTCATTTCATAGACTAATAGTTGCCCTTGTAAGTGTACTTACACGACTAGCATGCACATATTACGTTAAAGGTGTAAAGTTCGTTTCAACTTCGTGCAGTTTGCCCTTTTAATAAAAAATAAAGACGCAACATACATACCAGATTAAGCTTCCCTTCATTGGTACCTTGTGAATCATAAGTAGAATTCTGTAGAAAGATTACGGATGTTATCATAAAAAAATAAAAGTTAAGCTTGTGTAAGTTTGATAAACGTTAGCTGAAAAGCCTTGTGCATGCACGCTTGTGAACCACCATGACTACAGTCAGTGGCGAAGCTTGACCCGAATGTTCGGGGGGTCGGAAGTCACTAGTTTCAATGGGTCGAAACCCTATATTTCCAAAATTTTCTATACGAATACTATATAATCGGAACTTCTGCGCGAAAATTCGGGGGGATCGGTCGCCCCCGCCCGCCCCAACTAAGTTGCGCCCCTGACTACAGTATACAGCTACAGAGCATCGTCAAACAAATTTTAAAAAATAGCCGCTGAACTTGGTAAATAAATAAAATTGATATTTGATGTTGGAGATGTTGTCTTCTTCAGCCCACCTATAGGCCCAACCGTTTTAGGCCAAGTATGATTAAGGGGCTGTTTGGCAAGTGCTGAACCAGTAAGTGCTGAATCAGTAAAAGGTTTGAATGGGTAAGAGGCTCTGAACCAGTAAGTGCTGAACCATTAAGAGCTGTTTGGCTGTATCTCTGAATGACTGTGCAGAATGACTATTTTACCCCTCTAAACGATTATGTGCTGAATGAATCTATCTGTTTGGCCAGAGTTCTGAATAGTGTACAGATTGATGAAAAATTGTAAAAGGAAAATACAAAACGTCATAGAAAATCCAAATTAAACAAAAATCCTTTAACATCCACGGAAACATACGAAAATTCAAATACAAAATAACACAACATACGAAATCCAAATACAAATAACACAACTCTGCATACAATTTTAATTTGATGAATCATTTGAAAGCAACTGATTAGCAATCTGGCCACGTAAAGAATTCATATAGTCAATACCTTGTGAACCCCACTCTATGTCATGAACTAACAGGCCATCATTTTCCCCACTTTACATTTCATGAAACATCGTGTTCTCATCATACTCCATAAATAACTGATCATAAATATTGCATTTCCTTATAAAATTATGGATGGCGAAATAAGCAATCACTATGTCTCTTTGTATTGGAAAAGAAAAGGGAGCCATTTGCTTTAGGATTGGGAATCTCGCCTTTAGAACACCATATGCACGTTCAATGACATTTCTGAGTTGTGCGTGAGCATGATTGAATCTTTCTTCCTTAGTTAACGCACGTTGTCGTCGAAAACCGGCTAACCAATACCTCGTACCACGGTAAGGAGTCATAAATCCACGAGTGTTGGTGTACGCAACGTCACAAAGGTAATACTTATCTGTATTGTCACACCACGCCTATGGCGGAAACACGTGGCGCGACGGTTCAAAAGTATTAAGCCAAGATTAATGCAAACCACAATAGTAATTAAACAAACGAGCATTTATTCAACGCCGATAATCATGTCAAATTATTCGTACATAATCATAGATTGTTTTTGAAATTAATAAGGAGGCTCCTCCCTTTATCCCTAAGTTCATGGAATAAAGAGATGAGACCCCTTTACGACATTCCAACGCCCGACCTGGAGATTCCCCCGACCCTGCTCGCCATGCTAACCTTCATCATTCAATTACCTGAAAGATATGTTTGAAAATCGTCAATATATAAATATTGGTGAGTTCACAGGTTTTGATTTAATAAAACTTTATTAAGTGGGAATATCCTTGTTATGACATTTATAGGAGTTGCAAAGTCCTACAATTTACTTGAGCCTATAACCAAACCAAGACAATTAATAATGCCCCCGCCCCAAGTCGTTACTCGGTATTCCTACGACTTGATTTCAGAATACGTGCACCCCAGGCATACGCCGATGCATAATCGACGCTATCGATTAGGGGTGGGCCTTGTCAGGCACCAATAGTACTATCCAAATATTCCTTTGGTTTCTCTTTCCTGAATTAATGATTATAGTGGGGAGGTCTCAACCCCGAGTGGCGATCTTTACTCAAGTATCCAACCCGTCATACAATCCCAACATATCTTTCCCCCGTAAAAACGTTAAATAGTTTAGAAATGGGGCCGTGAGACTCACCTGTAACTGTGCTCGGCTCAAAGAAGAAAATAGTAAAGTTTGTGATCCCGCACCTACAAATGTTCTAGGCGTATAAGTCATTACACCTATGGTGTATGTGCCTTGGCAAGTTATACACCCAACTTCCCGACCACGTCTTTATCCCAATTCCCGTTTAATAGTTTTGTATCCTAGGTTCAATGGCGATGGATTACCCTTTCCTTACAAGTCATGTATTATTCTTATTAATATTCTTTGTGACTTGTACAATATTATACTCGACGCGACTCTACCCAACGTATAATTATTTTCCCATTTAAATAATTATACTTAGGATCGTTTCGCTCGATATAATGTGATTTCTTATTATCCGACCCGACTCACTTTGCCACATATTTATTTTCCCATTCGAATAAATATGCTAAGTTCTTGTCGTTTGGTAACATATTCTTAACGCCCGACTAGACTCACCACACCGTACATTTATTTTCCCATTTAAATAAATGTACTAGGATCTTGTCGGTATTCACACGTTCGTAGATATATTTCACCTACTCGTCTCGGTTTTCCTTCTCGCATATCTATTTTCCCATTCAAATAGATATACTAGAATTTCGTCGAAAACGAGCATATGTGCATATACCATCGCGTGGATACTACTTGTTAAGTTCATGTGTCGTTTAGCGTTTTTAATTCGTTACGTTGTGTTTTCCTTTCCCACGAATATTCTTTCTACACTTAGGAAAGTGTTTCGCACGTTTCACCCTTGTTATATATATTTTATTTCCTTAAAATATATATATATATATATTTTTATCTTGTCGTGATGGCATTTTTCTCATATGTCCGTTTACGTTAGCTCATGTAACTAAGTTCGTTAGTTAGCGTTTTTCATATTTGTTTCCATTGCGCGTCCTTATGGAAGTATTGTTCCTACTTCCGATTCCGAACGTTTATTTCTTGGAAAAATATACTTTGTACGTTTTAGCCCAACTTGTCCAACTTGTAACCCAAAAATGTTTCCGATACTTTTACATTCCCATTTATATAAAAGTATCCATTTTTGTACAAGTTTTTCAAGTTTAAACTTTGGTTCAACATTTTTATAAAAATCTCTATTTTTATAAAAATCCTTATGTTAATACAAGTCCATATTTTTATAACTTACACTTTTATAAAAATACTCTTTTTATACAAAATTCCCAAGTATGTTACTAGTATTTACCAAATCAACCTTGGAAAATTATTACTTACACTTTTGACACCAAACTTTCCATTATTGTGTTTTTGGACTAATAGTTTCCAAAATATTCATTTTAGTCCTCTAACTTTCAAAGTTACAACATTAATCCCTTATCTTTCAATTGTTGCATTTTCCTACTCTAACTTCCAAAGTTAGCATTTTTCACCTAAATTAGTGGACTTTGAAGATCCATTTTCTTGATGCTTAGTTGTTTTTACTTCATTTTACTTTTAATGATCTTATACTCCATCCTAGATGCTATTTACATGTTTGTTCCATACTTTAATCCAAAACATCAATTTTTCACTTATTCAAGTGAGTGGACTTTGAATATGGAAACTTTTCATCTATGTTTATTTAACCCATTTTAATTCACTTTTGTCATTAATATATCATTCTATGATGATTAAGATCATCCTTGATCATATCCAAGTCTTTCTCAAAAATCATGTTCCAATCATCATCTCACTCAAGAGTATGTTCATATTTCTACATTCTCTTTAAATATCATATTAATAATATTAAATCCAAGATTTACCCATATTATTGTTCATCCATTTTTATTCTAACAAAACTTAATAAAATCCATTTTATTACCCATTAATGTACAACTTGCTCTCCATAGCACAAAACATGAACATTTAAGAAATAAAACAATGTAATACTTACTACTAGCTCAAGGCTAGGGAAGACAAAGATCTTGGATTTGGGTGAGGTTTAATGTGTTCTTCCAAGTGGGTTAAGCTCCAAGCTCTTGAACACACAAAAGGGGTTTTGAAGAATGATGATTTAGAGATGATTTAGAGGTATAAAAATTGAAAGAGAAATGTTTAATGTGGGGGTGAAACTTACGGCCAACAAGAGGAAGAAGAGGAAGAATTTTTGTGATTTCTTCAAGTGTTCTTCAAGTGGGTTATAATATCCTTCTCAATCTTCCAAAGATCATGTGTATCTTGCTTGGATTGGTTGAAGAGATTATAGAAGATTATGTAGATTATGTAAGATTTGAGATGATCACAATAATATTATTAGGGGTGTTTGGGCCGTGAGTTTAGAGAGAGAGAGTGAGGGATTTGTCAATTTTTTTACCCAATGTTAATCCATGCAAACCCAATGATTAATATTAACCACATTTGAATTAGTGAGAATTGGAAGAGTTAAAGTGAAATGATTAAAAGATTTTTCCCCTTGGGTGGGCCATAGGCCGGCCCCTATGGGGTGGTTGGTGGGGTCCACTTTGCTAAATATTACTTCATATTATGTTTAAGTTAATTTCTTTCGGGTACCGTCCGAGTATTCTTGGGTTTTTAACCGTGTGTCACCCGAATATTAAAATACCATTAATATTCCTTAAATTTTGCCCAGTTAAATTACTAATAATTTATTTCGGCTTTTGCCGGGTGAAATTACGTGCTACGCGCGTATCGGGTGCGGTACGCGCACTTTATTCGTTACCGGGAGATTTGTACAATAAGCTTTCGCGTATGGCTTTGGGTTTCCAAAACTCATTATATTTTGTGAAAATATTATTTATTTTATATTCCGGGTGTCCGGAGTTCGTTTCGCTTATTTAAGTTTTACCGGGTAATCGCCAGTGTCCATACCGGATAGTTTTGCTTGCGCATGATCCTATCGTGCTTTGCTATTAAACTTATGCATTCCTATGCACTATTTGGGAACTTCTATCTTTCTAAGGCCTCAATTAAACAGTCAGTACATAATTACGTTTAATCACGTTAATTGCGTTTAATTAATTAGTACGGGATTACCTTAATTTTGCCGGTTGTTACATGTATCAATATCAAAACTATCATATAAAAAACAAATAATGTATGAAATGAACATTGAAGAATGGTTAAAAACCTGGTGGCGGGAAAGGAAAGCCAGAATTTGGGTTGAATGCAACTTCTTTTAAAACTCGTGAATCATGTGCAATTCCCTCCCATCCGGCCCATACGAATGTGAATATCATATCAAAGTCACAAATTGCTAATACATTTTGAAAGCATTCACCTTTTCCTCTTCCCCTGTAACGAGTCTGTTGATCAGCAGGCACGATCGCATGTATAAGCGTTCCATCTAAGGCACCTATTGCTCCAAGAAATATTTCTTTTAGCCTTCTATGTCGTTCGGAGTTATTTGCGCTTACATTAGAAGATGTTGGAACTACAACTTCTCTTGCGAAATTCATCATTGCCTTTAGGACCTCATGAAAACATCTATGAATTATTTCTGTTGAGTGTTGGAACCTTCGTTTAACCATTCGAAAACGTTCATTATGTCCAATGACCATAAAAAACATAGCTAACTTTTCTTCCAAGGTTATTGACTTACTACTTTGCAACCAATTTTTTTGTTTAAAATGATTGCACAACAATATAAATGCATCACGTGAAAGACGCATCATCTCATGACATTGTGTAGAAGTACCATGCAATAATTCTTGCGTGTATTCATGACCGTTTAATGCCGAATTCAAGTCTCTTATCCTTTTAACATTTATTCTCGAGGCTAATGAGAACAATAGATAATGAAAACTATAATCTCATCGTCTGAATCCATAAGATACCTATCATAACATAAATAAACTATATCATCCACATAAACATCCATAAGATACATCCAAACATAAACATCCATGACATAACATCCAAAACATAAACATCCATGACATAACATCCAAAACATAACATCCATAACATGAAATCCAAAACATAACATCCATAACATAACATCTAAAAAAAAAAAACAATCAAAGCACAAACTTAGTTTGTGACACCCGGCAAATTCTGGTTAACAACGTTGTCTAGATGAAAGTCTACCTTAGCGAGTCACGCGTATGTTGTACTTAACTGGGTTAGTTAAGTCGGGTTATGGTTCGGGAACTATTGGTTAGTCTAGAAGATCATTGGATGTTGGTCTAAAGGTTCGTTAGATGTCAGTCCTTAACCAAGTGTACAAACGGTGACGATTTGTAGGATCGTCAGGGCATACGGAACGTACGAGTCTCGAGTCCCGAGAATTGGTGAACGAGTGTAAATATGTGTATTTACTTGTGTTATGTGTTTACAATCATTATGTGACTTGTCGGTACGTTAATATGTGTTAACATATGTTAAAACGGGGTTTAACGCGCAAAACACACGAAATAGGCCCATATAGGCGATCAGGATAGCCCAATCGCCTATATGTGGTGTGACAGATTGGTATCAGAGCCAATGGTTATAGTGAACTAGGACTGCATGTAGAGTCTAGTCTATAGCCGAGTCGCACACACTAGACGATCACATGGTACTAAACGTTATAGTGGTTTACGTATGGTCTTGTCGGGGTGTCTCTAAATCGTTGGTCTTTCTACGTTACATCATCCGTTCTATCTTAGGTTGGGTTACTTGTTTTCTAGGCAGTGTAGTCTATTGGAGTAACTCGTGTACTCTTGAGATTTGTCCAAGGCTCGGACATCTCCCTTTCGCACTCCAATAGAAACACTTGTCATAAACTACCGTAGTATTACGGTGTGTAGCTAAGAGTCTATGTTCGGTGATTTGAACTTTGAACTAGGAGAACACTTGGAGGACCATGTAGAACGGTTTATCATTTTGGGTGCACACAAAATCATAAACCGAAATGCATGGAAGCCCTAGTGAGCTCTGGGTTTGAGGGGATAGTCCTGGATTGGATCTAGCTTTGATCTTGTGAACATTAGTGGTTATCTTTAACTGCGAAACTAAATTTTTCTCGTTCTTTTCTGCCAGAATCATGTCTGGAGTACGAGGAGGACGTGGAGGTGGTCGCAATGGTGGACGTGGTGGTGGTCGCGGTGGTGCTGGTGGTCGTGGTGGAGGTATTAACCTATCGCAGGCTGATCTGAACAACTTGCTCCAAGCTGCCTTTCAGTTAGGGCACAACGGTGGTGGTAAGTTGATTTATCCATTTTCTTTGCCTCATTGGTGAACCTTGTTTACGTTATTCGTGGTTTCTCATACGTTTCATTTCAGGTGGTCCTGTTGACCCACCCCCACCCATGTGCACCTACAAGATGTTCCGGGACTGTAAGCCCCAGGAATTCTCTGGCACTGAGGGTGCGGTGAGCTTGCTTAGGTGGTTGGAGAAAGTGGAGTCAGTATTTTTGATGTGTAACTGTCTCCCAGAAGATCGGGTAAAGTATGCTGCTGCATTATTCCAGGATGTGGCATTGAATTGGTGGAATGGCATCACCCAGAATATGGGTATTGGGGAGGCATATGCTATGCCATGGGAGAACTTTGTGCAGTTGCTGAAGCGTGAGTATTGTCCGAGGGAAGAGGTACAGAAGCTGGAGCATGAGGTGTGGAACCTCAAGATGACTGGGTCGGAAATTGAGAAGTATACTGTGAGGCGGAATGAGTTGGCAGTGCTGTGTCCCGATCTGCATGTGCCAGAATACCGTAGGATTGAACACTATGTCTCGGGGTTAGTACCGGAAATTGCAGGGTTAGTGGCTGCGGGAAATCATCCTACGTATGCAGAAGTGGTTCGATCGGCCCATAGGATGACCAACTTAAAAGTGAATGAGGGGATTTTGCCTGCGAAGGGTTCAACTGTTAAGGCCCCAGAGAGCAACAAGCGCAAGTGGGAAAGTGACGGGAAGGGATCTGGGTCAGCACAGCAGGGTAAAAGGTTTGATAATGGGGGTTCATCTTCTTCGGGTAACAAGTAGGGTGGTTATGCGGGAAAACTGCCCAAATGCAACAAGTGTGGACGCCATCATCAAGGGAACTGCGACAGTAACCGTTGTCACCGCTGCCAGCGAACAGGGCATTATGCTAAAGATTGTCGGGCTACACTTCCATCGACCCAGGCCCCGACTACTAACTCAGCGCCGACTACTCAGGGGAATACAGGAAAACAAGGATGCTACAACTGTGGTGACACTGGGCATTACAAGAAGGATTGCCCAAAACTGAAGCAGGGTGGAAACAACAGTAATGGGAACAACGGGGGCGGCGGCAGAAATGCACGTGCCTTCGTCATTGGAGCCGCTGAGGCTAGACAGGACCCTGACACAGTCACCGGTACGTTTCTTCTCAATAATCGTTCTGTTAGCGTGTTATTTGATTCTGGTGCCGACAAGAGTTTTGTATCCATGGATGTTAGTCGACTGCTAGATGTAGTACCCGTACCATTAGAGACCAAGTATATTATTGAGTTAGCTGACGGGAAAACGATTGAAGCTACTAGTGTCCTTCGGGAGTGTCAATTAGAGTTGTCGGGTTTATCGTTCCCCATCGACCTTATGCCGGTACCTTTGGGTAGTTTTGACGTTGTGGTAGGAATGGATTGGTTATCTTTGTATCGCGCGGAGATTGTCTGTTACGATAAGGTTATTCGGATTCCTCTCCCTGATGGAGAATTTCTTTCTGTGTACGGTATCAAGGGTGGTGTTCCGCTAAACATCATCTCTAGCATGAAAGCCCTTAAGTGTCTTCGAAAGGGTTATCCAGCCGTTTTGGCGCTTTTATCTGTTTCCTCTAGTGATGAGAAGAAGATTGACGATATTCCGGTGGTACGCGAGTTTCCTGATGTTTTTCCCGATGATTTATCTGGCCTTCCTCCTCATCGTCAAGTCGAGTTCGGTATTGATCTTGTACCAGGGGCTGCCCCTATTGCTCGGGCCCCCTATCGTCTTGCACCTCCCGAGATGCAGGAATTGTCTAGTCAGTTACAGGAACTCTTGGACAAGGGTTTCATCCGACCAAGTTCTTCCCCTTGGGGAGCCCCAATTTTATTTGTTAAGAAGAAGGATGGAAGTTTCCGATTGTGTGTGGACTATAGAGAACTGAACAAATTGACCGTCAAGAACCGTTATCCTCTTCCACGTATTGATGATCTATTCGACCAGCTTCAGGGTTCCAGTTATTATTCCAAGATCGACTTGAGGTCCGGTTATCACCAGCTGCGCGTCAGGGAGGCTGACGTTGCCAAGACTGCTTTTCGAACACGTTATGGCCATTTCGAATTCTTGGTCATGCCTTTCGGTCTCACGAACGCACCGGCGGTTTTCATGGACTTGATGAACCGCGTCTGTAAACCATATCTGGACAAATTCGTCATTGTATTTATTGATGACATTCTGATCTACTCCAAGAACGAGACCGAACACGAGGAACATCTGCGGTTAGTTTTGGAACTCTTGCGACGGGAACAACTTTACGCCAAGTTCTCAAAGTGTGACTTTTGGTTACGCAAAGTTCAATTCCTAGGACATGTGGTTAATGAACTAGGAATTCATGTCGATCCAGCTAAGATCGAAGCGATCAAGGACTGGGGAGCACCAAAGACGCCAACTGAGGTGCGGCAATTCCTAGGCCTTGCGGGCTACTACCGTCGTTTTATTCAGGGGTTCTCGAAGATTGCTCAACCCCTCACCACTCTCACTCAGAAGGATAAGAAATTCGACTGGGGTGAACCACAAGAGTCAGCGTTTGAAGAACTGAAGTCTAAACTGTGTTCTGCTCCTATTTTGTCGTTACCTGAGGGTCCTGATGATTTTGTTGTTTACTGTGATGCTTCTATTCATGGTCTCGGTTGCGTGTTGATGCAACGCGAGAAAGTGATCGCGTATGCTTCTCGTCAACTCAAGGTGCACGAGAAGAACTACACCACCCATGACTTGGAGTTGGGTGCCGTGGTATTCGCGTTGAAAATTTGGAGACATTACTTGTACGGTACCAAATGCACCATCTACACCGATCACAAGAGTCTCCAACACATTTTCGACCAACAACATTTGAACATACGGCAGCGCCGTTGGATTGAACTTTTGAACGACTATGATTGTGCTATTAAGTACCATCCTGGCAAGGCGAATGTTGTAGCAGACGCCTTGAGCAGGAAAGAATCTACTAAACCTCGTCGTGCTCGGGCGTTGCAGCTCACCATCCATTCGTCGCTACCTGATCAACTCCGTTCTGCCCAGTTAGAAGCTTTGAAGGAGGAAAACCTTAAAGCTGAAACTATGCACGGTGCCGACAAGCACCTCGAGCGAAGGCCTGATGGCCTGCACTATTTCGCAGAACGTATATGGGTTCCTTTATTCGGGGGACTACGGGAGCTTGTCCTTGATGAGGCTCATAAGTCCCGGTATTCTATTCATCCTGGTTCGGATAAGATGTACCAAGATCTGAAGGTGCTTTACTGGTGGCCAAACATGAGGTCGGACATAGCCTCATACGTGAGCAAATGCTTGACCTGTGCTAAGGTCAAGGTGGAATACCAGAAACCGTCGGGTCTCTTGCAACAACCTGAAATTCCGGAATGGAAATGGGAACGGATTACTATGGATTTTGTCACACAACTTCCTAAGTCACCAAGCGGGAATGACAAGATATGGGTGATTGTCGATCGGTTGACGAAATCAGCTCATTTTCTTGCTATTAAGGAGACCGACACCATGGATCGTTTGGCTCGTCTTTACTTGAAAGAAGTTGTTTCTAAGCACGGGGTACCAGTTTCTATTATCTCGGATCGTGACTCCCATTTTACTTCTCACTTCTGGAAGTCTTTGCACAAGGCTTTGGGTACCCAACTAGACATGAGTACGGCTTACCATCCACAGACTGACGGTCAGAGTGAGCGTACAATTCAAACTTTAGAAGACATGCTGCGGGCATGTGTGATCGATTTTGGCAAGGGTTGGGAAGCTCATCTGCCGTTAGTAGAATTCTCGTACAATAACAGTTATCACACGAGCATCAAGGCTGCTCCGTTCGAAGCACTGTACGGACGGAAATGTCGTTCTCCTCTTTGTTGGGCTGAAGTGGGTGAGAGTCAACTCACTGGGCCTGAACTAGTGTACGAAACTTCGGAAAAGATCGTACAGATTCGTAACCGGTTTGGCAGCGGCACGGGACCGGCAAAAGAGTTATGCCGATCAGCGTCGCAAACCATTGGAATTCCAAGTCAACGACAAGGTACTTCTAAAAGTCTCACCGTGGAAGGGCGTCATACGCTTTGGGAAGCGTGGCAAACTCAACCCACGGTATGTCGGACCATTTACGATCCTGGAACGGATTGGACCGGTGGCATATCGTCTTGATTTACCGACGGAACTCGGTAACGTACATAACGTCTTTCACGTGTCAAACTTGAAGAAGTGTCTGGCTGACGAGTCTCTCATCGTTCCACTAGAAGAGATCAAGGTTGATGATCGTCTTCGGATTGTGGAAGAACCTGTGGAGATCCTTGATTACAAGATTCGTAGCCTACGTCACAGCAAGATTCCTATCGTTAAGGTTCGATGGAACTCGAACCGGGGACCGGAATATACGTGGGAACGGGAGGATCAGATGAAGTCTAAGTATCCTCATCTTTTTCCTAAGGAAGCGTTCGAGTCGAGACATGTCTCTTCGGCAGCTGAATGAATCTCGGGGCGAGATTCCTTTTAACGTGGGGATGATGTGACAACTCGGGTAAATCTCTCTTTTGGTTTCTATCTTTTGTTTGTTTCCTGCGTTATTTCTTTTGTTCTTTTGGTACTTGTGCAATTTTCGGGACGAAAATTCTTTTAACGTGGGGATGATGTGACACCCGGCAAATTCTGGTTAACAACGTTGTCTAGATGAAAGTCTACCTTAGCGAGTCACGCGTATGTTGTACTTAACTGGGTTAGTTAAGTCGGGTTATGGTTCGGGAACTATTGGTTAGTCTAGAAGATCATTGGATGTTGGTCTAAAGGTTCGTTAGATGTCAGTCCTTAACCAAGTGTACAAACGGTGACGATTTGTAGGATCGTCAGGGCATACGGAACGTACGAGTCTCGAGTCCCGGGAATTGGTGAACGAGTGTAAATATGTGCATTTACTTGTGTTATGTGTTTACAATCATTATGTGACTTGTCGGTACGTTAATATGTGTTAACATATGTTAAAACGGGGTTTAACGCGCAAAACACACGAAATAGGCCCATATAGGCGATCAGGATAGCCCAATCGCCTATATGTGGTGCGACTGGGGATCATGTGGTGCGACTGGGGACTGATCGCATGACTGTTCATGCGATTAGGCCCCGATCGCATGAACTTACATGCGATTAGGCTTCCTGATCGCGTGTAAAGCTGCATAATCGCATGTTACGTGCTGGACGACTAAAAACGACTATAAATACCATACTTGACCTCATAAACTTCATTATACAAACCCTAGTCGTCCCATAACCCGCCCCAACACATAAACAACCTCTGGAAGGCGATTTTTGATCAAAACACAAGGTTTCAAGCTTGAATCATCATTCTTTCATAATCCTAAGGTTTGGTTTTCATCCACAAATCTTTATAAACGTTTTTAATCAATCCCTAATGGTCCAGACCTGTTCTTAAACGAAAAAGCTTTCTGAAAATCATTAATAAGGGTTGTTAATCGGATTATAACTAATATACATGCGTTATGGGTGTGTATGATTAGAAAGCTAGGATTTTTATGATTCATGATGATGGATTGATATGTTATTTTGCTAGATCAGAATTGATATTGATAGTATGATGATAGAAATCTGAGTAATTGATTATTAGGGTTATTGTTATGCATGTTAGTATGATGATTGCATGCTATGTGTATGGTGTTTGGATTACTTGGTTGTATGCAGGATTGATTATACGAGGTTAAACGAAGGATTTTGGTTGAAACATGTTTAGGATAGTGTTTGGGATGATATTGGGTAGTTACACACGTTCTGGATCTGATTTGGAGCGTTAAACGCGCGAAAAACTGGAACAGCAAGGTTACAGGCGATTAGCATTGCTAATCGCCAGTTTTACATGCAATCAGGGCCAAATCGCATGAGTTTTCATGCGATCAGCCCCAAATCGCATGAGTTTTCATGCGATCAGCCCTGATCACGTGAACTTACATGCAATCAGCCCTGATCACGTGAACTTACATGCAATCAGCCCTGATCACGTGAACTTACATGCAATCAGCCCTGATCACGTGAACTTACATGCAATCAGCCCTAATCACATGAACTTATATGCAATCAGCCCTAATCACATGAACTTATACGCAATCAGTCCTAATTGCTAGTTTACGTTTCCTAATCGCGTGTACTACTGTTGTAAGTGTAAATTAGCATTCCGAGACCCGACTTGACATGTAGTAACATGCTAGGAACCTCGTAACATATATGATGACTTGGTAACATATGTTTGGATGTAATTCGGTGATACGTGAACTATGTGCTATAACTTGTTGTGCGTTAACGTATGTTAAGTGTAATTGCGTTATTGTATGTTTTGGAGCGTAAACATAACACGGGGAGTCTCGGGTCACCAATGGGATGTCGAGTCTTGTACTGTGGGTCAGTTAAATAGTCACGGTGTTTTCAAACAAACTTGGTTATGGTCTGGACATCTAGGGACTAATTAACCTGCGGGTTATTAGTCTAAGTACTTGTAACTGTCATATGTTAGGTCGCCGCTTACGGGACTAGCATAGCAGCTGGGTTTACTCGGGTTAAGGAGTAACGCAACTTAAGGTGAGTTTACGGCCCCTCTTTTAAACTGGTTTCATATTTTCGGGGGAGAAAACATGTGTTAAAACAATTATGTGGTAACTACTGTCATACTATGGGTTTCTATTGTGTACTACACGATCTTTGGAAGTCCCGGGGGGAACCATGAATGTGCGGGTTTGCACAACGGGGAAATGTGAATAGCGCTATTGGGAGTGACCAACCCCGCTCGTCGGCTTGGAGGGCCGGGCGAGTGCATATTGTCTCAAACAGGAACAACAGGAACAATTGGTACTTTTCGGGCACAACATCTGGTATTCGAGTTAGTAATGGTTTTCCAATCGTGGTAGTAACAAAACGTACGCCTAGCTAGCGTATACTGGTTTTCGATTTATTATAGTATGTTTTCTCAGGTCGCTAAGGTAGCACGACTGGACTAGGGCGCACGCGTCTGCACGGCGTCTAACTAGGGTTGCATGGTCTTTTGAACGTTGAACTAATATTTCATTGTTGAGATAATGTTTTTGAATAAGCTTCCGCTGTAAACGGGATTTGAAACTATGTTTTGAAATTGCATTTATATTCATTTAGACTTGTTTATTGTGATCGTTGGTTTGGATCCTGGTTTGTCATGCGCCTCGCGGTAAAACTCCGCAAGTGGATTTTGAGGGTGTGACATAGTTAAACAATCCATACTTCGCTCCCGCATTCTTAACCCATTTCTCACAATTCTGCGGCTTAAGACGTACCCACAGTTTCCTAAGATCGGCACTCTCACCAAAAAGCAAAAGCGTAGTTTCGTATTTCGCATCCGACTCATCCCAACCCAATGTCTCCAACTTCGCCAAACATGCATCCATATCATCAGAAAGTGCTTGCTTCTCAATCATCATCTTTGCCAACTTGCTAATATCTTCACCAACTTCTATGAGCTTTGACTCTAATGTTGCCTTATGTTTTCGTTTCTCTCATTTTTCTTTTTTTTTTTTGGGACCGAATACTTGACTCCTGACTAACACCTTTACCTGGGGAATCCACTTGAGTGCATTCGACATCCATACCATCCAAATTCTGCTCATACACTTCCTCAGAAGGACGAGGAAGCGTAGCACTTGGCCCCAACTATCAAACCCATTTGAAGTAGACCCCTCATACAATTGACAATAAAGCTCGAGGTAAGCAAGTGGCGCAGTTCTCAAAGCTTCTACATACTTGTTAGACTGTGTGAAGAAATATTTTAAAATACTATAACATTAATGAAATATACCACTACTAATTATTAGTATAAAACAAATACCTTCATCTCAATTGGCCACTCTTCTTCTGACAAGTTAAAAGTGTTTGTAACTAGATCATAGACATTCCCGATTTTATTTTTAAGCTTTAACCAAGCTGCAAATTTTCCTTTTACAAAATCATAGTGATTCTTCATTTGACGTTGGTCCACTATGAAATTGTTTTGAGTTTTCAATTTTTCAGCTACAGTTTTCCAAGACGCTTGTTTAAGACTACTTCCTTCACGTCCATTAACGGTTACTTCATGAAGACATGCTTTAAGAAAGGTTTTTTCAACACCTTCTTGCTTCCAATTAATTCTAATCCTTTTCGCCATTTCTTTGGATATTGGTTCCTAAAGATTAGGGATTTAAACCACCTCAATCATACCAATTATCCAATGATTCTAATATAACCACTAGTAACAATCAACATACAACATAAAGAAAACATGTATCTTTTTCAACATACAACATAACCATTCTACCATACAACATACAACATACAACATAAAATCAACATACAACATATAACATAACAATCAACATACAACATACAACATACAACATAACAATCAACATACAACATACAACATAACAATCAACATACAACATAGCAACATAACAAAAAAAATCTGAAAAATAAACTAAATTCAGAAAAAAAAAATCTGAAAAAATATATCACCAAATTCATATATATCACCAAATTCAGAAAAAAAAACTAAAAGAAAAAAAAAATCTGAAAAATAAACAAAATCTAAAAAATAAACAAACCATAACAATAACCAAATAAAACAACCACATCATAATAATACAAATGAAAAATCAGTTTTAAAAAAATGAGATACCTTGTTTTTCGCAGATCTGATTCAGCACAGAGAGGGAGGAAGGCGGTTGGTGGTGGGGAGATGGAGGAGGAAGGCTCTGGTGGTGGGAGACGGGGGAGGAGGAGGAGGGCCGGAGGAGAGACGAGAGCTGTCTGTGGTGGTGGGGAGACAAGAGACGAGAGAAATGGGTTGTGGTGGTGGGGAGACAAGAGACGAGAGCTGTGGCCGGAGGAGGAGGGCCAGCCTGCCGGCAGCGGGTGGTGGTGAGGAGAGGGATGGGCGGAGGTTTGGGGGTGGAGGAGATGAGATGAGAGGTTTGGTGAGGAGGGTTTGTGTTTTGTGAAAGATGAAGGGCATCAAGAGGGAAAAATTTTATTCAGCATCTTCCAAGTGCTGTAGGATTAAGCACTGAATGAATCATTAAGAGCCTTGTATTTTTCCAACCAAACACTATAGCCTCTATCCGATTAAGAGGTGAACCTCTTAATGAATCATTAAGAGGGTAAACAAACAACCCCTAACTTGTTGAGCAAGTTTAGCATAGGGTTTTAACTTAATTAGTGCTTATAAATATATCTCTTGTACTTGTATTTTGTATTACTCAATAATAATAATAAAAAACCTAGTTGCCCCCGTGGACGTAGGTCAGTTTAGCATAGGGTTCTCTTAACCCACTGTCGCCAGACGAAGAAATTCAGGTGAATCATCAAGTGAATTACTAAATGTGAAGAATAACAGAGGTAGTGGGAGCAAGAACAGGAAGATGAGTCAGTCTAGGGCTCGAAGCGGTGTGACTTGTTGGAACTGCAAAGAGGTTGGACATTTTAGGAATCAATGTCGAAACGAGAAGAAAGAAGTTAACACTGCATCAGACTGCTCAGATGATGACACATTAATCTGTAGTGTAGAGAGTTATGTGGATTCCTGGGTCATGGATTCTGGTGCTTCATTTCACGCTACCCACAGTACTGAAGCATTACGGAATTTAAAGAAATGTGACTTTGGTAAGGTAAGACTAGCGAGCAATGATATTCTTGATGTTACGGGCATGGGTGATATGGATATAGTAACTTCAGCCAGTTCATGGACTTTGAAGGATGTCAGGGTGATTCCAGGCTTAAAGAAACAGTTGATTTCAGTGGGGCAGTTGGATGAACAGGGATTTGAGGTTAAATTCGGGAACGGGCAGTGGAAAGTTATCAAGGGAAATCTTGTCATAGCTCGAGGAAGAAAGCGGGGTTCGCTTCACATGGTCAGTTTACCATCTAAGGGAGTGACCGTCCCAGTTCAGAAGAGAAACAAAATCGAGTTCAAGGAGTCTTGTGGGCAGAAGAAGATTTGTTTTGCAGATGATAAACCTAGAGCAACAGGTAAGATTCAGGTTGCTGCCAATGATCTCACCTTTACTTCATGCTCAAATTTCACAAGGTGGCGAACCATAAGAAAGAACGAACCCTAGACCTAGACGATTAAGTTTCGTTAAAAATCGGACCCGATATTCCACAAATAAAACCAAATAAATATGAGAGATAATTGAGGTGTGTGCTAGCAAGCTTAACTAATTAAGGTGTATGGTTATTGGTTGCTGCCAATGATCTTCAGCTCAGCTGGTTTGAGGTATGATGGGTTTTCCTTTAGAGGTTCCCATCCTGGGGGAGGTCACAGGTTCGATCCATTCACACCACAAAAAAATTCCCCGTGACGGTTTGAGCTTAGCCAAGAAGGACACCGGTGCGTTGGTAGGGATTCGAACTTAGGACCGATAGGTTATGGTTGTACAGGGATTTTACTGATCTAACCCTTTAAAAAAAAGTTGTATGGTTGCTAGCTTGTTTCTTATCGCTATAATTAAGGTGGGTGTTAGCTTGCTAAATTAATTGAGGTACTTGTTACCTAACTTATTACTAAACCACTCCCTCATGTTAACCATAATCATCGAATGTGTGTATGGATTATTTAAGCATCTACATCAACATCACCTAAACCTACCCCTTCAAAACCTGTTTATTAACATATCCTACCATCTTAACATCATTATTCATTAGTAACCCCTACATTTGCAAGGTTAACCCATGCCATCAACCAAGTACATGAATGGATTGAGCTTCGCCCCATGGCACAATGACCGGTTTGTTTTCGCACGAAATAACCGTCCCTGAGATGATGCTAACGATAGCACTCGGTGTGTAATCAAGTTCACCCACAAACCCACTAGCGAACCAACCTAGCCACGCGATGCAAACACCCAGTACCATAAACAAATCATTGAACATACCATGTATGACCTTGGTTTGGTAACTACGAACCGATGTGGCCACCGCTAAACCCTTCGTCTTCCTTGCGACAGCTAGTATAACTTCTCAAAAGCTATATCAATCAATTTATCACTCCCTTTTAAATGCTCAAGATGAGAACAATAAAGAAATCAATCTGATGTTACTAACTCGAAAACACTAAGAAAAAATAAAACACTAAACATAATAAATCTTGTAAAATATTATACAAATAAAAAATTTAACAAAAGTATTATACAAAATTTCATGAGATGAATGATAAACTAACGAAAAAGTGTATCGCATTGTAAATTTTCACTATCGTAGCATTGTATGGGTATTCTACTATTGCATCTTGAAAACTTCATATCCAAGGTAAGATTTTGATATATCCTTTTAAAAGCTAGTTAATAATTGTTAAAGCTAACTTAAAACATATTTTAGTAAACCCACAATGGTTTCACATGAGATCATAGTTTAAAAGATATTGATTGTTGGGTTTAGTTGCTATTTTGTATTATCAAGTTGTATGATATAATAAGAATAATTGGTGTACATTATTGCTAAAGAATATATAGTATTTTTTTCATAAACTATTGCTGGATAAGAGAATCTATTAACCAATGGATGATCCCTTGTTGCTTTTAAAAGTTTTAATCTACATATATTTATTTCTTGTAGTAAATAATGAACCGATAAATTAAACAGAATATATTGCGTGAAAAATCATTAACATAACACCTACAGCTTTTAAAAGTTTTAATCTACATATATTTATTTCTTGTAGTAAATGATGAACCGATAAAAACAAAAATATATTACGTGAAAAATCATTAACATAACATAGGTTGTAGGTTGTATTGGGACTATTAGGTGATACTGTGCAACATTGGTGGCACGATGATACTCCAGTGTTCCGTGAGTGATTCTAATTTATTGGCCTTCAAAAAAAAACATAGGTTGTAAGTTGTATTGGGACTATTAGGTGAATCAAAGTATATCAGATTACGAAAAATGGAAAATTAATTTTCTATTCCTAACAACAAGAAGTCAACAACTCGTATATCACGATTGGTTTCTTAAATATACTAGAAGTGAGCAGTGGTAATTTTTTTTTGAATGGCAAATTTTATACCACCTTATTTCCACATAACCTTGTATTTGCAAGGATTTAAACCTACAACATCACATTTATAAGGCGGAACATCATACCACTAGAGCAAGAGGTTATGGGTAAGTGAGCAGTAACATTAATAGCACACACCAATTTTGAGTGAAATTTAAATAGCAATGTAAAAAAGATAGTAATAATAACACCAATAAAAAAACTAAAACTACAATATTATAAAAGTAAAAAAAAAAAAAAAAAAAAAAAAAAACGTTTTAGTTTCCCCAACCTCAATCGATTCTAGAATATTTGGTTTATTTTTTGCCCAACCTGGTTTTTAGTCCGTACTTATTTGACCAAACCCGGTTCTAATCCTTATTAAAAGAACCTAAACCTGTTTTAAACCCGGATTTGTTTGAGAAAAAAGTGTGAGTTATCTTTAGGTTCGGTTAATGTAACAGTGTACACTTTTCGGTCCATCTTTTCCTTTATGTCGTCAAATAAGTTAAAACATGAATATCAACTAATAGCTACAACAAGCCTATCTCTTCACATACTTTGATTTTTTTTATTAGTGCAAGGATAATTTTGTATATAATATTCTTAATAAGTAATGCAATGCTTAGTTTAAAGAATATAATACAATTGGTATACAATTCAATATATAACTATTATTACATGAAATTATATTGTTAGTTTAATTGAAAGAACATAGTATTTTTAATATGTATCATATCAAAGATGTGGTATTTAGCAATCGATAACTTTAATTTATTTGCTTCTTAATTATCTATAATAATACAGTAGTATCAAGTATTGTGTTTTATAAATTTCTTTAATCTTGTTTTGTTCTAATTATAAATGTATTTCATCCTGAAGTTTTTTTTTTATGTATTTATAAAGTGCATTTAGTGCATTTAATTAGAAGTTTTTTTTTAACGACGAACAACTTTTATTAAGACTAAGCGGAGTGGGGCGGGAGAGGGGGCGGGAAGGGGGGGGGGGGGGGGGGGGAACACCGCCGCAAGGCAGCGTGGAAGTGGCGTGAAGGGGGGGGGGGGGAGAAAGCTCACCGGCGTGGGGGGCATGTGTGGGACACATGGCAGCTTCTTATTGGTCAGGTTTTTTTTTTTGTTTTTTTTTTAACTTTAACACAATATAATATTATTTCCTTCCCCCCCTCTTCCCCCCTTCCACTCCCCACAATTATTTTCCCCCCCACAAGGGTCCCACAAGTGCCACATGGCGCTTCATCCCCCTCTTTCCCGCCCCTCCACTCCTTATAGTCTAAAACAAAAAATGTCACTAGCCAGAAGCTAGCGAGTAGCGACACCATACACCATACCATACACACTTGCAGTCATTACACCTTAACCTAACAAACCGTCTCACCCTACAAATACCAAAACATTTTATGACACCTAGTTCATTGTACAAGGATCACCAATCCCCCCCCCCCCCCTTCCCGTAAATGGCTCTTCGCCACCTGCCCTAATGTATTAATGTGTCTTAAGCTTTAAGGTAAACTAAAATTATGTATTAATCAAATTAGAAGTTTATTAAATAATGTATTAATGTGTCTTAAGCTTTAAGGTAAACTATAATAATGTCCCCATCAAATAAAGTTAAATTACTTTATTGTTTATCTATAATGCATTATATAGTAGTATTAATATAGAAAGCTTTATTTTAGCTTTTAAAACTATCAAGACTCTCTTTTCTTTTTTTCTATGTCACATACCAAAAACTACACTTTTAGTCACAATATTTCTTTCTTGTAAGCTATAATATTTCTAATAATTTTTAACTATAAATTGTTACTTTTACTTTACTTTAAGGAATAATGGAAATAAATAATCCCAACTATTGACTATTGGCCAATAACAGTCCCAACTACGAAAATCACCAATATTGGTCCCAACTTTCGACATATTGGAAACCAACGGACCCAAAACTAACGGAGGCTAACTCCGTTAGTGTGATGCTGACGTGGCATGCCACGTAGGATGCCACGTAGGATCATTTTGCCACGTGGCATGCCACGTAGGATGCCACATAGGATTATTTTGCCACATGGCATGCCACGTAGGATGCCACGTAGGATCATCTTGCCACCGAAGCATGCCACGTCAGCATCACACTAACGGAGTTAGCCTCCGTTAGTTTGGGTCCGTTGGTTTCCAATATGTCGAAAGTTGGGACCAATATTGGTGATTTTCGTAGTTGGGACTGTTATTGGCCAATAGTCAATAGTTGGGATTATTTATTTCCATTTTTCCTTACTTTAATAATTTAAAACTTCTATATTCGTTCATGTATGTATCTTGGACTTTCTCTCCTAACGACATATGCATTTATCAAAAGGGTTAGCCCCACATTAAATTCATAAATTAATTTGCAAATGAAACTTAACATACTTGAATTTGAATGGTTTAAAGTAAAGTTAAGTTGTCTGGAAGATGATATGAAATAATTATACACATGAAAATCAATATCTTTTTCACAAATTGGTCCTACCAAGTTACCAATAGTCATAAAATATTACGACACTATCAATTGTTGTGAATGTAACCGTAAACGTTCAAGATAAATGATAGATAACATTGCAAATTTGCAACCACTTGTGTTAATACAACAAATGTTTCTTTACATAAAACATACAAAAAGTCTTTTAATACACTAGGAAATTTACAAAGTTAAAATCATATACTTAGCCATGAACTATGTTTAAATGCATGATTATAATCCTTATAGCTGGCAGATAGACAAACACGAGTTTGATAAAAAAAAAACGATCAACTCGTTTTATTAATTGAAACAAGAATTACGATCCATGACAAGAAATAATCCTAACAACTTGTAACACCCTAAAAACGCTAGTTGATATCAAGTGTCAGGAGTTTGAATATCATGAGTTTAGTAAATAAGATCTTAATTTGGTTCATTATGAACTTAGAGCTAAATGGGATGATTAAGTCCATCCTATTGATGTATATAAAGAGATTTAGGAACCATAATCTGCATTTTTAGTCAACATCTTCACCAAAAGCTTAGGATAGAGAAAATCATTTTCTTAGTAGAGAAAGTTGAAAGAGCAAGAATCAAAGTCCAAGAAATTGAAAATTTGAAGCTTGAGATTGGTTCCTCATCATTTACAAATCACCATAGCATCATTTTGATTGACTGTCCAGCTAAGAATCAATCTAGATCTGAGTTTTATGGTGTTTAGGGTTTTCTTAGTAAAACTTGAAGTTTTCTTCTTAAAGAATGGATATTGGGGAAAAATACCCCAAGTAAAAAAGTTGAATAAAACAAGCAATGTTCATAAACATGTATATCTACAACTTTGTTGGTCTAGTGAACTTGATGAGAAAGTTCACAAGAAGAACTTGCATAGGCATGTGGCTACAAGATTTGCTACATCGTTTATCACAATTCTTTAATTTCACAAATAGCATAATAATTTGAAAAAAATGACTACGTCTCAAGAATGGTTAGATAACAAGTGGTCCGATGATCCAAAAGGAAGAAAAGTGACATCCATCTTATTACTAGATTCTTTAGGAGGAAGGTAGCATATTCTTTAAAGTTAGCGAGTCCTCATGTTGGGGTCATTCAACTAGTTGATGATGAAAGATCGTCGTCTATGTGTTATATTTATGAGGCCATTGATGGGGAAAAGAGACTATCAAAAATAGATTTTGTGAAATTGAAGAAGTGTGAGACGTGGCGAATCTTGTAACCCCATGCCTATGCACGTTCTTCTGATTTGTGAACTTCTTCATCAAGTTTAGTAGACCAACAAAGTTATAGATATACCCTTTGTGAACATTTCTTACTTTATTCAACTTTTCACTTGAGGTATTATTTTCCCCAAATCCTCCAACATAAAATCTATAGTCTACTAAAGATGTTTCCAAACTTCTTCTACCATCTCCTCTATAAAGTATTGATTAAACTGGTCAAAACAACAAACAAATAAAGAAACTAAAAAAACAAAACAAAAGAACAAACAAAAAGCAGAAGAAAAAAAGAAAAAAACAGAATGCAGAGAATAGAAAGCATTAAACAAAAAATTAATATGAAAATAGAAAACTCTTACCCGCCTTAACATAAGCCAATGCGTTATCAGTAATAGTTTGGATTATAGTCTTCTCTCTAATCTCCTCTACATTGCATCAAAGGCTTGAACAATAAGCAATAAGTCGTCATTCTTTGAGACGTTGAAAACATCAAGGGATTTTATAAAGATGGAACCCTTTGAAGAGTTTACTACAAAACTAATTATGTCCCTTCGAACCACTGAATCATGGCATCCATAGAATAAAACTGAATAACCCTTGATTGCATAGTATTTCTTTTGCTCATTTATTAGAATGCATAACTTTCCGTACTTCATTCTTGGTGTTTTCAATCCCATGCCAAATTGTCCAATGACCTCAATGTTCTGTGAAAACTATCATAGGTAGTTGCATTGAAAGGCAAGCCTGCATCACAAAACCATTTTGACAACGCCTTGTTTCCTAAATCCTTACGAAAAATTTCATTGATGGTTTGTTGCTTCCCACTTTGAGTACAACTATAGAACATACAATAAGACCTATTAGTCTCGTTTTTTTAGTTGCCTAACTACTACCGGCCAATTCATCATGCTTTTTCTCCTCGCCATCAATTTCCTATACATTAACTCAAAACTTTGAGTTCATAACATTTTCACCTTTGACATTTCTTTTTGCTGCAAGTAAGTCCTCATCTCCTTCTGTACAGGCTATGGACATCTCAAATAGTCAACACTCTTAAATTTTGAGCATTGTATGAAAACCTGTAGTGATACCTAACAAAAATTGAGTATCATACACCTGCAGTGATACCTGATAACCACTACAAAATTCTTAAGCATTAAAATATTTCAATAACAAAAATACTTAAAAATCAAAATATTTCATATCAAAATAAGGATGATCAATATCTCTTTTAAGTAAAGACAACAAAAGGTCAAATATGCCCAAAAATAGACAAAGTATTTCACTCCCTTTCATTTGAGTTTTCTTAAGCATTGTTAATTGTCATGCACTATGACTTTTCCTTTTTCATTTTGTTTTTGTATCGCATCTTTTAATCACCACAAAAAAAAAAAGAACCGATTAAGGTTAACACCCATAGCTTTAAAGACCTAGTGGTTTATTAATTACTAATAGTAACAACGTCATCCTTTAATATATTGTCTACGTTAACCACAATTGATTTTTTTTAGTTTCTCGCCCAATCTTGGATGTAAATTTAAGTTTCAACAATGTTAGTTGACAACCTTGTTCTGTAAGCGTCTAGTACACAGCTATGAGTGCTAAACGGTGATTCAGATGCGATCGTGGAAATTTGGATTGCCAAAATAGTTAACAATTATTCAAAAGCAACGATAATGTAACAGGTAAATAAATATACCTCTAGCTATTCGAGAAACGACGGGGAATCTAATTGCATTTTGTTTCCACTATTTAAGTATGTCAACTCGGAAACTAAAATCCCATTCTTTTATCATCTAAATACCGCTTTAACTCAATTTCTTTACCAGCTGGTTTACTTTCTTCCTTATTTAAAAAGTTAGTGAAGAAGTCATTGTCATCTTCACATTCAATGACATCGTGGTTACGTACATCTTGGGGTGCCAAATTGTAATCAACATTGTCAAATCTTTTCTTGTATGTTTGAAATATCTCATGTTACCTACTCTCAAGATCAAACAACTATATCGATACCATCTTTTTAATGCTTTCTTTAGTCACAGGATCATCCTTGGTTATTTAAGAGGCAAGCATCTTTGTTAAACAAAGTATAACTTAATTGTGGGATCCAAGATAACAACAAAATACATGAAGTCATTAAGTTTTCCATACCTCTCCCAATACTTTTCATATTTATCACACATTGATCTAACCGTTATAGAAATTTGGGATTGTAGTCCCAAACCCAAAGATGTTTGTCAACATTTAGGTGAGCTAAGAGTTTTGATGTGGCCAATACATATATTGTTTTAGTCTAAAATCTCAAACTTTTCTAGAAGTTAACAAATTTTTGACAAGCACCAAAGTCTGAATGTTCAAGTAGTCTTTCGACATCATGAGTATAGCTACTATCTTTAAGTTTATAAGAGAAAAATATGTCCCTTAAATATATCACCATTTTCAACATTTCATTGGTGAAATTCCACCTAGTAGGTAAATTTCCAAAAAAAAAAAAAAAAAAAAAAAAAAAAAAAAAACCTTAGTTGATTTAGTATTCGAATCTTTGATGCACTTTTTGAACCTGGTTATTCTGTGTTTAGTTCCGAATATATCTAACTACTTTCTGCAAACAATCATTGATAATTCTTTTCTATTAAACCATCTTTGACAATTAAGTTTAGTAGTGTTCCATTCACCTAATGCGAAAATGTCTCCCATCAACATTCAAATTAGGCAATTTGCTCAATAGATAGTCAATTACCTTATCATTACTAGATGCGTTGTCTACCTCATGGTCATATCATTTTAAATACCCCAGACATGAATACAATGTAATAACTCTTGACCAAGTGTTGGTGGTTTACTTACATATGCTAACAAGTTACTTCCTTTCCTCAATATTGGTATTCAAGTGAATGGTGTATGTGTACTCAACAAAACCCAATTTTCCACTAGCTTAAACAATAATTCAGTAATTATAATAAAATCTAGCGAAGCTTTCTTGATTCTAGCCACATCATGTTTCTAAATGTTCACATTACCTTCCCCGTTAGTTTCCTTTTGAAATACTAAATTACTTTGATTACTAACTACCTCGGGTTTTTTTATCGCAAGATAAATAGTGTTTTTTGAGACCAGGAGTATCATTTCTTACTGGAGTGGCTTTAATGTCCCACTTAAAATACTTGCACCTTTTGTACTTCTGACTCACTCCATCTTCTTCTTTTTTTTAGCTTTCTTTTTGGGAGATTTTATATTTGTTGGTTGTTTTCTCTTACAATTTGATTCCACTTTATCATTATATGTGTCGTTACCTGATTCTGAATCTTTATCAAGTTGGATATGGTCATGAGGAGTCTCATCAACAAAAGTATCATCTTCCTCCCCATATATAAACGACACAAAAATAAGCTTTATACCAAACAAACTTACTAAGGTAATTTGAAAAATAACAAGCAACATTGTAGGTAAATAACAACCTTAATTGAAGGTTGAGTATTAGACCAATATGGTCAAATGGGACAATTAGTCAACTTGGTAATTTACAACCTTAATCGAATGTTGATTATTACATCAATATGGTTGAACGGGTCATTTAGTGAACTTGGTAAATAACAACCTTAATTGAAGGTTGAGTATTACACCAATATGGTCAAATGAGACAATTAGTGATCTTGGTAAATAAGAACCTTAATTGAAGCTTGAGTGTTACACCAATGTGGTCAAAATGGGTCATTTGGTGAACTCGTTAACTAATAACCTTGATTGAAGGTTAAGTACTACACCAACATGGCGAATCGGGTCAATTATCGCGTTAAGAAAGGCTAAACGGGTCAAAAATCCTTTTAGTAAATAAACATGTAAAAACTTGATTGAATACTGGTGCGTGAATAACCCTCGGGGTCATAATTGCAAAAGAATGAGCAGAGGATATCTGCTCAGACCAGAGGATAGTCTAGACTATAGGAAGAATGAGTAGAGGATGTTTCCTCGGAATTAGCAAGGCTTGTCAGAATTCAGTTTTTCATTTAGTGTTCTTTTATTTAACTTGTTTAACCGTCTAAGGGGTTGTTTAATGCTGTTAAACCCAAGGTATGAGTTATTTTAGAGCCATATGGAGGATCAAGTTATCTCGAAGAACTAAACGCGTAAATCTCATAAAACGCTTCCGCAAATATCTTGTCTAAAATTTTGTAATGTACTAGGGTTAGAAATCAAGTTATAGGTACCGCCATATGATCGTAAACCCTATTTTATTTTGAACACCATATGAGGTTATGTTTAATTCTCAATTGTTTTAAGTAAATCTTAAATTTTACAATATAAATCACGTGTTTAAGGAATAATACATTCTTTATTTGGGTTGGGTCTTACAATATTATAACATAAATTAAAAATAAGACATGCATAGGACAAGAAACATGCATAAACTTAAAACAACTATATATAAGAATTAGAAATGGTTGTGTAATTTAGGATTTTGAACCTTTTTTATCACATATATATAAACGTGTATAACATGCACATGTGCATTTCACTGTTCTAGTTAGGTTTTTTTAGGGGTTTAGTATTTTTAGGTGCGGTGAAAGAGGGGTTAGGTTTTTGGGATGATGGGGTGTACTGGGGGTTTAGGTTTTAGATGCACATGTGCATCTCACTGCTATAGTTGGGTGTTTTTTTTAGGGGGGGGGGGGGGTAGGTTTTTTGGGGATGTGTGAGTGGGTTTAGGTTTTTAGGGGGTGAAAGTGTGGTTTTTATGTTTTTTTTTTTTGTTTGTCTTCACACTAATTCTCAAGTTCTCCCCCTAAAACTAGTTCTCATATCATATGAACCATACCTTACACACACATACACACAACACATTACTAAAGTTACCTCTAACCCAGTTTATCCAAATCTTATTTCTCAAATTCAAATTAATTCAAAATTATAACTCCCTTTATCCAAATCTTATTTTTCAAATTCAAATTAATATGGTGATCATTTTGCTTAAAAAAATATTTTAAAAAATACATTCAAATTGTAATTATTCCATCACTTTGTTTTATCTACATTTAATTTTTCAAATTAAGATAAATGTGATATATAAAAAAAGGCGGGAAACCTCCATATAGATCACTCCATAGAGTGATATACGTCCCTCGTTTGTTTTCTTTTATTAGACCATGTGTAATGGGAGGTGGAAATTTTCAAGCCCTATGGGGCATTAATCGACACGTGGCATGTGAGACCATTAAGGGATTCAAATTAGGATGGGGTGTAGTGGGAGGTGAAAATTTTTATGGAGCATCAATTATTTAATATTAATTATTTATTTTTTTTAAATAAAAAAATAATAATAAAGAAAGCTAGATTGCATGTGATTGGCCCAAACCAAAAAGAAAACGCAGTGAAAAAATTGTTGGGCAAAAAAAACGCCTCTAAAAACAAAAGGGGGGTGTTGAAATCCAATAGGGGCGTTTTTGCCCCAAAAACGCCCAAATCCTCCTTTCATTACAGATGGTCTTCTATAGACGCGGTTAATATTTGTATGATCTCTCATTCTCTCTCTTTCTATATTATGTGTATAGAGAGTGAAAAAATCAGTGTCCCAATAATAATTTTGGGTGTCCAACTAATGTGAGACAAAAATATATATATATAAAGAATAAAGTTTAAAATGAAAAACCGTGTCTTTTTTTACATTCAAATTTATTACTTTAGGACTTTACTCTTTAGGAATCACAATAATGTATTTCTTTTTTGTGATGAGGCACCTGGATCGTGTTTATCTTTTATTCCTCACTTTTATTCGCGATTGGTCCATCTGTTTTTCTTTTCTCCTTTCTTTATAAACAAACACAATTTGATGTCCTTTGATACTTATAAAAATAATATTTTACTCGTAGGTTTATTTTAATTTATTTAGATTTGTTCGTATTTCATATTTTATTGCCGTATCAAGCAAGTTATGATTTTTTTTTTAATCTATTTAATTGTTGAAGTGTTCATGATCCAAAGTAGAATTTCAAAGGATAAGTTAGAATTTCTTGAGTAATAGTAGGATAACTCGAACACAATACTTATTTAATGACTTAGACAAGGTTGATTAAAAAACGACATATTTATTCAATGATATTAAATAGTGAATTCAAAACTTTATAACATACATTTGGATAAGTTAAAGTTTCCAAATATTGTGTGTCACGATTTGAAAATGTAATAAAAGTGGATGGCATTTGGCATATTCCATGGGTATATCATGTTATGCGTTGCATACTCACATACATCATGGGGGAAGAAGAGGAAAAAGAAAAAAGTGAAAAAAAGCATAAGAAATAAAGAGTGGTATAAGTTCCATATGAGACAAACACAATTTATTTCATTTCATAATTTGTTATTTATAATAATTGTGTAACATGTAAATATTATACTACATGTCTACATGAATATTTACTAAGTATCCATTTAAAAAAAAATAAAAAAAACTAACAAAGATCAAATATGACATTCAAAGGTTATATCGATTTCAATCAGGGATGTTATTATTTTACTGACATTTTAGTAAAGTAACCATCAGAATATTTTACTGTATTTAACTTTCAAAATAAAATGCTTGGATCAAAATACAACTATAGTTTATATTTTTGTTATTATATACAAATAATTAAAATATATTTATTGAAGGTAACATACCTTTATTATTTCTAAAATTAGCTCTGGAAAACAAAATTAGATAAAAAACGATTGGAAACTTTTAGGTTAAAAAATGATTTAGTTATTACCGGTTTGGTTAAAAAAAATGTTAGTTCAAATTGAACGGAAGTCATGTATGGTTAACGAGTTGTGTTAGACTCGACCCAACTAATTTATTGTCAAGTTCAAATCAACTCATTTGAATAATATAATTTCATTTGGGTTGTATTCATATCCTTTAATTGGTTCCACATTCAACTTGTATTTCATTTTCTAGATCACTTCCATAATTCCAATCACAAATAAATATAACAAATCTAAAATTTCAGAAATCTTTCACGACCGCATGTTATATACTTACAAGTAATTAAACGTTAAAAGTTTATGGCCTGAAGTACATGGTTTAACATTTTTTTAATGATTTTATGGCATTCGGTAACTTTTTTATTTTTATTTTTATTTTTTTTATTATTATTTTTTTTTGAACGGCAAATTTCACTCCTTGTGGGACTTGAACCCATAACCTCCCCCTTAGGTGTTCCTAGAAGATTTGCTTCTAGGAACACCTAAGGGGGCGTGTTATTCTTTTTGGAACGACGATTTTCTTTTTGTTTGGCCACCGTACTTTTTAAATTTGAAATTGGAGAGCCCCGTTGTCTCATTTTAACCAGACTATGTTGTCTTAATCAGACTCACGCTAGCTTCAAAGTTTGGTTTGGACTTTCCCTCGAAAAACCATACTGCTGGCTGCCACTTTACAGTCGTTATGCCGCCAGAAGACATAACTCTCTGCCTCACGAGACACATGCCTCTTTAAAGGTAAGTCTCAACCTCTCATATTTAAATTCGGGTTAGATGGGTATTTTAATATAATTGGTGTAAAGTAAAAGTAAGATACCATTTACAACTTAAATTCTGATTATTTCGTTTCAGGTCTTGTCGGGTCGGGCCACATTGAAGAGAGCCAACTCCTAGAATTAGTCACAAGTAAAACATGATATTCCCATGAACCGTAGTCATTACAGAAGCGTGCCCCTTACCCTAGGTAATATCCCATCTTTGTGCGGTATTTTTCAACCCAATCCAAAATCTCACCACATGATATTTTAGATTAACATTACGAGATATCGTTATTATGTCCCATTTAACAAGACATTGCCAACTGTCAGAACCACAACGAGCTGGATCCAGTGGGCTCCACTTCACGTGGCTTCAAATAGTACACACCACACATGTCCCGATCCATAAATAGACACGTGTCATCATCTTTGCTCCCAATTTGTTGGGACCATACTAACATAGTTTCTCCGTGTACTGGTTTGTAGGCAACAACAACTAAACCAATGAAGTATTAACTTTTGTACACAAATAGTTAATCGCGCCTAAAGGATTAAAACATATATCGAGTTTAAAAGTCAATGATTTATTGATAAGTGGTGGAAACACTTGGGTTTTCCACTTTTTCTTAGACTATGTGTAGTGGGGGCTTTATTTATAAAGCCCCCCTTCCTGATTGGTCTACGTGGCTGCTGAGTCAGCGTGAAGAGAGAAACTGAAAAAGGGGTGTAGTGGTGGGGCTTTATTTATAAAGCCCCTGATGCTGATTGGTTGATTTTTTTATTTTTTTTTAATCTTTTAATTCAAAATAATTAAAATAAAATGCAAATACATATAAAAAAATTACAAATAATAATAAAAACACACAACTAATATTAATTAAATTAAAAAAAACAAACAAGTTAAATAAACTACAATACCAAATTAAAAAAAAACAAACAACTTAAATAAACTACTGCAGGTTATATTTCGCAAGGATTTGTTGTCTGTGATGCATCGCGAGGAGTAGGGCTTCTCCCTCGAGGTGGTCGACCGGTTTGGACAAAAACTCGATGTCCTTTTCCCTTTGCCTCGCCTCTTGAATGTCGACGAACCTCTTATTCTGGGCCACTCTCTGGTCCATAGTTTGTAGACGTCTTTGGCCGAGGTCTTGAAGATCCTGTAGTCGTCGATTCATTTCATCAAAACCACCTCCTGTCGAAGACGACTCCGCCTTGCCACCCTTTTTTGATCGTCTACCGGGTGGTCTTGGAATATCAAACTCCTCCTCCTCCTCCTCATCCTCCAAGTCAACAGGATCATCTAAACTCACAAAGCGAGCATCGGATGTCGGTGTATCCGGATCTCGCGATGTGGAGGTGGTTTTGCTTCTTTTTGACGGTCCACCTCCTCCTGATCCTCTTCCTCTCCTAATCTTGCGCCCACTGCCCGACCCCATAGGCGGGACATCAGCCCACTTAGGACTATGTCTCAACATCTCCCATATCCTCAAATACGGGAACGGCCCGCGGGTCTCTCTCATCTCGTCCAACGCCCTGGCCAACACACCGTCATCACCTTCCCCGCTGGCCCTGTTGTCCTTGCAGCGTTGGTAGACCTCGGCAAACCCGTGACATTTGTTATTAATGTCCGACCACTTTCCAGATATCGAGTCGTTGTCTCGATGCTCCCCTCTACCCACCGCCTCAAAAAACAGTTCTCGAATCCGTTGCCAAAAAACCGGGGTATTTTGATAGTTTGCTGCAAAAAAAAAATAACACACGATTTAAAAAGTATATATATAAATGTAAACACAAAAAAATATATATATATAAATGTAAACACAAAAAAAAAATACTAACCAACTTCCGGGTCCTCGGATATGTCGAGCCAGGCTCGCGCTAACTTGTACTCCTCATCTCTTTCCCAACGCTCCTGTTGCTTTTTTTGACGAGGAGCGTTCGGGTCTTTCTTTTTATGCGAGCGTCTCCCGCGCCCGCGCCCGCGCCCAGAACCCTCGGGTTCGTCTTGAGTTTCTGGTACCGATTCGGGCTCCTCTTGAGAAGGTTGGATATAGTTTGGTGGAGGAAAAAATTGAGCGGGCATGTTTGGGCCCGGATAAAATTGACCGGGCATGCCCAGAAGTTGCGCGTATTGCATTGTACTCGCGTCAAACTCGCCCCAATTAGGTGGCAGCGGAGTAGTAGTGTTTGGCCTCGTAGTGTTTGGCCTAGCACCCGGTCGACCCGGGACCCCGAACGGTGAACCATATGGAAACATGTTTGTGTTGTAGGATTGTTTGTGTTGTGGTGTGTGTTTTTTAGTTTAAGTTGTATGTGTGTTTATGTTATATTGTGTGTGTTTATATATAAAGTATAAAAAAAATAAATGTTACCGTTCAAAAAAATAACGTTCAAAAAAATAAATGTGCAACGGTCAAATCTTTTTGACCGTTTTTTTCTTACACCATGCCACGTGTCGTATAGTGATTGGTTGGTTCAATTGTTACATAGCGTTATATATATAACGCTCCCGGTGGATTTTACAAAATAGCGCCCCCCCGTGGTGGTGTTTCGGGCGCTATTTTTAAAAAAATTTGCCAAGTAGCGCCCCACTACGGGTGGTCTTAGACTATGGTGTCACACCCTCAAATTTCCACGTGCGGGGTTTTACCGCGAGGCGCGTGACACACCAGGATCCAAGTCAACGGTCACAATAAACAACACTATATGATACGTAAAAAAAATGACATAATCAAACCATTAAGTTTTCATAAATGATCCAACGCTGCGGAAGCGTAAAACTTTATTACAACGTGAAATCAAAAGTACGAAAGTCTGAAAATGCTAAATGAGATGCACATGAATCCTAGACGCCGTGAGACTCCGTGCGCCTATCAACAGCTGCTACCTTAGCGACCTGAGACAAACATGCTAAATACGTCAGCAAATAATGCTGGTGAGTTCACAGGTTTTTAATGAATACCGACTCCAATGTATACCAACTCCAAGTGAAAATCGATTCCAACTGAATACCCATGGTCAATCCAGACCACATGCATGCAAAACATATGAATACCTTACTACTGCGATTGGAAAACCATTACTGGACTCGAATACTGTGAATACTGAATACGTGCCCGAATGAATACTGAATACTGAATACTGCATACTGAATACTGAATACCTAAGAGACAATATGCACCCGCCCGGCCCTCCAAGCCGTCGAGTGGGGCGGGTCAAGCCCAAATAGCGCTATCCACATTTCCCCCGTTGTGCATCCCCGCACATTCATGGTTTCCCCCGGGACTTCCAAAGATCGCATAGTAATATAATGAATACTCCAAAACATAATGAATACGTGAAAACATAATGAATACTCCAAACCCAATGAATTCATGAATACCAAAACATAGTTGAAACGCCTTTTTATGAAAACATAGTTGACACACGTTTAAAGGACACATCATGTTTTCTCCCCCAAAAATGTAAAACCAGTAAAAGAGTGGGGCCGTGAAACTCACCTTATAGTGCGTCTTCCGATAACTAGAATTCCAACACGTGTATGATAATCCCAACTAATGACAACCTATCAATGAGTTTACATAAGTGTGATGACTACTAACCCGAAGGCTAACAAGTCCCCGATTGTCCAGATCTTGACTACGTGTGTTAAAAAGTGTGTTTAAACGTTAACCGGACATCCCAGACCGACCCGACATCCCGTTGGTGACCCATTACATCAATTAGTCATGCACATAAGTTTAACACATAAGTTTCAAGCATAAAACACTTAGTTCGTATCAAAAATCTCATTTCTGTTAACGTAGGGTCGAACGTAGCTTGGAGTGGTCGAAGGTGACTTTGATTGGTCGAATGTGGCCTTGAACTTCCACCTTCGCCCCTTTTTCTCCCACCTTCGCCCATTTGTGGTTCGTTCGCCCCTTTAGTTTCCAGGTTCGACCCTGGAGAACCACCTTCGCCCGTTCGACTGGTCGAAGGTGCTCCAGGTTCGACCCTACTGTATAATTTTCCCAAAAACGCGTCGAAAACGTCCGAAAACATCACGAAACACCATGAGTTACAGCAGTCAAGCATCATTAACATATTCCTACGAATCCCTACCGATTTTACCCCAAAATCTATCCGTTTTACAAGTTTCCTAAAATAGTAAATTATGGAGATGTCACATCATCATGCATGAAATCATTACCCAATTAGGAAACTCTCTGAAATTAATTAATCATCAGCCCAACATACTCAAATCATCATGAACAAGAAACCCCCTATCATAACTCTATCATTACCATAAAAAACAAGCCCTAAATCTAACTAAAAATTCCTTTAATCGACAAAACACCATCAACAATCAATTGTAACATATTTCAATCATAACTCACCATTAATAACAGTCCTAGGTTGTTGTCATATCATCTATATAGCAAGTAATCATCAAACAATGCATAATACTACATTAACACATGTTAATTTGTATAAAAACTCATTGTTTATGAATAGGTTTTATTTAGAAAGATATTAGGAAGGTTTTTACCCATAAAACATGTTGATATCAGATCTGGACCCTTGGGGTTTCAATGAAAACAAGTCAAAATTGTTTAAAAAGGATTTGGAATGAAGAACACACCTTAGGTCTTCACTTGTAATGATTTAGAGAGTTAGGTTATGAAAAACAAGCTCAAAAACTCCTTCCCCAATGATAATAGTTGATAGAGAGTGTTTGGAGGCGTTTAGGGTTTGTGAAATGGTGAAAAATGACTAAGGATGGTATTTATACCAGGTCCAGGTTCGCCCCTTTTATATGGTCGAATGTGGAACTTTTCCACATTCGCCCCTTTGTAATGGTCGAATGTGGAATCTTTCCACATTCGCCCACTTTGTTTCTACATTCGCCCACTTTCTCAAGTTCCATTTCCACATTCGCCCACTTTCCACTTTCAGGTCATCAGCACTTTTTAACACATGTTAACAACACTTTTTAACACATGTTAACTTTTTCCAGATTTCCAGTTTGTCGTGTTTAACGCATTCTAACACATCTTAACACATAAGCATGCATCCATAGTCTATACTTAGCATATTTAGGCACGTATAATCATTTGTACATCGTTTAAGCAAGTATAAGTATACAATCCACCACACGACCCATAATCTACACATATACTTAATTAGTTCATGTAATGTCACCAACAACGGAACCCGGTACTAGTGTATTCCCCAAAATGACTCCCAATGATCCTCCAGATCATTGAACCCTGGACAATCCTAATCTGACCCGACTCAACTAACCCAGTTAAGTTTGTTTATAAACGTTTCTCGCTACGGGTGGTCTTAGACTATGGGGTATGGTCCCCTTCCTCCTTTCCTTCCCCTTCTCCACATCAGCGCCACGTCATCTTCCCCCTTCCCCTCCCCAAACAAGGAAAATGGTTCCCCTTCTTTCCCCTTCCCCTTTCCTTTATTTTAATATTTTAAAAACACAAAATATATCTATATATAATATTAGTACAAGAAAAGACAAAAAACAATTATGGGGAATTGGGACGGGGAGGACGGGACAATGTCCCCGAGCATGCCGAAGTGAGGTTGGGGGGGGGCGGTGTTCCCCTTCGGGAAAGTTGCCACCTCACCTTCCCCTTCCTCTTTCCCGAACCACACCCTTCAGTCTTATGAGACTCAATTTCAATCCTCACTTGCATCAAATAATGAGTTATTTAGTACGCAATGAGCATTAAATAGTGACAATGGGTCATTCAGAACGAAAGTCATATTTCAAAAAAAAAGATCGAGTTTAAATTGTCTCCCTTTTGTTTTCTTTTGGTTTTCTAAATAAGAAATGTCGTATAAGAAAAAAAAATATAAGATCACTACATCCATTGCCTTGTAGACGCTCATATATACAAGTAAAAATATATTATAGTAAAATTTACATAATAAAATAAAAGTATACTTTAACATATTATCCCTTGTTGATAAAGTCCGTTGAACTCATTCATTTGTGGGTTCATGAATGTCCATTTTGAATTAATTTGATCGAGGCTTCGTGTAGATCCTTCCAACAATTTTGTGTAATGTTTTTGAACTGCCTTCCAAAAATTCTCATTGCTTCTTTCATTACTTTTCTCACGGTTTTCCGATAGATAGCACCAAGATTTTGCCAAAGCAACCTCTGGTGCCGTTGACCACGTCACAGCTTTTGTTCGCTTACTTGTTGAATTTCTTTTTCTCTCGCTTGTCAACTTCTGCAACTTCATATTCAACAATAAGCATCTCTTCCACATCATCGCCTAAATTATATCATTCTTGATCTTCATGTGCCTTGTATTGTGTCTCTGGCACAAATTCTTCCTCCTCCTCATCATTGTCATATAGATGGAGGTCTCGGTCTGTCTCATTATTTTCTTGACGAACGTTTGGATTTCTAATTGCAAACATATTGAAGTCCTTTATTTGTTGTGGTGTTAATTGAGGTGACATAAAATAATGTGCATAATAATTGGGTGGGGGTTGGCTTTAGGGTTGTTGGTATTGTTTGTATTGATATTATTGTTGTTGGAGTGATTGTGTTTATTGATAAAACGGTTATGGTGCGTGGAGTGCTTGACCTTATGAAAAATTAATCACGGGCCTATAACCTTCCCCCGATCCTCTATCTTTACTACTCGAACCCCCTCCTCTTGATTTAGATGATCCCCTCCCACCCTTTCCCACACTCTTTAATTTTATTGCATCAATTTGTTTGTGTTTTAAAGTAATATGAGTTTACGTTACTTAGTTTGAGTTTGTGTTTTTGTTGTGGCTGTAACAAGTTTAAAAAAAAAAGATGTATTTATACTAGGATTCTTTAAAATGTCCCACTGTTTTTCTTTTAATTAATCTAAACAATAAAAAAAATGACCGTTGCATTTAAAAATTTGAAATTTAATCGTTAAAAATTGACCGTTGAATTTAAAGTTTTTAAAATATCAACTTCGCTGCTTGTTGGATAGTACTAGGAAAACGGTCCACGTGAACCGTACTAGTACCTCGGCGACGATGTTACCATGTGTGTACTGAGGTACCCGTGGACACCACGTGTGACGCCCCGCCCCCTAATATTTTGTATGACACACGTGGTGAGCTGGTTGGATAAACAAGGGTGGAGATGTCTCGAAGCAATCAATCGAACGCGCCATCGAGAATATTCAAGCTGGATGAGCTTATAATTTTAAATATAAAATTTCTCTATCTAATAAAAGTAATGCATATATACAGCGAATACCGTGATCATTACTTTATACAAATATATTTTCTTATTCTCATATTGACAATTACTTAACTTTACAGAGATATGTTATTATTTTTATATTTATTATTAATAATAAATTGATTTTCATGGAATATGAACACCGACTCTATTTTGTAAACTTTGTATGTTTTTTTAAGCACCATTTCAGTGATAGCTGAGTCAGTATTAGGCTTTAATTTAAAATGAGATATGGTAGAGGGGCTTTAAATTTAAGGTCACTCTCAATAATTGATTGTTTATTATTATTTTCTTTAAAATTAATCAACTAAATTACTTAAACCTACATATTCTCGGCCTATATGTTTGTTTCGGGTGTATGGCAAGCGATCGCTAAGTGGTGTGACGTTCCTTAATTTTTCATTTTCACAGTTAAAGATTTGTTGGAATTACATAGGTATGGTCATCTATCATCGGCCAAGAAGGAAGTGTTTCGAGGTATTGTCATAGTCGCATGCTGACGTGTGTGGAAGGTTAGGAATGAGTTGATATTTGAAGATAAGAAGATCAAAGTGGCGGAAGTTGTGGCGGAGATTAAAGCTATAAGTTATTTATAGTTTAAAAATAGGCAGAAAAAAATGTATGTAGATTGGGATACTTGGAGTAAATTCTCAATTATGTAATTTGGTTGTTGGGTACTCCGTTCCTTCCTTAGGAATGGAGTTTTCCTGTTTTGGTATTTAATGAAGTTCAATTTTCAAAAAAAAAAAAAAAAAAGAAAGAAAAGAAAAGAAAAAACTTAAAAACAACTACGGAGAATAGTTATCCCAATCCTCCAGTGTATACTTCGGCGACGACACAGAACGATCGCTATCACGACCGTCCGACCTAGTATCCGAGCGGATGCAGCCATAGTCAGGACTTGGAATGTAGTATGGTTCATCATCCATACTCATATGCTCCTCTGCTTCGTACCATTCCTCATTTGACTCCAGAGTAAGAGGTTTTGCGTGAGGTTGGGTTGGGTCTCCACTAGTCGTAGCTGCCCCAATCACATGACAGCCATGGTATAGTCAATACAACAGATACACTCCTCATCTGTAAGAGGAGCATCTGGATCGGTAGGAGTGTAACCTGGTAAAGGAGGAATGGGGGTTACTCGAGGAGGAGGAAATGACACTGGTTGAGGAGGAGGAGAGAGTGAACATTGGTTGAGGAGGAGGAGGAGAGAACACTGGTTGACGACGTCTCCGACGAGAGTATCGTCGCAGATTGGAAGGTCCGGCAAGCGCGTTAAGATATCCACCACCCATATCTTTGAATGTTTGAGATAATTGGTTTTGTGCGGTTTCTAATTGTGTTTATAAAAATGTAATGTAGTGTGCATGTAGTTGTGTTTTATAAAATGTGGTTTGTATATACATAAATTGAACAAAAAAAAAGCAACCGTTAATTTTTTAACGTTTGGGGAGGGTTTAAATTTTTTGACCGTTCAAATAGATAGTCAAACATTATCATACGTGGCACAATTTGATTGGAAGGTTCAACATTGATCAATTGTTAATATTTTAAGGCCCGGGTCCCTTTTCGAGTTTAGCGCCACCTTGTGGTGGTGTTACGGGCGCTAAAATCATTTTAGCGCTGCAATTACCGCCCTACTACACCCACTCTAATAAATTTTGTTTTCACATTGAGCACAACACGGTCAAGTAAGTTCAACATGTGTTTTATCCGGTGCCAAGTCACAATCCAATCAACGTGATATGACACAATCTATACTATATTATAAAGCATCTAGCAAGGATACCATGCAAATTTAAGTAATTACAACATTTATACTTATGGTACAATAACTTAATGAAGTTAGTAAAGGACAATATGGTCTTTCTATATAACTATTAAATTGATAAATGAATTGTTGGATAAATTGATAAATACAATTAAATTGCTTTAAATTATATAATAGTAATATCTTATCATATTCTTGTAATATGACAATAATTAAAAAGAAGAAAGTGAAGAGATGCAACTTCTTATAAAATTAAATGTTTTAGTAATTATTTGAGAAAACTAAAGAGACAACAAACTCTTATAAATTAATTTTATTTGTTCATAGAAAGAATGGTTAGACAGAAGGTGAATGTAAAGAGAAAACAACCAAGCAAGATGCTTTCCGTTTGAATACATCAAAAGAAGTGAACGTGTTTCGACAAGCAAGGTTACTCAAGTGTTGTATGTTTTGTCTCTAATTTGGTTATGTTTGTATGTATTTTTTGGATTTAGTTTTAAAAAGATTTTTTTTTTTGTTCATACAAGACATCCTTGTCTACTCTTATTCTGATATGATGATGTTGTAAGAGCTTTAACTTTTATAAACATGAATATGCATGTATTGTTGATGACCTGTCGTTAGGGTCATGCAAAACCTAATTAACCTATGTAGATAGGGTAAGTAGGGTATCAATCCAAGGAGCGTGTGGTTAGTGAGTATTTCCTAGTTAATTTTAAATTTGTCAATTATGAAAGTGCTAATTACTTATATGAGTAATGAATTGATGTTTAGAATTGATTGAATAGTTGTTGATTAATAAAAAGCATAAAATGAAATTTGTAAGAAATGATTAATAATACTTGTAACAATAAGATAGAGATGATTACACTAAGGATTTGGGTAATTGAACACTAAGGCTTTCAACAATTAGGCATAATTGGATAAACAATGATAATGCAATTGGTACTAACGGATTGATTGCTCAATAAACTTAGGTATCAAGTTTTATCAACATTCACAATGGACTAAACTATACTTCATCATTTAGAACATACAATCCTATGATAGGGTTGATGCAAGGAACCATGTTCATATCATTTAGAAATTGGCACAAGATCAATTAACTAGAAATGATTTCAACATCAGATTAATCACTAATCAACACTGGTCATTCAAGTACATAAAAACATTAATCAAAAGTTTAAACAATGCAATGCCCAAATGTTAAGCCCTAGGTATCAAAAACTTACATCCCTAGTGTAATACAAGAGTTTTAGCCACACATGGCTATGGTGTTCATCATCTTCAAAATGTGTTCTTCAATCTTCCAAGAAATTGTGTAGAAAATGATTGTAGAATGATTGTGTGATTTTAGAGAATGGTGTGTTATCTTTTTTTGATGAATGATAATGATAATAAATAAAATTCATGACCCCCCAAGAATCTCTAGTCAAAAAGAAAACTCCTCAAAGCATTTGATGATTGCATTAAATTATGTGTTGACCACTTGTCATATGGCACCGTCAGAGACGGCATGACTGCCGTCAGGTACGGCGATGGCGTCAAAGACAGTATGTTTGCCGTCAAAGACGGTCAGAACCTTCATTGTACTTTTCATGGCCTTCTTTTTCCCAATGCTTCTCAACTCCAATCTTTTGCTCTAGCATTGTGTAAAATTCACTCAATAAGCGCTTTTACCCTAAAACATCAAATCAAATCAAAGTGCTATATCCCACCTCAAATAATCAAATAAAAACATCTTTTTAGATTTAATAGAGGCGAGGTTTCCAACCACGCATCACATCCCCACACTTATCTTTTGCTTGCCCTCAAGCAAGTCACTAAACTTTACCCAATCAACAATTCAAACCAATTCCAACATCTTTATTGATTCTCAAAAAACGGTCCCTAGTCATACCCTAACTCACAAGACTTACACCTATCAGTAGATTTACATTCCAAGGTTTTAAATATTACTAAAAAATTTTGCCTAGCCACATCCAACTAGATCCGACTTCACATTTTTGCACACCCCTCACAATGGTTCACTCTACTCGGTTTAATATCTGGACTAGCGTGTAATGCGCTAGTATTTCATATTAATCACTCAAAACCGATTATAAAGCATGTTAGTATAGGCTTGCAACTCAATCGCTTTTCACCAGATTACTCAAAAGCGAACACAAGTCAAAAGGTCTTTAAAGGGTTATAATGGGGCTAGGCGAAGGGTATGGAATGAGATATTTAAAAGTGACTATGGTGATGAAAATTCGACTTTTATTACAAAAACACAGCTACACAAACATAAGGCAGTATTGCGCCTTTTATTCAACACTAACTAAAGCATAGGTTTTTTTTTTTTTTTTTTTTTTTAATGAGAACTTTCATTTGTTTGTAGCAGATTTGTTCTCATGCTTTCCAAATTTATTTTTTTTTATTTTTTTTATGCAAACAACTATTTACAAACAAAACAAAATCCTACAATCGAATTTTCATCACTTGGGTTTAACATTGAAAAGGCTAACGGGTCAAACGGGTTGAAATGGGTGGTCAAATGAGAGGTTTAGGCTCAAACTTGTTCAACTAAGGTGGATTTTTTTTTTTTTTTTTTTTTTTTTTTTTTTTGGGTCAAGGATATCAAAATGGTGTTAAAATAAAAAGGCCAAACCTAATGCCTAAATCATTCTTGTGTCACAATTGATCTAAGGTGGCAAGCGTATCAAGAGTTGCAAGTTCTACCTTATGCGATTATAATGGCGCACTCAATTCAAATGAACACAACATGCCAATAGATGTGGAATTTTATCGGGTGTTAGCATGTTGTGGTGGCTCAATAATCTCTCATGAACATGAAGGGGAGAATGGGTTGCCGATATGCAAAAAATGTTATACTCTTCCCTAGTCTTTTCTAACTAGGCAATCCATATTTTGCAAAAACCATCCTTGGAAAAACACATCAAGGAACTTAAAGAATTATGACCATGACTAGGGGTCGAATTTTGTGATCCAATACCATGGTGAAAGAAACGGTTTTCTTAAAGTTTAAGCTTGAGGGTCTTTAAAAATTTTCATTTAAATGGCTATTCCCCCATCCCCACACTTAGAGTCCAACATTGTCCTCAATGTGTAGTGTTTAAATGGTGGATTTCAAAATGTTTAAATTTTTCCCTCTCTCCCCACACTTAAAGTCCACATTGTTCTCAATGTGTAGGGAAAGTTTCAAATTGTTTACGGGAATGAGATAAAGCCAAACCAAAGAATTCACCCCAATCAACAATATACAGTTTACAATCCACTTATTAAATCTAAGTAAACGATCAAAATTAAAGAGATGGAAATAGATGCACCTGGTTGTTCTTCATTCTTCAATTCCATGTGTTCTTCAACAAAATAGTTCCACTTCCATCATAAATAAACCTGCAACTCGCAAGTGTGTAGAAGCAAGCTTCTCACAAAAACATTAAGAGTTATCGGTTTTACTTTTTGTTGAAAAGCATTACCAAGTAATCTTTTTGTTAATTTTGATCAGTGGACAAAATATACACTAACTAAGATAGATCCTTTAAACCTCCCGGTAGCCCGGTTATGAGGACGAGTGAGGTCTCGTGAGGGTTATATAGGAAACACACCCACAACGTTTATTTACCTACCAAACAAACAAACAAAAAAAAAACGAACAAAAAGAAAAAAAATACAAAAATATACAAAAACTAACAAGTACCTCTTACTCATGGTGGTCGAAGTGAACATTTTCCTACCGAGTTACCAAGATAAGCTCGGTAGTTTACTTTATGTTCCCCAATCTGTTCCTTCTCCTTCCACTTGTTCATCAAATATATGCATGAATGTTTTATCCCACATTTTCCTACCGAGTTTCCAACATGCACTCGGTAGTCTACATGCCAAATCCACAATCGATTCTCAATTATTGGCATGAGAATTGGGTGATTTTTGTTGCGGGGCCATTTTATAATAAATTGCCCAATGTCCTCCCAGCTCACCTTCCTCTTCTTCATCTTTGAACCTTCATCCTCCTCTTTGTTAGGTGCCTTAATCAACACGGGATGTGATTCGTGAGGAACTTTCACCTTAGCCACCAACTCTTCATGAGATGCTAAGTCTTCAGTTGGGTTTAACCATTCAGAAAGACTTGCAGTATCTTCATCTATATCATCCTCTACCATAATACCATTGGCTAACTCGTTTTGCTCACACTTAAGTTGGGCAAATTCCTCGGCTAGTTGACCCACTTGAATCACCAAAGCTTCATGAGCTTTGTCTCTTACTTCATTTGCTCTCTTCATATCTTTGATATTATCATGGTATTCTTTGATCATGATCGCAAGAGCATCGAGCTTAGAATGTGTTGAATTTCGAGGGTCTTCGTATGCCGGTTGAGGTTGATTAAGATAATAGTCATTATATTGCTCATGGTTTTGACATTGTTGCGTCCTTTGGCTAAATGAACTCCCTTGATACCTGTTATTTAACTGATAATAGCCTTGGGAGTTTGAATAACGTGACTGACGATGTGAAGAAGATAAATGTGAACCTCCAGGTTTTTCGAGCCCAAAAATAATACGATCTTGTCGTTCTTTAAATGCTTCCATTTTCTTACGGGCCACTGGACAATCTTGCCACAAATGATATGGGCTCCCACAACAAGGACAAGTATTATCATCATCTTCCCAATACATTGTGATGATGACGATCAAGTCTTGCTAAATTCCCAATCTTCAGATTTTACACAAGTGGCATGCATGCATTATCTGTCACCTGCACACTTCACACACCACGCGTAAAAACGAACAAAAAGAAGTAACAAAGACAAATTAAACAGTTAATCACAATAATCAACTAAAAACTAAACACTAAGCGCACTAGCTCCCCGGCAACGGCGCCATTTGATGACCTGTCGTTAGGGTCATGCAAAACCTAATTAACCTATGTAGATAGGGTAAGTAGGGTATCAATCCAAGGAGCGTGTGGTTAGTGAGTATTTCCTAGTTAATTTTAAATTTGTCAATTATGAAAGTGCTAATTACTTATATGAGTAATGAATTGATGTTTAGAATTGATTGAATAGTTGTTGATTAATAAAAAGCATAAAATGAAATTTGTAAGAAATGATTAATAATACTTGTAACAATAAGATAGAGATGATTACACTAAGGATTTGGGTAATTGAACACTAAGGCTTTCAACAATTAGGCATAATTGGATAAACAATGATAATGCAATTGGTACTAACGGATTGATTGCTCAATAAACTTAGGTATCAAGTTTTATCAACATTCACAATGGACTAAACTATACTTCATCATTTAGAACATACAATCCTATGATAGGGTTGATGCAAGGAACCATGTTCATATCATTTAGAAATTGGCACAAGATCAATTAACTAGAAATGATTTCAACATCAGATTAATCACTAATCAACACTGGTCATTCAAGTACATAAAAACATTAATCAAAAGTTTAAACAATGCAATGCCCAAATGTTAAGCCCTAGGTATCAAAAACTTACATCCCTAGTGTAATACAAGAGTTTTAGCCACACATGGCTATGGTGTTCATCATCTTCAAAATGTGTTCTTCAATCTTCCAAGAAATTGTGTAGAAAATGATTGTAGAATGATTGTGTGATTTTAGAGAATGGTGTGTTATCTTTTTTTGATGAATGATAATGATAATAAATAAAATTCATGACCCCCCAAGAATCTCTAGTCAAAAAGAAAACTCCTCAAAGCATTTGATGATTGCATTAAATTATGTGTTGACCACTTGTCATATGGCACCGTCAGAGACGGCATGACTGCCGTCAGGTACGGCGATGGCGTCAAAGACAGTATGTTTGCCGTCAAAGACGGTCAGAACCTTCATTGTACTTTTCATGGCCTTCTTTTTCCCAATGCTTCTCAACTCCAATCTTTTGCTCTAGCATTGTGTAAAATTCACTCAATAAGCGCTTTTACCCTAAAACATCAAATCAAATCAAAGTGCTATATCCCACCTCAAATAATCAAATAAAAACATCTTTTTAGATTTAATAGAGGCGAGGTTTCCAACCACGCATCAATTGTGGTATATATTTTTTTGCATCATTTTTCTTTCTCTTCAGTTTGACAGATACCTATTTTGCCTTAGCCATGATAACCTTGTCAACTATAATAAGAGATTTAGATTAACTATATCATCAAATCATGTATAGATAACTATATCATCGTGGGGAACTAAAATGAGATCAATGTTGATAATGCTTTTTAATATAATATATGGTTAGAACTCATGAATAAAGTAAGATACAACTAACGTGGTCAAAAAAAAACACAAAAACAAATCTTAGCCTCATATGGTGGATGAACATATATTTATGTTAACATATGAAAAGTTTCACAATGTATATGATAAATTATTCACATCTAATGGATTATCACAGGTTTACGGGTTACAAAATTCTAAGATTTGTTGCAAAATATAAAATACTTGAGTCATGTCTCTTGTTTTATAGTGTTTGAATATGCGGGTTATTAACTTATATTCTTATACACATATAATACAGTTTTATAATAATTGTTTTCTGAAGAAAAGAAACAAAAATATCCCATGCCTAAAAGAAAGTGAATAAGTAAAAAAAAATCTTTCAAACTATTATAATTTGCGCTTCTGATACAATAATATAAATCATGGTTGAGCATCATTATTATTCCTATGTATGACGTCATAGACTATCATTAATTAATGTTATAGACCTTTCGACCCATGTATTATTCTAAACATTTGGACCAACTTATTAAGTTTCATAGATGAGATTGAAGTTAAGTCAAAGATGGCATGGATGTTGTTATCTAAGTTGGAATAAGGATTAACCTCAAGATGTGTGTCAAAGTTATTGAAGATAGTCTATATAGACTTAAGAGTCTAAATATACAAACGTGTTTTTAATTGATTTAGAAATTTGACATGATGTTCTATTAATATAAAACATGAAAGTTTAGCAGCCAGAGAGCATTTATGTTGCAGCAAATTAAGTATTATTATCACAATATTATCACCATATTAGTCCATCATAGTGTTCATTAACCTTGATAAGGACATACTTTTATAAGCCTATATGAGTATGATGATGATTTGTATAAGGAATGTGTTATAAACCATAAAGTTTGCAATATTGTTTGATTAAAATTTAAGGAGATTATGACGAAGAAGAATTAGTAGCAAGAGAATATGAATTAATGTCATTTTTTTTCCGCCGCCGCATCGCGCGGGTTTCCCACTAGTATTAAAAAATTAATAAGGGTACTCTGTTAGACCATAACACAAAGTCTAATAGGTATCCTTCTAACAATATCAAAACTTTATTTCTTTTTTCTCTCTTTTGCATCTCACATTCCATTACCATAAAGAAAAAAAAAAGAATCAATACCTAGAGCACCCACAATGTTAAGCGTAAACTAGCAAAACCAAATTAGAACGTCACCTTAGTAGATATCAAATTTCCAAACCTCTATGAAAACTCTCACTTTCGCTTAGGGATGAGATCGGCATCGTACCCGTACCGAAAATACCCGTACCGAATTTGAACTAAAGTGGGTACCGAGTACCGTACCGAATATATAGGTACGATACGGGTACGAGTACGGGTATCGGTACCGGTATTTCGGTATGGTACCCGTTTGGTACCATTTAGTTATTTTTTCTTTTTTGAGCACTCGTACGGGTACCAAGTAGGTAAACAATTACGAGTATCAATACTATACGGGTACCAAATTAAAAATATTGGTAGGGGTACCAATATGGTACATGTACCAAATAGGTAAAATTGATACGAATACCATAAATATCATAATACGAAGAAAAACATATAATCAAATTCAATAGTATATAGAATTCGGTACCCGTACCATTTTTACCCGTACTCGTACCCGTACCGATACCGAAAGTACCGAATACCGAAATCAGTAAAAATGGGTACCGATACCTATACTGAGTACTCAAAATCGGTACGGGTACGAGTACCGGTACAGGTACGGTATAGGTACGGGTATAGGTACTTGGGAAAAAATGCTCATCCCTATCGCTACAATGTACAAACTTATATAAACTTGACATCATCACCTACTTTTACAATTAAATGTATATTTCAATTCATTTTTACATATTCTATATTTACTTTTTTGAAATGTAATTGTGTAAATGATGTTGTATATAAAGTTATAATCTAAACAATGGAGATGATTAGTTGAAATGTAATTAGGGGTGTTCAGAAAAACCGCATACCAAATAAAAACCGAAAACCGAACCGTAACCGTAACCGAAAAAACCAATCCGAACAACGAATTTGGTGTTTGGTTTGGTTTTAACCGAAACCGAATTGCTTATTCGGTGTTTGGTTTGGTTTTTGGTTCTACATTTTTTTTATTTGGTTTATTTGGATAACCGAATAAACCGGTTAAATAATTAATTATTAAATAAAAATAATAATATTTAATAACTCATATATAATACATAAGCCCAAAATATTAAACCCAACCCAAAATAAATAAAGCTCGCCAATTTATAGAGGTAATAATCTGAGTATAAACTAGTAAACTAGGGTTCATTTTACTATTTCTAATTTTTATAATATTTCTGTTTGCGTGGTTTGATTTTTTGGTTTATATTTATTGCAAATTTTCTTTTCGGATTTTGGAACATATAGGTATATAAGTTAGAGAAAAAAAACTTCGTTTCAATTTGGTTTGTTTGGTTGAATTTGGTTTATTTGGTTTTAAACCGAAACCGAACCGAATTCAATTTGGTTGAATTTGGTTTGGTTTTCATATTTCTAATTTGGTTTGGTTTGGTTTTTGGTTTGAGGTACAAAATTTTGAAAACCGAATAAACCGAATCGAATAAACCAAATAAACTGTAAACCGAACCGATGAACACCCCTAAATGTAATTGTGTAAATGATGTTGTATATAAAGTTATAATCTACACCAAAAATTAACAGGTAATACAGGGTCTCAAACATGATGTCGAAAAATCTAGACCGACAGACTTGAAGGTGAGCAGACAAGACCCACAACGTTATCGAACAAAGTTACGTAAGATCCAAACGAGTAAAATGTTGGTGGTTAAATATAGGTTACTCAGACAAGGTATTGGCAAGTGGAAAGATGAGTGTTTGGAACGAGAATTTGAAGAGAAGAAGTTATTAGAGTTAGAGCTCCACGAGTTGGAAGTGGATATGAAGGTGAAAGATTTGTCTAAAGAGGAGTTGTGGATTTTACAGTAAACTAAAAGAAGGCTTCGTGAATTAGTGAGATTAAGAAACATTGACATCAGACAAAAGTCGAGATGTAAATGGGCTTCGGAAGGGGATGACAATACTCGTTTTTTCCATGGCATTATTAACAAAAGAAGGGTGGCTAACAGTATTCCGGGTGTAGTCGTTGGAGGTGAATGGGTTACTCGGCCATCGATAGTTAAAAGAGAAGCATTGGGTTTTTCCCGTAACAAGTACATCGAAGAGTTGAAATACAGACCTCGGTTTCCTTGCTCTAGCTTTAACAGGCTTCCGAATGATGTGGCGGAAAGTTTGTGTACTCGGTTTTCTGTGCAGGAAGTTAAGGAAGCGGTGTGGGATTGCGGCGATGATAAAGCGCCTGGGCCAGACGGGTTTAACTTTAAGTTTATTAAAAAATTCTGGTCTTTGTTGGAAAACGATTTTGTGGAGATTTTGAAGGAATTTTATGACTCGGGGAGCTTCAGTGATGGTGTAGGGACTTCTTTTATTACTCTGATTCCGAAGAAGGTGGAACCGACTGAGTTTGGCAATTTTCAGCCTATTAGTTTGATCGGTAGTATTTCAAAGGTGGTATCTAAAGTCCTGGCAAACCGTATTAAAGGAGTAATGGATATGGTTATCTCGGAATCACAGTCGGCGTTTCTATCTGGTAGATATATTTTGGATGGTCCGTTGATTTCGAATGAAGTGCTAGCGTGGGCAAAGAAGGCAGGCCGAAAGATGTTCATGTTTAAAATAGATTTTGAGAAGGCATACAATAACGTAAACTGAGAGTTCTTATTGTCTGTTCTTGAGCAGATGGGGTTCCCGGCTGGGTGGTGTAAATGGATTAAAGGTATAGTATCTGCTTTGCACGCTTGTGTTCTTGTAAATGGCTCTCCCACATTTCAGTTTGCTTGCCAAAAAGGTATTCGCCAAGGTGACCCGTTGTCCCCATTTTGTTTATTATAGTGATGGAAGCGTTTTCAGAGATGGTCAGAAAAGCATGTTCGAGTGGGTATTTTGATGGTGTTCGCCTTCCGAGGGATGGACCTGTTTTATCGCATCTCTTATATGCAGATGACGCCATGATGATGGGTGAGTGGTCCGTTTTCAACTTTGCGAATATGAAGAGGATCTTGAGGTTATTTTTTCTTTGTCCCGGTCTCAAAATTAATATTCACAAATCAATTTTATATGGAGTGGGTATTAGAAACGAAGAGTTAAATAGGTTGGCCAATAGGATGGGTTGTAAGTCGGGGATGCTTCCGTTTTCGTACTTAGGTATTATGGTGGGGGCAAATATAAATAGAGTGACTCACTGGGACCCGGTGGTGAATGCGTTTATGAGTCGGTTATCCAAGTGGAAAGCGAATAATATCTCTATAGGAGGTCGGGTTACTCTTATTAAGTCGGTATTGGATAGTCTACCTACTTACTATTTTTCATTGTTTAAGGCCCCGTTCAAGATTATCAATCGCCTAGAATAGTTCATGAGGAGGTTTTTATGGGGTGGGCCAGAGGAAGTTAGGAAAATGGGCTGGGTTGCATGGGATAAAATGACATGTAATAGAGAAGAAGGCGGGTTAGGTTTGGCTAGGCTTGATGAGTGTAATAAGGCGTTAATATTGAAGTGGTGTTGGAGATATTTTACGGAACAAAAGGCTCTATGGCGCACTGTGGTAGACGCGATACATGGTTCAAATCGCAAATGGAGTGCTCTTCCTGTCAACAGCTCTGTGTCAGGGGTTTAGAAAAATATAGTACCTTATGTGGTAAGATTAAAGTAGATAGGGCTGGTGTGATGAATATGATAAGGGGCCGGGTTGGTAGTGGGACGGACATTCGCTTTTGGATCGATCCTTGGTTGTGTAGATTGCCTCTGAAAGATTGCTACCCGAATTTATTTACCTTGGAGATGCAAAAGAAATGTTTTGTGTGTGACAGATGCGACTTAAAGGAAAATAGTTCGGTATTTACTTGGAAGTGGAAAAGGGCGCTGATGAGTCAAGAAGAGATTGATCATAGGCAGGACTTGGAAGCTAGGTTGGCAGACGCTTCTTTCTCGGGACAAAACGATAGGTGGTGTTGGAATGACAACAAAAATGATTCATTTACTGTCGCTTCAGCCAAGCGATGGTTGCGAAAGAAAGGTAGTGAGGTGCGGTTTGGTTTCGAGTGGTGCAAGTGGGTTCCGGCTAAATGCAATATCTTTATGTGGCGCGCCTTTCTTGATCGTCTCCCGACTAAGACGGCTTTGCAAAGAAGGAATGTCCAGGTACAAGATGATATATGTGTGTTATGTGAAGACGGGAACGAATCGACGGACCATAGTTTTACAGGGTGTGGAGTGGCGGCGGGGGTGTGGAATGGCATCTCAACGTGGTGTCATATTCCTCCATTGTACGAGTTCTCTACTAAGGATATTGTCCAGGTGGCTGAGCATAGCGGGGTGTCGGGAGAAGCGAAGAATGTGGTTCATGGCATTTGTAATATCACGTGTTGGAGACTTTGGAAAGCTAGAAACGAAAAGGTGTTTTCGAATAAATCTACTAAAGTCGCAGATATTATCTCGGACGTCAAAGTATTGGGATAAATGGTGTATTTTTTATATAATGTAATTGTACGTTCGTTTTTGGCTTCATATTCCATCTTGGGGTAGGTTGTCGTGGCGTTGATATTAATGAAATTTGATCTTAAAAAAAAAGTGAAATGTTACCAGTGTGAATGCTCTAAGACTATATAAATATTTGAGGGAAAAAAAATGTTACCATAAATACACATTTTTTTTCTCATCAAGAAATGCCAAAAATAAATAAAATAAAATAAATAAATACAATAAAAAATAGAAATTAAGAAAATGAGAAAGGAACCTTATCCACTAAAAACCATTTATAAAAAGCAGCCTAAAACCCACAAACGAATAACTCCAAAACACACAATAGTAATTTCCATTTCCATTTCTATTTCTAGAGAGAGAAACATATATCTCTAGAGAGAGAGAGAGAGAGAGAGAGAGAACCAATGGCAGCATCATCAAACTACCGGTACCTATTCACCCAACGAGACCATCCCGTCACACCCGACTCCATCTTCGAGCTCGACGAATCCGACATCTGGAACGTGACGTCATCGCCGGAGTTCCACAAACCACTAGCACACAGTCCCCGTATCAAGAACAAAACATCATCCAAGTCAAAGGTTGTCGGAGGAACGCCGTCGTCGTTGCCGGTCAACGTGCCGGACTGGTCAAAGATTCTGAAACAAGATTTGGGTCAAAACCGGCGGCGGGAAGCCGATTTTGATGAGTTTGAGTACGGCGATGACGGCGCCGGGAAACGGGTGCCGCCGCATGAGTTTTTGGCGAGGCAGTCGGCGAGAACGACGTCGTTTTCGGTTCATGAAGGGGTTGGGAGGACTTTGAAAGGACGGGATCTGAGTCGGGTTAGGAATGCTGTTTGGGAGAAAATTGGGTTCCAGGATTAATATTAATATTATTATTATTATTACTCGGATATTTTAGGTTATTTAGTGTTGCGGATTTTTATTTTTATAAACTTTTTGAGAGTTTTAGGTGCAAGTTAGATTATTATTATTACTAAGGTTTTTTTTGTTTATCTTTTAGTGATTTTGATGATGTAATTTCCGAATTTTGAGATGAAATGATGAGAATTTTGAGGCGTTTTTGATGAATTTCATTAAAAATATTTAAAATTGTGAGTTTTTTTTAAAACTTTTGTGGCTCTACTTTTTAGAGCTTTTTATGATTCAATATTAATGGTTGGAAGGTTTCGAATGTTGAAGGCGCCCAAAGTTGAACAGCGAAGCAGCAAAGATGTATATCTATATAATTTTTTTTTTTAATTATCGCAAGTGTTTTATATTACAGACTTTTGCTTGTTTGCTATTTGATTTCCAAGGATGGTTTTGGTGCTGTTTGGTCATGTTTTCGAAGAGGTAAAGTTTAAGCAGCATTGTGGATCATATCTGTCGACATGGAAGAAGTGGACCAAACGTCTGAAGTCTACATGAAGAATATTGTTTTTAACTACTAGGAGCTGCTTACAACAAAATCATGTATATGTTTTAGAAACTACTAGTCAGGTGTTCGTGCGTTACGATGAGAAACAATATTAAGTTAATATGTGCATTATATGTTATACTTTAAGCAAATTATACTATAAAAATTAAATTTAAGAGGTCAATAAGAAATGTATTATAATATAGTATAGTATAGATGATTTCGGTTCATTTTCGTTTGTTTTTTATTCGGTTATATTACTTAACCATAACATATCATTTTTAAATTAAATTAAAGAGAAAAAAATGTTTGTTTATATGGTGTAATAATATTAAGAAAATGTTAACGTACAAAAAAATTATGGACGTTTAAAAATCGTGAGGGTAGTTGGTTAAAATAATGGTGAAAAGTGAAATTGTTATTTAAATAAAAAAAATTGAAGGGGAAAATGTGTAAGTATTGTATAAAAGACACATGTGCCCTCAAAAACTAATTAACATATGCATTGTGTATTGTACTTTAAAAAGTTATGCTTGTAAAATTTAAATTTTAAGATGTCCTTGTAAAATTTTTATAAGATAGTATAGATACATAGTTCGTAAATTGTAGGTTGATTCATTTCACCTGCTTTCGAGTTTTACACTTCGTTTTAATAATAATAATAATAATAATAATAATAATAATAATAATAATAATAATAATAATAACCCATCCACAACCATACAACCTGGAACTCCAAACCCAAATTTCTTAACCCACCCACACAAAGATATCCACACCCAATCCTCAACGCTTCATCTAATCTGAACTAAGAAAAAAATGGGTACCTGCATCGGACAGGGCAGGCTGAAAACAATAGTAATAGTGGAGGCTGTGGTCCGGGGGGGGGGGGGGGGGGGGCAGGGAGGGGAGAAGGAAGGAGCGTCTGTAGAGGAGATGGGGGGGGGGGGGTTGAAAAAGAAGAAGAAGAATGTTGTTTATCAAGGATGTTAGAAGAGGTGCGAAGAGGGGAGAAGAGGTTGGTCCATGTTTGTGCCAATAAGAGGTCGCGCAGACATTTTTTAGTGAAAGATCTTCCAAAAAAACAAATACTTTGCAGACCAAAATGTCTGCACCTGGTCTGCTTGCCGCGAAAATAAGAAGTCAAGAAGAGCTTCTAAAAATAAAAAAAAAAAAAAAAAAAAAAACAAACAAACTCCCCAACAACCTCTTTATTTAATAGGTAGAGTTAAGGTTGGTTGGTTGGTTTGTTTGTTTGTTTTGGTTTAAGATATTACTCTAATGCATTCACTTGTTAAGGAGTGTGAAAGAATTTTTCTTATACATAAGCAATCAAATTAACATTTATTTGTTTAAGGGAGTTAATGAAGGGAGACCATCTCTTTAAAGAGCATGAAAGGCGTTACTGATAATGTGCGTGTTAAAGATGCCTAACTGGAATGAAGGGGGTGAGCATACCCAATGGCGTTACGTCTAACCGTTCTTGGATCTTAGTAGAAGCTTTGTTATAATAGGTCTTGGATCTTAATAGAAGCTTTGTTATAACATGGTTGTAAAAATATGGATAGGCGACGATTACTCGATGAGTAATTCCCGTCTAGGCCGGGTACTAAGCGAGTCATCTCCAAGTATTTATGTTACTATGACTGAGTACTCATAACTTCTCAGTCAACTGAGTTGGTAGCTAGATGTGAAATTTACTTTATATAATTGTTGTACTTTTGAACTTTAAATATGTTAAGAAAACCTTTTTAATTAATGGATGTGCATCTCGAAAGTCAAATAACCAGAGACACCGGTTCGAATCATCCATAGTGGTGGAGTGGTGGAGTGGCCTTATGTTCACTTAGGTGATCATGGGTTCAATTCCCACTTCCAACATTATGGTTTGGTATCCGGGTGAAGATCGAATACGGGTGGCGCCGGTTCGAATCTGACGGGCGGCGAGGTTTTACCGAGTTCTATAACACTGTCGTGCCTTCGGGCGGGTGGGGCTCGGGTTTCCGCGCATCGGGAGAAGGCGGGGGCTGCTGGAGGTCGAGTAGTCGATTCTTGGGCACGGCGCCCCGCAAGGGTGGTTGCCACACAGTTGTTCGCCGATCAAAAAAAAAAAAAAATAACCAGAGACACCCGTATTTATGGATATAAATTTACGAACTAGGTTATAATATTATTTGGTCTATGTTATTGAAAAAGGTTGTACGATTTCATTTAATCAGTCATTTTTATAGTTGGTTTATTTTGAGAAAAAAATTGTTATTTGTGGCCTTATCTGTGTGCCTACATTTGGTGCATGTACTATGTAATTATTATTGTTTATTTTACTAGAAAACTCAATACTATATTTTTGTATAAATTTAAGGCAAGTAGAAAAACATGTAAAGCATGAGCATCCTTTTTCCGTCACCAAAAATTAAATCAAATCCACTCAAAACTCATGTATGCGCATTCAGTGACGAAGCTTGGTTTCGGAATCGGTCGGGGCCGGACTCAATTTTTTTCGATCGGTAGTGGCAAATTGGTGGGGGCCGAACTCAACCCGAACTCAATTTACCTATGAATTGAAAAATCGCAAATTTATACCACTGCGCCAGAAAACAGGGGGCCCTGGCCCTTCTTATCCTTCGTCCCTGTGCGCATTTGAATCGAAGTCGAAACCCTATGTCAACATGAACACCAACTCGCATGTAGATCACAACTGCAAGGTGTTTGATTGATAAATTTGTTGAGAGAGATACAAAATATAAGTTGTTAACACAAAAACAAAATCTAAGATGTTAATTAGAGTTTTGCAAGATTTTTATAATAAATATACTTTACAGACATTTTGTTATTGGAAAAAATAAAAAAAACTATACGAATATGATTGATTGGATGATTTATTTTTTCTTTTAAACTAATGCGTACATGCATCTTTCTTTGGGTGGCTCATCTCCATTGCTTATATTTTATTCTTGCCTTTTCCTTTTTTTCTTTTTATGTGCATTTCTGAACAGTTTTCTGTTTATTTAATAAGGTTTAACGGTGACAACATTAAAGAGTGTTTAGAAAGGTAACACACATATCAAATATTATATTTTAACTAGTTATAACTAATTATCTAAATAGTTATTTTTCTATTTTGTTATCAGATCCTTTATTAATTTCTAAATTTTGTTTGTTTAGCTTGAGACATCTCAAATGACTTTATCCTATATATAACCTCACTTTACTAAGATCATTGTGCGGTAAGCAATATCTTTATATTTTATAATATATAGATTATAGACCCACTAAGTTTCCTGGTGACTCAGATTACAAATGTGTTAAAAAGTTAGCATGAGTGACGGTTTCTAGTCCAGACATGTATTCCCTAGATTATTGTGCAATAATGATGGACGGTGAGTGTTTTTTTTTTTTTTTTAACGATCAACAAATTTATTCCACCAATGCTAGTAGGATACTAACAATACACCATACAATCAAAGAAAAACAATACATAACATCATCACCAACCAAGACTAGAAAGATAAAGAACACCACATATTCCACTCCAATGATGGTTGTTTCGCCCTTGCCTTAACTCATAAGAAGCTAAGAGATTTAATGTCATCAAGAACCGTTTGAAGAGAGACTTGTTTATGGTTGAATACCGATTCGTTTCGATGTTTCCAAACACACCACATTGTCGTCAAGCAAATAGCGTAGAATGCCTTCCTTTTCTTAGCCGTTCCATTGATGTGCAAATAAAGCTCCAATAAGTCCTTGAGATAAAATGCATAAATTGGACCTACTTTACACCATTACGCCACTAGTTGCCATAATGCTTGTGAAAAACCGCAGGATACAAACAAGTGATCTGTCGTTTCTGCAAAATCACAACAAAGCTGACAAATATCCGAACCAATCGAAATATTCCTTCGGACGAGTGAACATTTGGTTGGAAGTCTATCCAATTCAGCCCGCCAGGCAAGGATTTCAGCTTTTTGAGGGACCCATGAATTTCTTTTGAAAACAAACAGAGCCGGCTCAAATCTGGAACACTGCAGCCGCAATTTTAAACCACGAACAGAAAACGCACAACAGCCTTCCAACTTCCATTTCCAGCGGTCGCTGACATTGATCAGATCAGGAACTTCAATGCTGTTGCAGAGCTGAACCAACTCGGCCTGTTCCACCCCTGATAACACGCTTTTTTTCCATTCCCAACCCCACCCAGAATCCGGCTGCATTACCCGCTCTGCAACAACAACAAATTTGTTTTTTTTTTCCAGCGCGAATAAAGCCGGGAAAACAAAAGCCAAAGGCATATCTGTAGCCCAGCAATCCAGTCAGAAAAAAACATCTAACCCGTTACCCACCACCCCATGAATGGCCCGACCCACATCCACCCCCAACCGCTTAACCAATTTCATAGACGAGTGGACCTGTTTCCACGGTCCAGAGATTGAAAGTTTCGTCGGGATCGGGTTCCAATCCCTAGAGGAATCATGTAGAGCCCAAACTACTTTCCTCCAAAGAGCGGTAGTATCGGCCTTAAATCGCCATCACCACTTTGCCATCATTGAAAGGTTTGAATCTTGAAGAGAGTCGAATCCGAGACCACCAAAATCAACCGGAGCACTGACCCTTTGCTAAGCAACCCAATTCATCTCAGCCTTCTCTTCCGAGCCACCCCAAAAAAAACACCTTTCTCAACTTCTCAAGTTCATCAAGAATCTTCCCGGGCGCCTTGAATAATGAAAAATAGTAGGAAGGTAAAGCATTAAGAGCCGATTTTATGAGTGTCACGCGACCACCAAAGGAGAGTGTCTTCGCCTTCCAAATAGATAGCTTACTCCTAAACGAATCCACTATCGGTTTCCAATGTTTAGAAAGGTTCATATTCGCGCCGACTTGGAGGCCTAAGTAGGTAAAAGGAAACGACCCGAGTTTGCACAATAAGACATCGGCCATTGCTAGAACCTCAGTATCCTCCACACCCAATCCAAAGACACTACATTTCCGAAGATTAGCCCTTAACCCCGATGCTAAGTAAAAGCATATGAGAATCCGCTTCAAATTCTCGGCATTGGCACCAGACCATTCACCAAGAAATACCACATCATCCGCGTATAACAAATGTGACAAAACAAGCCCACCCGAACCGCAAGCCAAACCACGAAACAAACCCACCTCATTAGCCCTTCGCATAACACCTGAGAGTGCCTCCATAGCAATAACGAACAAAAACGGTGAAAGAGGGTCTCCTTGTCTAAGGCCCTTACTACACGTGAACTCATTTGTCGGCGAACCATTCACCAATACCGACGTCCTAGCCGAAGTAACGATCGCCATCACCCATTTACACCACAAAGGCGGGAAATTCATTTGTGACATGATGGATTCAAGAAAGCCCCAATTTAAAGAATCGCAGGCTTTGTCGATATCCACCTTGAAAATCATACCTTGCCTCCTAATCTTCTTGATCCACCCAACTATTTCATTCAGCATAAGAGGTCCACCCGTGATATTCCCTACCGGATAAGAAAGCGGACTGTTCTGGTGATATTATCTTCCCCATAATCGGCTTAAGTCTAGCCACCAATACCTTAGAAAGAACCTTATTAACACACCCAACTAGGCTAATTGGGCGGTAATCTTGAAACCCCAATGGATCGTTTTTCTTCGGTATCAAGGTGACAAACGACGAAGCACACCCCGACCCCACACCTCCCCCATTATAAAACTCCTCAAAAGGCGAACAAAATCATTCTAGAAACCAGGCCAAAACCTCTTGAGAAATTTGAAATTAAACCCGTTCGGACTCGACGCCTTTTCACCATCACAATCCCACACAACCTCCTTGATCTCATGAAGCAAAAACGGACTACAAAGCACCTCGGCATCGGCGTCCGAAAGCTTGGACAGATGTGGGCATACTATCTCAGGACGCACCGACATAGGCTCCCGAAATTTGTCCTCAAAGAACACAAAGGCATTGTCTTTAATAAAGGTAGGATCCGTAATCCACTCCCTGTCCACCAATAACCCATGAATCCTTTTATTTGAAACATTCGCACCGATAACCCCGTGAAAAAACTTGGTGTTCTCATCCCCATCAACCGCCCATCTAACCCTTGCCTTTTGCTTCAAATCCATTTGTTTTTGCCTATCAAACTCCATAATGAACGCCCTAGCATCCAACCGCGAATCAAGCTCAGTTGCCGACAATACTCTAGATTTTGCCAAAGCATCAAGTCTATCAGCCTCTTTTCTTTTCAAGTTACACACCCTCACTTCTCTCCCTTTCAACACCAATCCACCATTTTATCCGTTTTTTGAGAAACTTGAGCTTAGTAATAATTGCCAAATCCGGAGGACCCACGAATGAAAACCCAACACATAACTGATTCACATAGTCCACAAAACCAGGGATCTCCAGCAATGAATTGAAAAAGCGGAAAGGAATATGGACAAAGTCCGAAGGAACCACCGAAAGAATAATGGGACTATGATCCGAAATGAATCTAGACAAATCGGTGACCGAAGCGTCACCCCATTTGGCCATAAAGTCACTACACACCAAGTACCTATCAAGCTTGCTCAACTTCTCCCCATTATCTTACATGTACGTAAATTTGAGAGCCCCATGTTATGTTCCAAAAGATTGGCTCGCCTGATAAAGTCATTAAAAAATCAGCGTTTACCGGTACAAACTCCGTATTCTTTCGTTCCAGCTGACACCTAACATCATTGAAATCCCCTAAGAAACCCATAGACCCATACGTGAAGCCTTTACTCTCAAAAGATCCTCCCAAAGACCTCGTCGTAAGATCCGGTCGTTTGGTGCATAAACATTCACCACATTCAGAGTGTCCCCCGAAGTTACTAACTCCCTAGTTGTGAGAAGAAAGTGTATATTCTTAACAATCGATGTAACCTGGCATACTGACGGACCCCAAATACTAATGATACCATCCGACCTCCCTTCTGCGAAGACTTGGTCAGCGCAAAAAACAGATCTAACCCAAAGACTATTTAAGTGAAAAAATGTACCTTCCCCCAATTTCGACTCCTGTACACCGATGAAATGCGACCCACGAGACGTCTTAAGCCCCCTGATCCAGGATGTTTTCCGGTCATCCCTTACCCCCTGTAGATTTATGCTCATAAAATTCATGGTAAACAATTAGTAACACCCTCACCAACGACTAGCTCCCGAACCTGGTCATCAAAATTTCCAAGTTGAATTCCAATAATCGAACCCGCCTGAACAGTAAGCTAAGCAGTTAATGCGGTAAAATATCGGTTATCGGTCAAGGACCGATATTTGAGATATCGGTTTTCGCGGTGAGATATCGGTGAGATATCGGTATATATATATATATATGTATATATATGTATATCAGTATATGTATATGTATATATATGTGTATGTGTATATACATATATAAATAATACTAAACACTAAAAAAACTATATAAAGAAATTAAAGAAAAAGTTTTTGGTTAAAATTGAAAGAAAATAAACAAATACACAAAGTTTTAGATAAAAACTAAAAAAACAATAACATTGAGGGTGTAATTGTGTAACTTAATAAACAAAGTTGTACTTTAGGTTAAAAAATAGGTTAAAACATATGTGAACTTCATAACTCCAGCCGCCACCTTCATTCAACAACCTCCATCAGTCCATCTCCATTTTTTCTACATCATCTTCATCATGCATTCTCACTTCTATATCTTCATCACTGGTAAGCTTATATTTATGTATCTACATCTCCTTTCTTGAGCATAAAGTTTGAATTTCATGTCAAATGAGCTCAAAAATAAAGCAAAACGAGATTATCGGTCAAACAACCGATATTTTGGTAGCATGTATCGGCCGATATATCAGCCATCTCGGCCGATATTATCGGGACCGAGATAATATCCGATATTTGATACCGATACAAGGCCTTAGGGCCGATAACCGATATATCGGCCGAGATAGCGGTTGTCTCGGCCGAGATTAACTGCTTAGACAGTAAGACGAACCTCCGACTGCAGATCATTCTCCTCCTCCCTAGTCGATTCCAAAATCGGAGTAGGTACAACAGATTGTACCCGACCAAAATTACTATTATCATAAACGATATGGGTGGTATTATTATCATCATGGAGAATATTATCGTCGTTTATGTTAGGAACGACCCCAACCCCTCTCCCCACATTACCCAATTGAGAATCTCCCACTACTGTCCCATCACCATTGGTACCTTCATAAGCTGAGTCAACATTCTCCATCATAGTATCCTGGACTTCATTTAACTTATCCAAAAGAGAGTCAGAAACTTGGGCTGACCTAGCCTTATTTAAATCCAATGGGCTGTCTTCTTGTATTGGGCTTCGGGTATGTCTTGGACGCTTCCTGGATTTTTGGATATGGCCCACTGTAAAATGCTCCACCAGACTATTGAGATCAAAAGAGTTCTTACGCCCCACCTTTTCACCCGGTCCCACCTTGTTCAGTAGCCTAGCATTAATTACACCTCTCTCTTTCTCAAGAGACCTTAGGAATTCCCCATGCATACCCTTCTCCCCATGCACACACTGACATGTTGTTAACCTTTCGTTTCCCGATTGCAACTGAACCGACTGCCGAGCAGCCCCCGCCGGAGTTCCAACCGGAACATCACCAACCTGGAACTCACCCTCCTCCCGTTCATCCTCCTTAGCGACCGATCCCTCCGACCTAGGAGACGTATTAAATTCCCCCGAGACCAAGGTTTCAACCACGTCGGAGATGAGGTTATCATCTACCTCCACGACCCACACCATAATAGTACTGCCATTCCAAACAACTAACACTTCCTCATCAATGTGCTTGTCCAGTTTGACACTAACCCACATCTTCCCTTCCATGTTATTCGGAGTCAACCAAGAGAAGTTGGACCCTTTAACTACCCTACCATATAGCTGACCAACTTGATTGAAAAAAGCATCGTCTCTGAGCTGTAGGGGAATTCCCATCACCTTCAAGCAAACAATCCTTTCAAACTCCATCATCCCCCCATCCCACAGATTTTCCGATGAAAGAACCTTACTTCAAAGGTTGTCTTTCCTCCCAAGAAATTTCACGGCGGTTCGTTTGTCCCTAAAAACCAACATCACCTTCAAGCCTCCAATAAGGCTAACCGGACTCTCATCTTACCCACCAGATTTCATCATATTCTTAACCTCCATTAGTGCATTAATATCAATCGCCTCCCCTATAACTGTCCTCATGGTGCAATGGTTTGGATACATCGCACCCCGCTCATTCACCACCAAGACTTTCTATGAGGATAACTGTAGATCCCTCTCCCCCGTTATAGCTTCCCTGAACGAAACACCTACCGCCTTATTAACCGGTACATACCTCATAGACGGATTAGGACTGGCTCCTGCTTGCACCTGTTTCTTTATCACCGGCTGAAAAGGTTGAGCTATTCTTCGATGGTCTTTCCCAAATTTTGCTACCACGCCCCAACTTTTGCTTCGAATATTTTGACATTGTTCATATTCTTTAACACCTCGTTAATGTTGTTCACCCCCAGATATCTCACAAAACCAAACCAGTTACCCTGTGCATCCTTCTTCCTTGCAACGTAAGCATCCTTCAAGAGAGTAAAATCAAATGTGAAATTAATGTAATTATCACACTAGCTTAAACCCTGTGTAAACTTATTTCATTATTCACCTACAAATAAGACTAGTGGGGTGTTCATGTGTTACGGCGGGAAACAACATTTATATCAGTTCGGTTAAGCCATAATCAACTAACCAAAATATTTGTCTCGGTGTGTAACATAATCATTAATGGAGCTTGAAGAGCGTTAACCACAATCGAAACATTCGAATCATATGTGTTAGAGGACGTTTAAGCACATGAACATATACATAGCAATAATTGTGAGATACGCTAAGCAAAAAATTAGAGTGATCATGGGGAAGTGAGAAGTTACATGTGTAAACACATGAATATATAAATAATAATAATAATAATAATAATAATAATAATAGTAATACCAATTTGTGAGATACGGTTAGCAAGAAATTAGGGTGATAATGGAGAATAGGAAATTGCATTATTTTATTACTACACGGTGTGGTCATGACCTTAAGGGGGCATGAAACAACATGTGGCATCCACCTTGGTGTTGGGGGCATGGAACAAGAACAGATAAAATCGACTGACTGGTGCTAATGGCGTGGACGGTGGATCCGTGGTGCGGTAAAAATGATATGATGAGTTTATATATAAGGGTAAATTATTATTTTTTTGTTTTTTTTAAAGGAGTTGTGGAGACCAACGGTTCTTTTTTCATATCCAATAGGGAGCTGTCACGTCATCGAGCTCAGTTGCTCCACGTCGGTGGAATATCCCATAGGGGTTGCCCCACACTGGTCTTCACGCCGGACCCGGGGTGGTGTAGCTGTCGTGGAGGGGCTTCAAACCCCCCTTCCACGCCCCCACACTGTGCAGTCTAAGAATTTTAAAATTCCATCATAAACTGTTAATCATGTAATATACATGTTTTCAAGCGTTTTAAGCAATAACAAAAAAATGTCGAGCCTTTTTTTTTTAAATCCTTGTGGCGGGGAACATAGACAATACCAGAGGTGTGCAAGGTTTGATTTCTTTCGGGTATTAGCCTTAGCAGAAACCAAAGTCACCCGTTATTTTGTTTTATTTACCGTTAGTTTTCAGTTAATTAGTTTGGATTATCAGTTCGATTGTCGACTCTCAGTTCGAATCTATTAATAACCAAAACCAAACTAGGGTTAGATCTTTTTTCAAAAAAATAATGAAATGGATATATATAAATACATGAAATGAAGATATAAAAGATGTATACACTGTAATAATAGTAAGAAAATATTAACGTTATGGACGTTTAAAAATCATGGGGGTAGTTAGTTAAAATAAGGGTGCAAAAGTGTAATTACTATTTAAATAAATAAAATTTGAGTAAAGTTGAGGGAAAAAATGTGTAAGCATTGTATAAAAGACATAGTTGCCCTCAAAAAGTAGTTAACATGTACATTGTGTGTTGTACTCTAAGCAATAATAGTTGTAAAACTTAAAATTTAAGAGGTCCTTGTGAAATATATTATTCACCTACAAATAAGATATGTTTATTGATTTTTTAGGTGCGTTTAAACATATATCAGATCACCCTTGAGATTTAATTTTGTGAATCTTTAATGCGTTTTCCTTAATCGGATATCTGATTATTTGGTTGACACCATGAGGAACACCAATAAAGTAAAGGAATAATAGACATACAAATGCATGAATTTTATGTAGATAAGAAAAACCTTGCTTAGAAGAGAAAATTGCTCGAATGGTCCTTGTGGTTTGCACTTTTTTCACCTATAGTCCCCAAGTTTTCAAAATTACAGCTATAGTCCCGAAACAGTGAAATTTTTTAACTCGGATAGTCCCTGAGGCTAACTGAGGTTAAATAATCCAGTTAAGTGGCTGTGAAATTACAAAACTACCCTTACTTTAAAACAAATAAAATATAACCCTAGTGGGTCCCACACTTCATCTTCCCCACTTCATCTTCTTCACCACCACCATCCCCACCACCACCACCAACCATAACCAGACCAAACGAACCATAACCAGACCAAACAACCGTCACCACCACCCCCACCACCAGAACCAACCATAATCACCACCTCTGTTATCCTCCACCACAGCCACATCCATCACCACCTGACCCACAACCGTCCCCAAACCGCCATAATCGAACCATCCTTTCAATAACCACGACCAAAAACAAAGCCTCACCCACAATCACGACCGGATCTGGAGCAACCGACACTATCGGTCACCACAACCATCACCGATAACCCCACCATCAACTCTATTACAGCCCATTTCCTTAACCCGACCTCAAAACCCATCGAAAACCACGTCTGTTTCTACTGTTTCTGCTCATTCACAGGCCTAAACCACCGTTTCTATGCCCGTTGTAATGGTGAACGTTGTCAATGGAAGGTTGTAATGGTGAAAGTTGGTTGACTGTTTGGTGACGGTTTGAGGATGGGAGGTTGTGGTGATGAACTGTGGTGGTAGTCGTGTTTCAGAATTCAGAGAGAGATGGAGATGGATATTTTGTATATTTTCAGATCTGATAGAGATGTAGGGTGGTTTTATATCTAGGGTTTGGTTGGTGGGGAAGATGAAGGGTGGTGATGATGGTTTGAGGAGGTTGTGATTGTTTGTGGAGGTGGTGGGTGGGGGTCGGTGGAGGGTGGAGATGGGTGGTGGTGGTTTGTGGAGGTGATGAGATGAAGAAGATGAAGTGGGGAAGATGAAGTGTGGGACCCACTAGTGTTATATTTTATTTGTTTTAAAGTAAGGGTAGTTTTGTAATTTCAGAGCCACTTAACTGGATTATTTAACCTCAGTTAGCCTTAGGGACTATCCGAGTTAAAAAATTTCACTGTTTCGGGACTATAGCTGTAATTTTGAAAACTTGGGGACTATAGGTGAAAAAAGTGCAAACCACAGGGACCATTCGAGCAATTTTCTCTGCTTAGAATAAAAATACAACATTGCTTTAACATATTAACATACTAGATTATATCCCGAAAGCTTTTTGGGGATAGATAAATCTAATATGGTATGATAAAATATGTGTTATGATGTAATATAGAAATTAATGTACTATAATATGAAAAAAGGAAATTGGATTTTAACACCCTGAACTATTGACAATTGGCCGCTGATGCACTGAACTACAAAATTGAACAACATCGCACTGTACTTTCAACTTATTGGTCTGTATCACCCCAGACTAACCAAGGTTAATTTTTGCTGACATGGCATGGTGACGTGTCCATTTTGCTGACGTGGGAGGTGATTTGTCCATGCCATGTCAGCTTATTCCCCATGCCACATCAGCAAAAATGGACACGTCACCATGCCACATCAGCAAAAATTAACCACGGTTAGTCTGAGGGTGATACAGGCCAATAAGTTGAAAATACAGTGCGATGTTGTTCAATTTTATAGTTCAGTGCGTCAGCGGCCAATTGTCAATAGTTCAGGGTGTTAAAATCCAATTTCCCATGAAAAAACAACAATTTTAATCATGTGAATAAAAATAAAAATGTATATTAAAAAGAAGATGTATGTTTAGATGAGGAGCAGAGTTAGAAACAACCATTGCAGGGCATGATTGAAGCAGTAGTCTTGAAGGTTTTACCCTATTATGCTCTTGATATGACAACAATAGTGTAATAAATAAATTATACATAATTATAAAAAATAATCGGTAGGCTTCAAACGGGTCATTTGGAATTGCTTTGTAAAAACATTTATTTGATAGCTAGCAAATATTGACAATATACATTATTCTAGAACAACTTTGCCTGGAGTAAAATAATATTGCTTCAATATCTCAAAGTTGTGACAGCGAAAGTAAAAGTCAAACATATATTTTGAATGGCTAATTTTTTTTGTTACATGTGGGATTTGATCCTCTCTCATTTGGAAAAACAAAATCTTATTCAACATATCCAACATCTTGATACCACTAAGCCAAAGGCCTTTTGATAGGCAAAGGCCTTTTGATAGTCAAAACATATCTACAATTCCATACAATTGAAAATATCTCCACACTTACAACAATGATTGTAACAATTCAATGCACAATTTCGCATATTCTTGTACATTTGAAAAATGGTGCATTGAATTGTTCCAATCATTAAATAAAGGTTGGATTTAGAATTTGAAAATCTCACATATTGGGTCATCTTACTTTAGTGAAATATTGAAATGTGAAAATGGGATTATCTCAATATCCATTTAGTCTCAACAATTACATGTATTCTTAAGCACGGATATTGGTAACAAACTTGAACCAATATGAATATCTAGTAATAACTGCGATGGTCATGACTCCTACGAATACTCTAATAACGATGGTAGATAAGAAACAACACAATGAACAAATTGTGGTGGTTGGCGACAACGACGATAGTGGTGGTTATGGTTTCGTGGTTGCTAGGGGTGGTGATGGTGTTGTACGAGGGTGACAAACCGACAACGACAGTTGGTGGCCTTCATTGTCATCAGCTTCAAAAAAATACAACAAACACGAGGGAAAGCGGCAATGGATTTGAGGCTTCAAAGGTTTTGACAAACAAGTTATCCTAATAGAAATTGCCCAAACTGACAGAAAGAGAGTAGAAGAAAATGAGATGCCATTTAATTAATTCAATTTCATATTAATATTATGAACTCTAAATTTATATCTTCTTTCATTGTTTTTAATTAAATTTATATGGTAAAGAAATAGAGAAGCATCATGCAAAACTCTTGATCTTCATTATAACTTTTGGTAGTTCTTCTAGTTTTATTAGATATTTAATTATAACATTTAGTAATATTTAATAACAACCTTATATTATTATTATAAATAAATTGACTTGTATTAAATTGTGTATTAAGTTTGTCTTCCCAATCTAATGAAATTACATATTTGTCCATGTAATTGAATATGAAATGATGATTTTGCCCGTCCAGAATACACTATATAGTAGTATAGATATAAATATAGATATAGATATAGATATAGATATATAAGAAAAAGGAGTTACTAATGAATTGATGATAATGATGATGAAAGGTTGATGATTATGAGTATAAGGAGATGATGAGACCTTTCGCTTTAACACTGGTGATCTCGAATCCATCTTTTGCCATTTAGAAACAATATTAATCCCACCTGTCAATTATCATCAATCACCGTAAATCCACGAACTCATTTTTTTCCATTAACACAATTTCTTGGTTAAAAAAAATATTTGACCAACTAAATCAAGATTCCTAATTTAATGAAATGCCATAGAGAAAAAAAGAAAATGATAAATAAAATGAAAGATACGGTAAGGAACCTGTGATGATAGAAGGGTTTTGAGGCGAGAAACCAAATAATTGCGTTTGGTGTTTTATGTGGTGATTCTTGTTATTGTTGACCCTATATAGATAATATATAGATATATAAGAGGAATGAGTTACTAATGAATTGATGATAATGATGATGAAAGGTTGATGATTATGAGGGGTTGAAAGGTCTCACATTTAAGATGCATCATATGTTGTATTTTGTGTTCTAAAAAGTAGGACATGAGGGTAGAATTGGGATAAGATTTTAGGATGTGAGGTATTGGATTATGCTAAATTACTATTCTACCCTTCTAAGTGTCTTAAATGCCCATAAAGTTCCAATTATACCCTCATTATATAAGCATAATTCAATTGTACATGTTTTAATAGTTGGATGCTTGACAAAATTACAATCTTAGTCATCACTCCTCCTTAATAATATAATATAGATTATAGATAACATGATACAAGTGGGTAAGGCCGTCCGTTGTGGAGCCGCGAGCCACCAACGTGACTCTCAATTGACCCCGTTGTGGCTGGAGGTAAGAATCGGCGTGCCCAAAGGTCAGTTTCTCCCGTTAGCCCACACGACCACCGTTGCTTGTGCTCGCTCGCGCCAGGGTTCGCGCGGGGCTGTTGTGGCTAGAGGTGAACACCGGTGCAAAAACTCCGTTCGCGTAATGCCGCTCGCGATTCCACCACGGATAGTCTAATGAAATAACATGAGTACTATGAGAAAGTTCCCTAACTTTAATCCTTAATAAGGTGATAGAGATTAAAATTTGTAAGTATTTAACAGATACTGATCTGGAAATTAATTAAATCTCCTAAAACAAGTGTTCATCCTATTACTGTTACTTAGAAGTTAGAATAAATAATTTAGTTTTAAATTGTAAAGGAAATGAAAAATGTTGTCTTCGGAATACCATGTTAAAAATCACAAAATATCGTTTGTTTTTGACAAATAACATGTCGTTAGTTATATCATATTTTCTACCTCAATATCAAGTATTATCTACTAGTACATTTGAGTTTGCCTGAAGATTTTTAGGCTACGTAATAATGTAAAGGTCCTACATAACATTTAATTAAAATGCTTTTCAATTACTTTTTATCTACTATATGTATTCCTGCCCAATAAATAGTTTGAGAGGGCAAATTCAGTTGATTGAATTAGTACCCAATTAAACTATCACCACTTGTTAACAAAGATCAACAAAGAAAAAAGAGTTCATTTTAGAACCTTATAGGGTGTACACGGTTCGGTTTGGTTTTATGGTAAAATAATAACCGTAACCAAAGTGTTCGGTTTTCGGTTTTTGAAGACCGTTCGGTTTTGGTTTTTTTGGTTTCAGATTTTTTTGTTTTAGTAACGGTTCGGTTTTTTGGAACGTAATTATGTAACTTTAAAATAAAATGTATAATCCAAGATTTAAGAATGTTTTATAGACGTTTACATTTATGTTAATATATTAAACCTTTTGAATTAATAATGGTCACATAAATCAAACATTCTAAACTACTTTTATAGTTTTCAAAAGTTTTTATTAAGACATTTTCTTTTGCAATACTTTGAAAATTAATTATTATTTTTTTTGCTCAATTTTAGTAATTTTTTTGTAGGCAATGGATTAATCATTTAAAAAAGAAATAAACATGCCAATATTCTTATTACAAATACTTAACATTAAAAAATAAAACTAATAATTCACACATCAATGCATAAGAAACATTAAAAAAAAATGAAGTTTTGGGTTATTCGTTAGTTTTTATAAAATGCAAAACCGAAACCGAACCGCTAAGTTCGGTTAAATCGGTTTTTCGGTTTTTTTCTGTTAAATTGGTTTTGGGGTGGGGGTATGGGATCTAAAAGTTTTGAGTTCAACTGGTCTTTCCAACCAAGCACCATCTGAGATAGATTTCCCGACTTCCAGTTTCTATTAAAATCCCATGATATTTTACACAGTCCGTTGGATCTAAAAGTTTGGGCTTAAGGCCTGAAGGCTTAAATAGGCTTCCTTGTTTACTAATGGGCAATTTTATGTCTGGGCCCAGTGATATTTTAATCTAGGCCCAGATTATTATTACTGGCAAATTTCAAGTCAAGGCCCATAGTCGCTTCTTGTTAATAATTAGTTTGGTCGGTGGTGGTTAGTTGAGGTTGAGCTTAAGATTAAGAGCCTTGGTCAATTGTGTATGCATGTCTCTCCAATCTCCATCATGGACGGAGGATTAAGGGCCGGGATGCCCGGCCTCCACCGATTTTTTTTGCCTAATAATGTAAATTTGCGCATTTTCGTTTGTAAAATTTATACGGAGGATTAAGGGTCTCATGACTTTTAGCCCCTCAAAAAAAAAAAAAAAAAAAAAAAAAAAAAAAAAAAAAAAAAAAAAAAAAAGCTTCACCACTGGTATCCATTAATCTATGATCATGTCTTTGTCTCCATTAATCTATGATCTTTCATTAAGGTATGACTTTTATTGTGTTTGACAATCTTTTTTATGATAAAAAAAAATACTGGCTATTTCATACTGAGTAATTCATGAACTAATTTCAACTATGGGCCTACCAAAGCCCAAAGAGGGGCGAAAGAGCCTGACTTAATTTTGGATCATAGTGTAATTGGTGCTTATAGTTTAGTTTTATTAGTAGTAATTTATGATCCTAGAACTAGAAGTTTGTTACAATATTAATAATTCTTTGGCGTGGGTGTGTTTTTTGGTGAATATGTTTTGCTGGAGGGGGGGGTGAAAAGGGTAGCGCCAAGTGTGTGTTTTGGCGTGAGTTGTTATTTTGGGCAAATGGGTTAATATTGTGTTTTTGGTGCTACCCTCCCTGGCTACATAAATCTTTCGCGTTATTTCGATTCATGGTGTGTGTTTTTTTCTTTGGATTCTTCTTGGGGTATGGGTTCATTGCAGAGATTTTTTGGACTGGGAAATGAAGTTTGGTTTGATGGAATGTGCTGAATTTTTGCACTGGAATGGATGCCGAAGTATATCAGTAAGTCTTGTTCAGAAACTTCTATTCCTATGCAAGTTTCAGATTGGAAAATTAATATGGCGGATCAACAACATCTCGCCCCTGTTTCTGTTGCACAAAACACTGCAGAATGTGTGGGCTCTTGGCAATCGCACAAGGTGGATTAACAACAACTTTGGACCTGTTTTTCTGCACATAATCGGTGGATTAACAACATGTTTCGGCCCTGCTTTCTGCTGCACAAAACGCTGCAGTATAGGTTGGATTTTGACAATCGCTTATGGTGGAATAACAACCATTTCGGATCTGTTTTTGCTTCACATAATCAGTTATTAGTAGTAATTTATGATCCTAGAACTAGAAGTTTGTTACAATATTAATAATTCTTTGGCATGGGTGCGTTTTTTTGGTGAATATGTTTTGCTAAGGGGGGGGGGGTGTGAAAAGGGTAGCGCCAAGTGTGTGTTTTGGCGTGAGTTGTTATTTTGGGCAAATGGGTTAATATTGTGTTTTTGGTGCTACCCTCCCTGGCTACATAAATCTTTCGCGTTATTTCGATTCGTGGTGTGTGTTTTTTTCTTTGGATTCTTCTTGGGGTATGGGTTCATTGCAGAGATTTTTTGGACTGGGAAATGAAGTTTGGTTTGATGGAATGTGCTGAATTTTTGCACTGGAATGGATGCCGAAGTATATCAGTAAGTCTTGTTCAGAAAGTTCTACTCCTATGCAAGTTTCAGATTGGCAAATTAATATGGTGGATCAACAACATCTCGCCCCTGTTTCTGTTGCACAAAACACTGCGGAATGTGTGGGCTCTTGGCAATCGCACAAGGTGGATTAACAACAACTTTGGACCTGTTTTTCTGCACATAATCGGTGGATTAACAACATGTTTCGGCCCTGCTTTCTGCTGCACAAAACACTGCAGTATGGGTGGGATTTTGACAATCGCTTATGGTGGAATAACAAACATTTCGGATCTGTTTTTGCTGCACATAATCAGTTATTAGTAGTAATTTATGATCCTAGAACTAGAAGTTTGTTACAATATTAATAATTCTTTGGCATGGGTGCGTTTTTTGGTGAATATGTTTTGCTAAGGGGGGGGGGGGGGTGAAAAGGGTAGCGCCAAGTGTGTGTTTTGGCGTGAGTTGTTATTTTGGGCAAATGGGTTAATATTGTGTTTTTGGTGCTACCCTCCCTGGCTACATAAATCTTTCGCGTTATTTCGATTCGTGGTGTGTGTTTTTTTCTTTGGATTCTTCTTGGGGTATGGGTTCATTGCAGAGATTTTTGGACTGGGAAATGAAGTTTGGTTTGATGGAATGTGCTGAATTTTTGCAATGGAATGGATGCCGAAGTATATCAGTAAGTCTTGTTCAGAAAGTTCTACTCCTAAGCAAGTTTCAGATTGGCAAATTAATATGGCGGATCAACAACATCTCGCCCCTGTTTCTGTTGCACAAAACACTGCAGAATGTGTGGGCTCTTGGCAATCGCACAAGGTGGATTAACAACTACTTTGGTCCTGTTTTTCTGCACATAATCGGTGGATTAACATGTTTCGGCCCTGTTTTCTGCTGCACAAAACGCTGCAGTATGGGTGGGATTTTGACAATCGTTTATGGTGGAATAACAACCATTTCGGATCTGTTTTTGCTGCACATAATCAGTTAGTTTTCTTGGCTTTAATCTGCAAGTTCTGGGTTTATGATGATTCGGCTGTGCAGAATTTTTGCAAGTATTAAGGGTGGTTTTGTGAAGATGCTTTGGATGGCAAAGTATAGCATGAAGGAAGTACCGTAATCGTCCAAAAACTTAGGTATGATGAAGTTAATTTGTGGAAAAGTGGAGATCTCGAAGCCTGAAATGTGCCCGACATTATAGTCGAAGATAATAAAGGGCTTATTCTCTAATAGACTTAGTTCAAGCGATTCCGGTTGTTTGGTTTTCATAGTTTTTGGTTGGGAGATTGTAGTTTTTTATATTCAATAGGCGAGTGTCATGTATGTGTATCTTTTCCTTTAATCTCGGTTTTCTAACCTCTGGTTAGGAAACTTTTTACTCGCTAACGTTTTAGTTTTCGTGTGGAATAAAAGTATCTCCTTCTCCGTTAAAAAAACTGCATTAACCCAACATGTCCCTACCACCCACCAGGGGGGACCCAATTAGGGTGGGTCGTGGGGGTAAGTATCACGGCGGTACCCGTGAGCTTTGTTTTATGTGTTAATATCTCTCAAATCCCAAGTAACACAAACGATTTTATTTATAACGCACACGAATTCTTTCTACCAATTACACCAAAAGAAATTAATTAAACAATTTTATGTTTTTACAAATTTTCCAATAATGATTGTTAAAATAATTGATTGCTTAGATTGAATATTTGTGTTATAAAACATGAATCAAAGATATAGACTGAATATTAAAGAACTTTATTACTGAAAGAAAGAAAATAGTACGAAACCCTAACAAAAAACTAGGAGATGACTCAATACAATACAACCTCTCTAAAACACACAATCTGACCAGAACCTAATAGGAACACTACTTTGGAATAGAAGTGACCTAGCAACATTTAATAAATGTCTGTGTTTCCTCTCAACTATGCCATTCTGTTGAGGTGTATATGTGCATGAAGTTTGATGAATTATTCCTTTAGTTTTATAGAAATTATCAAACTGAGCATTCACAAACTCAGTTCCATTATCTGATCTAAAACATTTTATTCTTCTTTTAAACTGTGTCTCAATTATATTATAGAATTCTTCTATATTTGAAAACACCTATGTTTTGGACTTCATTAAACACACCTATACAGCCCTAGAGAAGTCATCAACTATAGTCAGGAAATATTTGAATCCTTCTCTACTACAGATTCTATATGGTCCCCAGACATCTAAGTGAACAATCTCTCCTAACTCAAGTGATTTATGATCACTCAATGGGAAAGGTTCCCTATGTTGCTTGGCCTTAAGACATACTTCACATGGTGTCTCATGTTTATCAGGCAAATTCAGGTTTAGTTTGGACTTGAAACTTCTAATTGCCTGATCTGAAGGATGTGCTAATCTACCATGCCATAAATCAATATCAACACAAGAACTAAAGCACACCTTATTAACTTCACAAGACAGACCACAGTAGTACAAACCATCCATCTGACTACCAGTCACCAGGATTTTCTTGGTTATTAAATCCTGTATATAACATTTTTGTTCATCAAAACCTATATAAAGTTTATTGTCTTTTGCTAGTTTATGAACAGAAATTAGATTGGCAGAATATTCAGGCACAACAAAAACATCTTGAAGTATAACTCCTTTAGCCAATTTCATATTACCAATTTTAGTGACCAAAGCATCTGTACCATTTGGATGTTTTACCCTTATATTAAATTCTGTAACATTAATACAGTCTGTTAAACCAGAATCATTTTTAACCATATGCTGGTTTGCACCTGAATCTGTTATCCAACCTTTATTTCTATTACTCATATTACTAGCAAAACAAAAAATAGGTTTAAGCCAACTATAGGCACATAAGGGTATTGACAACCCACCTGTTACATGACAACTTTGATTCCCTTCATTTGATTTTTCACCTATCAGACTTAACAACTTATTAATCTGTTCACTTGTCAAAGTCTTAATCAAATTATCAGAACTATCAGAAGTGGAACTCTGATTTGCAATTACCTTCTTAGCTTGGTTACCCCTTGGTCTCATCCGAGAAGGGTAACCAATGATTTCAAAACATTTTTCAGCTGTATGCACAATTTTTTTGACAATGGGTACACTTTAAGTTTTGATTAGAAACTTTATTAGTCCTTTTAAAATCAAGATTTTGATTACTCTTAGCTAATAAAGCCATCGTTTGAGATCTTTTACCACCTGTAACAGAGTTCCTGTGAGACTCTTCCCTTGAGACCACAGAGAATGCTTCTTTTACAGATGGTAAAACATCCTTAATCAAAAGACTAGTCCTAACAGACTGATATACATTATCCAAACCCATTAAGAACTGCATCAGTTTTATCATGTTACTAAAATCATTAAAATTCTTTGCAGCATTACAACTGCAAGTAGGTAATTGCAAAATTTGATCAAGTTGCCTCCACATTATATTCAACTTATGATAGTATTCTGACACAGAAGACCCATTTTGACTAAATGAATTTATTTTCTGATAGAGATCAAACACAACAGACCCATCTATCTTATCATATGTTTCCTTAAGTTCAAACCATACTTCACTAGCTAATTTTGAAAACACATGACCCATATAGAGGTCCTCACTTATAGAATTTAAAATCCATGTTAATACAATTGAGTTACACCTTTCCCACTGACTTGCTAGCACCTCATCAGTGTTAGATTTCTCATAGCTTTTATCTATAAACCCCCACTTGTTTTTAACTTTCAAAGCAAGTTGCAAAGCATTAGACCAGACAGTATAATTTTCATTTCCTTTGAGTTTTATAGTGATAATACTTAGATTAGCAGAATCACTTGGATGCAAGTATAAAGGATCACTTGCATCTAGTTTACTTATCAAGGTGACATTACCCTGCCCATTATTACCAGGACCAGACTCATCACCTTCTTTATCCTTATCAGACATAATGATCCTACCAAGTAATCACAATGTGCACTCAAGAAATAAACAAAAACAATTAGTCCTAAACAGACGAAGCTGTGTCAGTGATCCAGATTCCTGGTTCTTCACTCAAATGGTGCCAGGACAGGTCTTAACACAGGAGTCTGATGATTTATAACACACACACACACTTGTAGAATATAAACAAGTAATTTCAGAAAGTGCACAAACAACGAGAAACACAAGTAAACAAACAATTTTAACACAGAAACAATTATTGAGCCTATACCGGTCCACCCTAACCCGGTCACTGCTCCCAATCGCAAAAAAAAAAAAAAAAAAAAAAATCAAGAAGAAAGAGTTGAAACGATCTAACCAGTTGCACAGCTTTCCAATAGCAGGTTCAAGACCTGTGACCTTCACTTAGGGTTACAGATCAAGAACAAAAAAAATAAAGCACTCCTTCCAACGATCTAATACCAGCAACCTTCACTTAGGGTGATTGATAGATCTTGAGCCTCCAACCTTGGTTGAATCAATTCTCTATACCACCCTTGAACCTAGGGTTTCACTATTTTGTGAACACAACCAGATAACCAAGAAGTCCTTGATATCCAAGCTATATTTGATACCAGATCTGACCAGAGAAGAATGATTCAAGATGCACAACGGATACACAAGAAACCCTATCCCTAATGAAAGATCCCCAAGAATAAACTATCAGAGCTCTGATACCATGTTATAAAACATGAATCAAAGATATAGACTGAATATTAAAGAACTTTATTACTGAAAGAAAGAAAATAGTACGAAAGCCTAACAAAAAACTAGGAGATGACTCAATACAATACAACCTCTCTACAACCAGCTCTCATCACATATTAAAACAACAAACTAAGGAACAAGACTCTGAAACAAATCTACAAATATAAACCCTAATTATGAATCTGAGAGAACGAAAGAGAAGAAACAATGTGAACGAAAAGAGAATCAAAAAGTAATCTCGTGAGGATGATCTCAGCTATTTATAGCTGAGATCTTGTGTTTCTTTGAAAGAGATCAACGGCCCACAATGACTTCATCCAACGGTACACAAACGTTTGTGTTTCTTTGACGCGGATCGCCAAGTCAGCAGTAGCAGATAAAAACAATAATAACTTGGGCCGGCTGCCAGAATCTTGGGCTTGCTTTGGGCTGCTTTGTCTTGGACTCATTCCAGCATTCCTGAACCTGGACTCCTCTACACTTGGATTCTTCTATCAGCCCAGCAACTCTACAAGTCCAACCATCATTATCCTGCACAAAATCTCTCATGCAAAATATTCAAGTTTCATATTTATCAAACTAAGAAATATTATGAAGACCAACAATCCAATATTGACCCATAAATAGCAAATTGTTCCACCACTTTTAACAATTTGAATGTTAGCCATAGTAATTAAAAACAACTTTGAGCCCGATACATGCAAAACCAATTAGCCTAAATCCAACCCAAACCAAAAAAATCTGAAATCGAGTGACATACATTCCACTCGTCTCTTTGGGGGCCCATTAGCCCCTCTGGCGACACTAATCGAATAATACATGGATTCATCAGCGATTTCCAACTATGTTTATTGTTATGGTCGCACTAATCTTTTATAAACACTCCTATATATTATATTATTCTTGGATGTATGCCATTTTCACTAGGGTAACGACCATTAAAATCAAAGCATTAATAATGACACAATATTAATAGAAATGATATATACAAGTAGAAATACATCAGCCTATATGTCATACAGCAAAACTAATTGCTTGTGGTCTCTTAAGATGTAAAGACTACATATTATTATTATAGGGTTTGAAAATTGAAAGTAATATGAATAGAAGCCAGATTGGGTTCAAAAGTCCACAAGAAAGTGATTGATGACTTGATCAAATATTAGGTGTTCGGTCAAAGTCAACAAGAAATATAGTAGTTGTTATCTCCGTTGCTTGCATAAGCTGTAAATAATTAAATCATTTTTTTTTTCTGGAACATAATAGTTTATCATTTTGGTGTAAAATTCAACACGCTAACAGATTTCGAAATCGACACTAATGTTAAAATTATGACAAGCATTAGTAATGCTTGTCATGTGGCAAGCATATAAGTTCATATGACATGTTTCTTGATTGAGCAGAAAGTGGTCACACAACCTACACCGTCTACACATCTAATATATAAGCGCGTATGTGGTTTTACTAATTTACTCTAAATGAATCGATAGTTAAGAGAATGAATCTTAGGATTACGTATATATACGCATTTACTTTTTCTTTATCAAATATGATATTGGGTTTGCACCTAACAAGTGGATCTTGTGAAATGTCGCATCGATAACTATTGTATGCAAAATTTTAAAACATTGTATTAGGAGGAAGATGATGTATACATGACAAAAGTAAAACGTATTAAAAAAATACCCAAAAAAAACCTTAAAAAAGATTTAGCATGAACGCATTTAACTTTTTGGAATAATCTCTTTTGTGATATACAACATTTGGAATCAGATTTTTCGACGTTTATAAGGTGTAGAACAATAATGGGAATTTAGTGGGTGGGTCAAATATTGATAACAGCTTTATAGCACTTGATATAGATACATGATATTTGTGTTCAAAATAGTTTTATAGCAAAAAAAAAAAAAAAAAAAAAACATAATAAAGCTAATTCATTGTTGACTGTTGGAATTGCTTTATCATTCATATTATAAAGTTTACTCTAATATGGACACAATACATAGAGTTGAAATTGAAAAGAAAAGAAAAGAAAAAGGAAAGCATTGGGAGTTGGAGGTATCCAATGAATGAACCTCCCACCAATTCACATAACACCAATATTCCAAGAAAACAAAAAAGATAAGCCTCTTTTTTGCTTATAGTGGTGCTTCATTTCATCATTATTGCTCCACTCATATATTGCATTTTCACCTCTTTTTAACCCCAAATCTTGCCTTTTTCATCCCACCCAATTTTGAATTTTCTTTTTCTTTTCCAATATTTTCATTTAAAAAATCAATATCTTTTTAATCACACCCTCGTTTATACAACCTTAAATAGCAAAAGACCATGATAAATATACTTTATTAAATAACTTTTTAACAACAATTTCTACATTTTCTAGAATAAATACATTACTATACGTAGTCTACTAATTAAATAATCACAAATTAAGCTTCCAGTGGTTCCAACGGGGGTATGAAGGTTTACCCACAATAGTGGGGTTCCTTCCCGGGAGGTCTCGAGTTCGATCCACGAGGTATGCAAAACATACGAAGCCTTCGGGTGAGTGGTTGAAAAGCCTGTATGCACGGGGATCGAACTGGGGTGGGTAGGTTCGTTGGCAAGCGACTTACCCGAGTGAACTACGCCGATAAAAAAAAAAGTTTCCCTTAACAACTTTTTAGCGACGTATAGCCTTAAGATATACAGTCTTGTCCTGCTAAATCAGCCACATTATTTTTCTACTTTTCTCATACAGATTACAGATGATGATACGTTATAAATATTTAAATACAACAAAAATATGTTTAACCTCACCCAATTTTCATCATCTTACTAAAAATGTAAGTTTAAAAAATAATACTTAATCCAAAACTAAAAAATAAATAAATAAAAATAAAATAAAATAATAATAATAAATAAAAATTGAAAAAACAAAAACACATATCCATGCAAAGAAAAAGGTGAAGAAAAAGGCTTAATAACGTTACATCCTTCATTAAACAATTACCAACCCCAACCCAAAAAAAAAAACCCTCTCCTTCCCTCCTTCCTTTCCTTTCCATCCCATTCATTTCATTCTCTTCTCTTCTCTTCTCCGGTAGAAACCCTTAATATTATTATTATTATTATCATTCTCCGTCGAATAATAAATAATAATAATAAGAAATAAAGATGTACAAGAATCAGCTACAAGAGCTAGCACAAAGAAGCTGCTTCAACCTGCCGTCCTACACGTGTATCCGGGAAGGTCCCGACCACGCGCCACGGTTTAAAGCCGTCGTTAACTTTAACGGCGACTCGTTTGAAAGCCCTCACTATTTCTCTACTCTCCGACAGGCTGAGCATGCTGCTGCTGAGGTGGCACTCTCTTCTCTCTCCTCTCACTCTCTTGCCGCAAAGATCCTCGTAAGTTTTCTTTCTTTCTTTCTTTTTCCGATCATGAGGTTTGTGGTTGTACTGTACAAGCTAACAATGCGTGGTCGTGTAATTTGTTCATTTCTTATGGGTTATGGTGATTTTGGGTGATTAGGTTGTTAAGTGAAGGGTATTTTGGTCATTTACCGTAGTTATAGTGGTAAATTTTCAATTGGTATTTGAATTAATTAGACAATTTAGTAACTTTGGTTTATCATTTATTTATTTATTGGAAATTACTACATTTGGAACAACCCAGACCCAAGAGGGAGTTGGAAACTGGGTAATTAGGTTGCTGTTTTAGGGGTATTTTGGTCATTTAATGGAGTGACATATTTTTGGTTAGTACTTTTATTATTTGTGGTTTACGTATTTTGTTATTTTCGTATGTATTTATTGAAAATTACACCATTGGTAGAAGCTAGATGCTGAGGATTTGGAAACTGAGTAATTAGGTTGTCATGTGAAGGGTATTTTGGTCATTAAACACTACAATTTACCGTTAATTTTTTCTAACATGGCCATTTATGGAGTAAAACCAAACCTGTGGGATTTTGAAACTGAGTAATTAGGTTGTTATGTGAAGGGTATTTTGGTCATTCAACACAGTGACAAATTACCATTATGTTTTTTAACGGCGATTTTTGGAGTAAAACCAAACCCCAAGGGCCAGGGATATGGAAACTGCGTAATTAGGTTGTCATTTGAAGGGTATTTTGGTCATTAAATGCAATCGCATATCATTAAGTTTTTTTTACGGAGTAAAATCAAACCCCAAGGATTTGGAAACTGGGTAATTAGATGCTTAGGTTGTTCCGTGAAGGGTATTTTGGTCATTTAACATAGCAACAAATTCCCATTATGTTTTTTAACTTTGATTTATGGAGTAAACCCAAACCCCGGTGATTTGGAAACTGGGTAATTAGGATGTTGTGTGAAGGGTATTTCGGTCATTAAACGCTATGACATATTACCATTAAGTATTTGCACCAACTCATATCTAGTAAAGGTCATGCATCTATATTTTGGTCAACGTACAAGTCATTGATGCATATAGCATTTAATGTAACAAAAGGATTGTGTTTGGTGTGAAAATAGGAAGTGAGATTTTAATAGGGTCAACATTTGTTGTTAAGTTTGGTGGATTACTTAATTATCTTATCTTTGTTTTATTTTATTTTATTTTATGTGATGCAATATAAGTTTATCTAATATTTAATCAAGCACAACAATATAGAAATTACACATTTATTTGTCTTGAGGGTAAAAGTTGACTTATTTAGATGAATGATCTAGTGTATTTTTATTATTATTATTATTATTATTATTATTATTATTATTATTTAGATGAATAATCTAGTGTATTTTTATTATTATTATTATTATTATTATTATTATTATTATTATTATTATTATTAATGTTAGGCAAGGTGGGAACACTTTAAACAATATTGACCAATTTGATACCTATATTGTAAGTTTGAAATGGTCTTTGATTTTTTGCCCTTTCTTTCAAACACTAATGGCCATTAATGGCTTGTATCCCTAGATCACAAATTCAAAGAATTTTTAAAAAAATAATAATAATAATAATAAAAGTTATAAAAAAGGGCACATGGGAAAGTTATTGATTGCCCAGATTATGAATTATGGCATCTGTCTGCATAGTATAACTATGCTTATAAATGCTTTGTTGCAGCATGCATGTGCCTTGCTGCCCATCTTCTTGTATATGGGTCATTGTATTTATTGCTGCATTTGATGTTGGTTACTGGCAGCAGAACTGAACCTTTTATAACTTATTTACCGGTTACAACTAGGGGTCCAACTTATGTTTGGTTAAAAAAATTTAGATGGGTCAACTGACCCTCTTGACCCGTTCTCCTGTTAGACTATAGACCGGGTCAATTAAACGAAGTTTGTTGACTTATGTAACGATTTGTAGGATGAGACCGGGGTTTACAAGAATCTTTTACAAGAAATTTCACAAAGAGTTGGTGCGCCATTGCCGCGTTATACAACTTACAGATCTGGACTTGGTCACCTGCCCGTTTTTACGGGTATGGTTGAACTGGCGGGCATCACATTCACTGGTGAACCGGCTAAAAATAAAAAACAAGCGGAAAAAAATGCTGCCATGTCAGCTTGGTCTTCTCTCAAACAATGTGAGTCAAAGGAACTAGCTTTTGTGTAATTTGTTTAATGTGTTGTGTTATTGATTTGGTTTGAGTTTGTACAGTGGCGAAACAAGATGCAAGTTCATCTAGTGAACCCGAAAACAACGATGAGCAAGAACAGATTAGGATTGCAAGGGCTCTTTTGAATTACAAATTAAAACAAAAAACTGGAAACAAAACTGCTAGCTACAATGATCTTCCGGTTCCGTTCCAGAGAAAGTTTACAACACCTGCGCCACGACCAAAGAGCCCGCAAAGACCGCCACTGACCGCATCTAAAATACTCCCTTTTATCTACCAGGCCCGGCCCGTTTCTCCTGGGCCACGTGACCCATCACCATCAGCCACAACAGCTGCAGCACCATCGTCAGCCCGTCAAAACCGACCCATTAGCCCGCATTTCTCGCCTTACGTCCCGGTTCGCCATTACCGCGCACCACACCACGGGCTTGCACCTCCAGTCACAATGCGGACAGCAGTGCCAGTTTTCTCAGCACCGCCTATGCCACCAGCGCCTAGACCTGTAAAGATCGCTCCGCCCATATGTGTAAGGCAAGCAGTCCCGGTTTTCTCAGCTCCGCCTGTTAAGACAGAAGAGGTGCCAAAGTTAAACGAATCCGAAACGATCAAATGCCTACAAAATCTCAAATTATGATGAGATTATGGTATGATCATATCTTCAATGTTGTTAAATGGCATATGTTTTACTTTCAGTTTGAAACTAATGTAAAAACAGTTGGTCTTGGCAGTTAAGATAGCTCCAGGTGTATCAAATTTTGATAATGTGAGTGTAGCTGTCCCTACTATGTTAAATGTTGTATGATATTTGTTAAAATTGTGGCCAAATAGTTTGGTCATAATATACTCAGGTTGGGTCTTGATCCAACCCTTTGGTTTATTGGGCTTGGCCCATATCATGATTTGTAAATTTAGATGGAACAAGACCCCTGATTTACATTGAAGTTTCCATAGTACTGGTCATGTGATCAAAGTACAAACATTAAACCAGAAGGTACAACCACATTGGTCCCTTTATAGGATTGTTGAATGGACATCTCAAAAAACCAATTGAATGTAGAGAAACCTAATTTTTAGCCTCGAGTTAATGTTAAATTAGAGATAGACCATCTCCCACATTGGCCTGTTGAGCCCGCGCTTGGCCAACATGAAGTTGGGGCAGGCACTGGCGCAGCTTAGTTGGGGCTGGTGGGGGCGACTGACCCCCCTGAATTTTCGCGTAAAAGTTCCGATTATATAGTATTCGTATAGAAAATTTTGAAAATATAGGGTTTCGACCCCCCGAAACTAGTGACATCTGACCCCCTGAACCTTCGGGTCAAGCTTCGCCACCGGGGGCAGGTGTTCTTAAGCCCATACGGACGGGTTTTCGTTACGGATGGGCTTAATTAAGGTAAATCGATAACTAAGAATAGACGTTGACAATTTTGTAATTATAAATAGCTAAATAAGTAATTTATAGCAAAATTAATAACATGAAAATGTAGTCAAATACGTTAGCTCGAGTTTTATAGCATGGAATGGATCTAACAAGAAGTGTAGAAATTGTTAGAAGTGTTCATCAAGGTAAATGAATAACTAAGATGAGAAGTTGACAATTTTGTAATTATACAAGCATGAGTTACGATTGAAGTTCTACACTTTTTTTAACGCAAATAACTTCTAAATACTTTATTATTAATTTTATAGTATGTCATAAAATCAAGCATTTCATTATCTTTAATTGGTTTGATGTAAAATTCTTAGTTAAACATATGTTTTTCGACCCCACAATGTAAAAAGTTTAAGTTTCGCCACCAAATAAAACGTGTACTAGATTACAAAAGTAAGGGACTAAGGGGCTGTTTGATAAGTTTCTTAATGAGGCTCTGAACAATTCAGTGCCGGATGATTCAACATTCAACGCGTTTGTTTCAGCTTCTGAATGGAATGGTTAAGGCTGAACCATTAAGATTTGAGATGTTGCTGAACCATTAAGCACTGAACTAGGCTAAACCTTAATGAGGCTTTTCTACTAATTTGGGACAAGAATACTAACCATTAAGAGATCCAACTTAATAATTTGACACTTAACTATTCAGACATTTTAATAATTCAGTACTTAATCAATCAAACACCCTAAAACAATGAAGGGTTCAAGTGTGAAATACAAGCAAAGGTAAAGTACACAGTGAATGTGTCGGTGTATCATGTATGGAGTTGGCTCACATTCACATTCTATTAGTAGGCCCAACTCTCCACTTAAAGCCACGAACCTATCAAGTTAAAAAAAAACAACAAATCTTTAATTAATAAATTATTATGAAGTATGTTTTTTAGTTGGGGTATCGGATATTAATAATCCAAAGTTTGCCCCATTGTTTAATAATAATTCAAAGTTTAACGTTGGACCAGGATAATTCAAGTCAGCATGACACCTCAACTGCCACATCAGCATGCCACCTCAAATGTCACGTCAGCTTTCACTAACCCAGTTAGTTCAGAGTTAACAGATGTTCATTTTAGGCATCCACATATCCAGTTGAGATTATCATGGTCTAACTTTAAAGTTCGGATTATTATTGACTTCGAATTTTTTAAATCCTATACCCTTTATTTAAGCCAAAATTTAACTTCCTAGCGTACATTTTTCTTCAATTTCTAGACATTTACGCAACATGATAGGCTAAGTGGGCCCTCTTTAAATGGGCTGATTGGACCAAGATTCAGTATGGACCCACTTAAGACCACTCCCGTTTTATTCCCATTCCTATGACCGAAAAAGGCAATGGGTGATGCCAAAAGTCACATGTAACAACAATTTCTCACAAATATTATTATACTACTCTTTTTTTTCTTTAATTTTTTGTTGCAATTTTCCGTGAAACATAAACATAAATCCAGATTAGGAAATGTTATAAAACCGGTTAGATTCACAGAAAATAATATTGAGATTAACTGTGTAACATACTTGTAGCTAGGGCTGTTCACGAGCCGAGCTGGTCCGAGCGGAGCTTTGCTTGTGCTTGGCTCATTTACAAACCGAACCGAGCGAAGCGGCTCGTTTACAATCGAGCCATAAATCGAACGAGCATTCTTCGAGCGCAAATTTTTCCGAGCGAGAATCGAGCGAAAGTAATTTGAGGGATCATAAAACTGTGATGTTTCCTTCGATGTTTTCATTGGCGGGAGACAACTGGTCGAACTATCCGATGATAACACTAATATTGAGATCCGAGTGTCCGAGGATGAGGCTTAGATTGAGGTTGGTGAGGCGATGAGCATATGTCATAAAACAGATGTTGCATTATGACGTAGAGTGATATCAATCGACAATTAGCAATGGACGACTAATAACATAAGTAAGTCAAGATTCACTTCATGACTTATGGTTTTACTATTAAATATAGTATTAATTTTTTATTGAGTTAAGTGAACTAGTTTTATTTTGTTTACATATACTGAGTCAAATCCATTAGAATGTTATATTTAAAGCCATAAATTTATCTGTAAATTGTGTGTATATTTATAATTAAATATATAATAAATAAATAAAAAATTATCAGAGCCGAACCGAGTCGAGCATTCCTTTGCTCGTGCTTGGCTCATTTACAAACCGAACCGAGCCGATCGGCTCACTTACAACCGAGCGGAAGACCAAGCGAGCGTTTTTCGAGCATTTTTCGAACGAGCGACGAGCGATACACGAGCGGCGAGCGATTTGAACAGCCCTACTTGTAGCTACAAGCAATACTTGATTATCCACACACACATATAAACACAAGGACCGGTTAATTAGCAGTGACAAAGCTTGAAAAAATAGTGGTGATGGTTGAAAATCAGAAGACTCGATTTTTTTTCTATTGGTGGGGGCTGGACTCAATTCATATAAAAATAACCTACGACAATCACAAATTTTCACCACTGAGAAAAAATACAGGGGGATGAGCTCGCCGGCTCCATTATCCTTCACCATTGTTTATTATAGGACCAATTATGTTAAAAAGACGTAAAAAAATATAAAAGTGTTTTGGTTGTTTTTCGTATCTTCAACTTAAATTATTTGTGTAATGAATGTGTCACTATGTACACTATAATTGCATTGTTTTTTTGTTGGTACCCAAAAAAAATCGAAAAATATGAAAACAAGTTAAGGAGACAAGGTGGAAGGATGTTCATCCCATCCCACTTTAAGTTTAAAGTGAATAAAAAGTGAATGAAAACAAATGTGTGATCCAATATTCCAATTTGTGTTTCTATGTGGGGGAATATCTTTATTTATCATATTTATTGTTTATGGATTTTGCTTAATTTAAATTTAAGGTATTTTTAAAAATTAACTTTTTTTTTGGAAATCTGATTTCAAACCATTAATAAAGTAACAAAATCTTTTTAAAAATTATTTCAAATTTTATTATTTTTGTTAATCTGTAGTTAGTAATTTGCCTCGTCACTTTGTTTTGAATTAACCAAAATTATTAATTAAACTATATATTTTTAATAATTGACAATACATACTTGTAGAGTAAAGATCCGGTACAAATAACTTTTTTTGTAAGAACTGTGAGAATCAAAGGAGGGTATTTTTTTTTTATTTTTTTTTTTCAAATTTTTTTTTCCCATATTGTTAAACATGTATTATAGTATTGAAAACTAAAAAAAAAAAATAAAAATAAAAATTTGGTGTAGAGTAATTACGTGTAGAGTAATTACATAATTACTCTAGTGTAAACTAATGTATTTACCTTAATGACGTAATTACACTAAAAAAAAAATTTTTAATTTTTTTTTTGTATTATTCATCTAGAAAGAATGTTTAAGCACATGGAAAAAAAAATTCTAAAAAAAAAAAAAAATTTTTTTACCCCCTTTGATTCTCACAGTTCTTACAAAAAAACTATATGTATTTGATCTTTACTCCATACTTGTATACATTCAAAAACTATTATGATTTTTTTTTTCACTCACGAATGTCTATTTATTTATATTTATGTAATAAACATAAAATGTGAATTGAAATCCAAAAAGAGAAGCCCATTAGTGCACTGGTGTGATGACTTTTGGGTGTGGGATAAAAGATTAAAAGTCAAATTGTCTTTTTAACTTTTCTCTCGTTCGCGTGTCTTAGAGGAGACAACGCGCAAAGTCACGTTTGTCTTCGGTAAAAAAAATGTTGATTAATAGATACATATATAAAACAAGCTACAAGTCACAAGTCTAACAATTCAAATTTACTGTTAGGAATTCATTTTGATTGAAGAAACATGTATCCTATATTATCCTGTCAGGACTAATCTAAGCAGTGAGTTTATATGAAAGATATTGGTTTAAGGGGGAAAGGGGCTCTTGTAGAGTTTCATTTATCTTTCACCAATTTTAATCAATCCTGCAATGTCACGTCACTTCACTGAAACACTTTTTTGAAGGCAACACTCTACTGATTCTTTCATTTATACTAATATTGAATTTCATACTATTACAACCGTCACGCCAAACGGTTAGCAAATTTAAGTGTTAATTCTTGGAAACCGTCGTCTGAATTGAATTGAGGCCAACTAAACGGTCAGTAAAACTTAATTTTAACAGTGGACCGTTCAAAATTTTGGATATAAATAGAACAAATCGTGGGGTTAAAACCCACAAAAACAAACCGTAAAAAAAAAAACCCAACCCACCACCAAGATGAATCCGTGGACCGAAGAAGAAGAGATGACACTAGTGGTGTGTCACAAGGACGCCACAAACGACCCCGAAATTCAAGAACTACCTAGGGACGAAGGCGAAGCCTACCCCCCGGATGTGTTTTGGGCTCACGTGTTTAGCGACTTCATCCAACACGTGGGCACCAACACCACCAAGACCATCCAAGACCTCCAGGTCAAGTGGGACGATCTTAATATCAAGTGTGCGAGATGGACCACCCTCTACGAGCAAACAATGAGAGACGATCTGGACCTCGATGACCAGTTGGCTATCGGCTTCACAAACTATGAGTATGAGGTTCGATACGGCCAAGAATTCGACAATGTAGAGGCATGGCGCTTGTTGCGCCAACCTTAAGTTTATTTTTCTTTGTTTTATGTATTTTTAATATTTATGTTTTAATGAAATGTTTTTATTTATGTTTTTTATTTATTTAAACGGTAAACATATAAAACAAACGGTAAAAATAAAAAACACTAAAACACACGGAGTAAAATGAAAAATTTGCATTTATAAAAAGCAACAAAACAACCGGTAGCAGCACGGTAAACAGAAGCAGCAAAACAGTCCACGGGACCACTACCAGCGTGGGTGGCGGCGGTGTTACAGTGCTGGTAGTTGGTACCCGTAGACAATTCGGTAGGCACCCCATCCCCCCTAAGATTAATAGTGTGCATTTGCAAACGAGGGTCTGAGGGATAAGACCAAGAAAAGGATGAGACAACCGGTTAGAAGAGCCGAGCCTCTAAACGTTGAAAATAAAAACAAGTGTTGAAAAAAGTACGATGTGCTCGTAGGCTTTTCAACGGGAGTCTTAATGGGAGAAAAGATGTCAATAAAAGGAGAAGGGGCTTCTACAAGGAAACTACCAATCCTACTTATGAGGATACATAAATACGTTGATGATGATTGATATAATAACTATGGTATGATTGGTATGGTAATTATGGTATGATTGTGGTATGTTTGCTAACAATCTTTATTTTGCCTAAATTGATGATCATGTTCATGTTTGGTTATGAGGAAAATATTGAAATGTTATAAAACGAGAATTAAGGGTTTGTACGGGCTACTCTAGTGTTAGGGAGCCTCAATACATGTTAAATTGTGTGTGTGTTAAACAAAATCCATGTGTGGTGATTTATCCTTTTAAACTCATGTTAAAAAAAGGGTTTTCTTGATAACTTGGTAGGGATTGTCTTGAATCCATAGAATGCTAACTTTGTTATGCATATAAATGAGGAGTCATGATTTAGATTATTATTGGTATGCTAGTAATGTTGAATTTGGGATAGGAATTGATCCATGTGGTCTTTAAGCCCTATAATTAACACTGGATAAATATCGCCTATCAAGTGTTTGATAAAGATCCTCAATGAAGCTTGATTTTGTTTTGGGCATAAATAAGCATTGATAAGTTGATGAAAACATGTGTGGTTAAATAAATGATGTCTAAGAACGTGTATTTAATCACCATTGTGGCTTACACATCTAGGTGCAAGAATAAGAGGCTTCGGTTGGTAAAGAAGTCTCAAATTAAGGTAAAGAGGAAGCTCGCATAAGGTAAGTCACTCGATGACGAAAATCTTGTTACATTCGTTTGTAGTTATATGCTAGATTTCTTGAATTGTAGCTTAAGTTGATAATCCGAACTTGACTTGTACATTGTATATATACTTTCTAAGTTGATGGATAAGTATAACATCATAATGGCCAAATGGGTTACTTGTCGGTTGAGTCATACCCAAGGCCTTAAGTCTTAAACTATACTAGACTGAACCGTTGAGTAATGGGGAGATGTGATCCCCAAGAGACATGAAAATGGTGTATTTGCTACATCTTGAGTCATACAAGGTCGGCATGTAAGACTAAGTAAAATGGAACACGTGGCCATGGACACAAGGCATCGCCACAACGGTATTAAGACTAATATATATATACACACATACGGTGACCAAGACATTGATATAGGCAGGTGTTTGTGAAACGCATATCTGAGCGGGAAATATCAAGGCATGAAAATGAGGGAGGCGCACCCGGTAAGTTCGTAGTTAAATAAACGCCTTCGGGCGAAGTTATATGAGTACTAAAACCGCCCTCATGAAGCGATGGTGCCAATTAGATAAGTTATTTCCATAACTATGTCTAATGCGCGCTAATGCGTTTATAATTGACTAAATTAGAGGAATCTTGAAGATGGTGAAAATCTAAGTCCGTAAGGTCTTAGAGGTTCCCAAACAAGTCATTGAGTCAAAAAAACAATGGAATCGAATCAAGTAGTGTCGCCATGAATGGCTAAATTGAAGGATTTGTCTATAAGGGCATTTTGGGCATTTAAAGATTTACTAAATGTTAAATCTAAGAACCGAACCGTAATGAAACAAACCGGACAATGTTTTTAGTTAAACAAGTGTCCAATGAGTTGACAATATGATTTTTATGCCTTTTGTGTGGTAAAATAGTGTTTAGTATAGCCCAAGGCCTTAACGGGCCGATTTGGGTAAAATCGCTATAAACATTTAAAACTAAGAACCGGGTCATAGTGACATAAACTGGATGAAGTTTTTAGTTAAACAAGTGTCCAATGAGTCAACAATATGATTGTTATGCTTTTTGAATGATCAAATAGCGTTTTGGATAGCCCATGGCCTTAACGGGTCGATTTTGGTGAAAACGGCATAGACTTTAGTTAAGCCAAAAGGAGTTTTTAAACATGGTAAATGGACATTTTACAAGCTCATTAATTGGTATTAAACAAGTCCCTAAGTGTCCTTAGGAAGGGCCTTGAAGTTGGTTCTAAAAGCATCCAAAGGTTGGGAAAAATAAACAAGGAAAAGAGGCCATGTCTGAAAATAAAGAAGTAGGACAGAACCTGCTGGTAGTAAGCTACGGCCAAATGGCAGTAGCTTACGGCGGGAACATCTCCCAAAAACTTTTGTTGGCCGTTTGATCAAATTCGTTCCGTATTTGAGGCGTATCTTTGTAATGCTTATTATAGTTGCGATATTATTAACATAACTAACCATTTTTGATGAAATGGTGCTAGGTATTCAAGCGAAAGAAGTCCTGGAGCAAGGATCAAGTCTCGTGATGAGCCGTACACTCCCGAACACCTAAAGTCTTCCGCATTTGATTACCGTTTTAAAAAGAAAAACTTTGTTTTGGTTTTAGCAACCAAATGGTGTATTCAAAGTGTTATTTCCAATGTTAAAACTTTAAATTGAGTCGTTTTTCTTAAAATGATAAAAGTTTAAATAGGGAATGGTTTATTAAAGCCTAACTCACTTGTTTGTTGGTAAATCGTCCGATTTTGGCTTAGGGTCTTACATGTATGGCCTTAAATAGACACCTATAATATGGAATGAAAAACTGGTTAATTCCTTGTTTGAGTTTGGTTTTGTTTAAAGTCAACGTGACCATTCCATGTTTGTTAAAAATAACAAATATGTGTTTTTAGTTCTTTTTGTGTATGTTGATGGTATTATTTTTACTGGCAATTCTGTTAGTGAGATTGAAAGGGTTAAAAACTTGTTCAAAACAAAGTTTCTAATTAAAGATCTTGGAAAACTTAAATGTTTTTTTAGAAATTAAAGTTATAAAAACCCAAGATGGGATTTGTCTTACACAAGGAAAATATTGCACAAATTTGTTAATGGAGTATGGAATGTTAGGATGTAAACCTGTCACTAATCCACTTGAACAAAATCATGTTTTAACCAATGTTGTTGCTAATAAAAACAAGTTGTTAACAGATGTTACTAGGCATCAACAATTGGTTGGAAAACTCATTTACTTGAGCCATACCAGAGCTGATACTGCATATGCTGTTCATTATTTGAGCCAATATATGCACAAACTTACTGAAGGTCATATAAAGATTGCCTTTATATTATTAAGGTATCTTAAGTATGCCCCAGGTAAAGATATTCGTTTAAAAAAAGGTAGTTCAAACACTTTAGTTGCTTATACTGATTCTAACTGGGGCAAGTGCCTTGAAACCAGAAGGTCAGTTACTAGATATTGTGTATATCTTGGTGAGTGTTTGGTCACCTGGAAAAGCAAAAAGCAGCCCACTGTGTCTTGGTCTTCTGCTAAAGCAAAATATCGAGCTATGTGTGCTGTTGTATGTGAAGTTAATTGGATTAAAAAACTTGTTATCTGAATTAGGTATTCAAGTTGATCTTCCTCTTAGTCTATTCTGTGACAATTCTCCTACCATTTCTATTGCAACTAATACTGTCTTTTTTGACAAAACCAAGCATTTTGCAATTGGCTTATTTTTTCTTAGAGAACAAATCTATAAAGGAATTATTAAAACATGCAAGGTTGACTCTAAAAATCAACTTGCAGATGTGTTTACAAAGGATTGTCTACTTTAGACCATCTAAGAATTTGCGACCTCATTAAAATGTTTTATCCATACAAAAATAAAACTAGGGGGTATTAAAAATATAACATGATAACATGTTCTTTGTCTCTTTGGTCATATTTATTTTTGCCTTTCTATAATATGGTGCATAAGTTGTTTCAGGTGGGCTTGTGATCTTGATTGCTGATTTGGGCTAGAGATGTTGATGTTGTTGCTGTTCAGCCCATGTTTGTTGGTTGTTTGTTTGGCCCATTGGCCTTTGGCCTAGGCCCAGCCCGTCTCTTTGTTTTGGCCAACTTATATTGCCAGCCTTGCAATTTGTGTGAGCTTCTTATTGTGTCCGTTGGATTATGAGGGTGATTCTCATCCTTTAGATTTGAGCTTCTTGAGTGGAAGGTTCGAGGGCTGCTATATATTGCCCCCTCTCTCTCTTCCCTGATCACTTTTGATCTCTCTGTCTTTCTTTACACAATCCTTCGTCTCTCTCTGGTTGACCTACGTCCACTGTGAAATATGTGATCTTCTTTATTACTCGAAAGAGTTACCAGTATTAAAGAGAGAGGTACAAAGAGTATTCTAAGTGTGTTTGTTTGACCAATAATGTATTATCCCTTTGAAAGGAGGAGAGGCCTCCTTTTTATAGGGAGTGCATGGGCCAAACATAGTGGCCTATGATTGAAATAATGGGCTTGGGCCTGGTTTCTGGGCCTGACTTCATTCAGCACATCAAGTTGGATTTGGACTAGGAGTTTGCATAAAGCAAACTGGATAAGGAGCGACACCTTGCCATTGGTCCACGTGGCACGCTGTGATTGGCTGGAGGCGGATATTTTTCATTGCATCAGACTGTATCAGGCGGCGTCAGACTGTGTCAGTCTGCTCCTTATGGAAGACTGACTGAAGCGACTTCTGACACAAGGGGAACAGTGCAGCAAGTAGGGCTCAGGGGGGGTTGCACCTTCCTTGCCGGCGCCCCGTCACGGCGGACCAGGCTTGAAGTACCTCAGACTGTGAACTGTCTGCATGAGATCATCGCTGAGTAGGGCGCATGGTCCTACGCGGGTGGATTGCATTCCACGTGTGATCTCCGTGGACTGGACTCCGCCTAGGTTGAGGGATCCGCGGAGGGAGCTCCGCGGGATTGTGTCATCTTCTTGTACTTAACCATTCTGACTGGTTGTTTCTCAGCGTAGGGCCTATGCTGATGATGTAGTGGGTAGGGTCCGCCTATGCGCTAGGAATTGGGACCCTACCCATGCTAACAAAATGAGTTTTTATTTGATAAATGACATCGTTTTCCATACTCACATTTATAAATTTCTTCCTAGGAATCCAAATATTTTCTACACGAGAATGTAAAACTTATCTATACTATATTATAAAGCATTTTATAAGGACTTCTTAAATTTTAAGAGGTATAAGTCTAAATGCCTATGATACAACACATAATGCATAAAATAACTACTTTTTGAGGGTAAATATGTCTTTTAAACACCATATTTAATTAAAAGAAAGTCAAGAGTCATGAGATGTTTATGAAACCACATGACATTCAATTTTATAATTACTTTAGACATATTAAATAGAAAACATATAAAAAACAATTCATGATGTTATATGTTATGTTATAACATTTTATATAGAGTTGGGTACTTTAAAAAACTTAGAGTTTTATAAACTTAATCATACTATATAGAAATCGAGAAATCAATAGTGAAAGTTGTGTTTTTAATCATGAGGTAACGATTCGAATTCTGAAATTATTACGTTATATTCATACACACAAACATGCCTAATTTGATCTAAACTATATGATCATCGGATTCAATAACCGAAGAAGAAAGCTTCTGTTTATAATGAATTTCAAACAAAGGTATTCAGAAATATTAATGTAATGGTAGGTATGTTAGGTTAGTATGTGCTCTACAAAAGAGTTTCTGTTACACCCGCTGCATCGCATGGACCAACCCACTAGTTAACAACTAAGTCAAACAAAATCTTTATAATTTGGCTCTGTTCGTATTATACATTTGTCTTTCATAAAGGATTATAACATGAGGGGTATTTATTCAAGATAAATATACTTTTAAGCAGTTAAAAATATTTGAATGACATAATAAGTCAAATTTCTAAATATATTCTTTACAACTAGTACTAAACCCGAGTGATGTGACGGGAGTGACACTTTGCATTACGGTACTTATTTCAAATTCGTATGATTTTTATTATAGCATCATTGCGGTGGATATATGTCATAATCGTTACACAATAAAGTAAATAAAATTTTTAACATTTAAATTATAAAGTACTTCAATAAATATTTGATAAAAGAAAGTAACATACGAAAGGAACACTAAGTATTAATAAACAAAAAAGTTGAAAACTAAAAGCACAAGCGTGACCTACTTGAATCTTGAGATCAATTTAGTCGTATGCTTCCAAATCTGCATGATCTTATCTATATTGTCTTCCCATCATTCACCATCAGGAGCTATCCCTGATATTTCTTGTATGTCTTCATGTTTGATTAGTATATCTTTTGAATGATGGATGGGATTTATTTCAATAATCAAAATATAGAACAAATTCTTGTTTCCAATCCATCTTTAACATTTTTAGTGGACATATATATTTTTATTTTCTTGTTGTTGATTTGCAAAGTCAACATGATAATTAAAATGAAGAAAAATCATATCATAACTTACTAAATTAAATGAAAAGTTACTGTAATTAACAAAATAAAATACGATACTACAAATAACACAACTTTTAAAGAAACTTAAAATATTAAACCGCATGAAATCTATTGCGTTTCTGAATTGACACCCGGAGTATCTTAAATGGAGTTTTCAGTTTAGTGCTTGAATCTATAGTGTCATCAAATACATCTTCTTCGTCATTTTCATCAAAACTGTCTAGATCAATAACTTGACTCCATTTCCATTCAGAGAGGCTCTTGGATCTCTTTATAGTAATTTCATGCACCTGATCCTTAAAAAATTAAAAATATCTAATACACATGTTAATAGAAAATGAAATAAATATTGATATTACCTCTTCACTAAATTCACATTGAATATCAGATTTGTAGGGATTAACTATTGCACCATAGCAAATAATCTCGACAATATTGTCGCCATTATCCTGCAATAAGACACATACAATATACCACATAAAATAACAACCATGTTAATATTAAAAAGCAAACATTAATAAATACAACCTTAGACGCTTGTGTGGCTATTGGTTTGTTCATTTTCGTATGTTTTCCATCTACATGAATCAACAAAACTAAGAAGCTAACATTTATATGACTAAGATATGTATAAAAAAGTATAATTAGTAAAATGGTACGAATGATAACCATAAACTAACAAAGAACCAACCTTAGAATCTTCAACATTTAAATCAGATTTAGATCCATGCCTAAGTATTTTAGCAAGTAAAATAGGTGTGAATTAATATGTATTTATAGGATAAACATTAGTAGGTTAGTATATGGTTTAAATTTTAAAACTCATGATTTTCCCACCCCTTTAGATTAAGAAATTTTATTTATCTTTGAATAAAGTGTAAACAAAATATTATGTTTTTGTGAATACCAAATCTAGTGATTTTATCTTTTATTTTATTTTTTAAACTTGTAAAAAATAACCCCTTGAAATTAGGGAGTTTTGTTGTTGTTAACATATATGTTATAATCACATTGATATATAATATGCATTAGGTGCTTTCTGCTAAATTGATGCAGCCGGAGTTTTTAAAAGAACTTTACCTACAATTAATTTCTAATATGCATCTTTACATTTTCTAAACTTAATTATTTTAAGGTTAGCTGATCATGCATATTTAAAAGTTTTTCTTTTAGTTAATTATATTTATGTGTACACCTATTAATATATGCATGCATACCCATATACATATGCACATACTGCTAATGTTGATTATTTAAACGTGGTACTACAATTGAAGCTATTGGTAGCAAATGTGATAAAACATTCTTATAGCCCAGGCTTATGTTGCAGTATTGTTAGTGTGTGACAAATTATCTATCTTCCAAAGCAAGGATGAACCATAACGTTTAACAACATTATTATATTTTAAGAATCACCAGAGCTGGTCTGTAGATTTCGAGTGCCCTGTTAAATTTTTTGAATAGTTCCATTTGATTGATGTGAATTTTTCATTATTGGGCAAAACAGTATTTAGAACCAAATTCAATTTTACGATTTTGAGTTTTACTTAGTCATGGAATGGTGTTATGATTCAACATCCATATTAACAATAAACATGCATAAGTTTTTTCATACATTTTATAATATTTTAGTTTTTAATCCAAATTTCACCTACATTTTAGTTTTTAATTTATGTCAAGTTTTATAATATTTTCTCATAAAACAACACGTCAGCTGCTTTATGTTTATTTCTGCATTAATGGAATGTAACTTATAACAATATTAGTTACATTTTTTAAAATTTTAACTAAAAAGCATTTCGTTGTACGTGAAATTTGGATTCTTTTAGTTAAACATGCAATGCAATAGTCACTTATACATAACACAATTATTTCTTGTACATTTCAATCTACACGTCGATATTGACTAAGACAAACATCGAAACGTCGACAAAAATGAGCAGGTTGTCACGGTATTTTCAAATGTTTATAAACATAATAGTTTAAAAGTTATGATATGATTAAATAAAAGAATTATAATTTTGTAGGGAATGAGAGAAAAATGTAACTACCAACTAAAAATAAGGAAATTAAAGTAACTAAAACGAGGTACTAAAGTGTAAAAGTATTTGAATGACTATTTTACCTCAATTTTAGAGTTATTAATGAAAATAAAGTTCTTAACTTTTTGGTATCTTAAACTATCTCTCTCATACATTATAATATAGTATAGATAAAAACAAATATTAATTATTGAAAAAATAATATTATAAAATTGTATATTATAGAATTGTTATCTAAACTATATAAAACATGTTTGAAGTGGAAAAGATAAATTAAATGTCAAGTCCAGGAAGAAAGTTATTATTTAACTTCAAAAATAATGTATAATTTTATTTATTAAAAAGGACTAATTACTTAATATGAATTTCAAAATATTAGCTGCGGACCATAAAATTTAAGCTAAGAAAATGTTAATAAAAATTTAGAGAAAAAAAAAACACTAAAAAGATTAAACAAAATCGTTATTTAGGTTTGCACTTTTGTCAAATCCATAAAAATATCCTTCATTTAACGTGTGTTTTTAACGGTATTAGATAAATTGATGGATTTAGCAACTTTTATGAAACTTGGGTAGTACGGTTAAGAAAATAAAACTTCTTTATATAGATATGACAAAAGCGCTTAAACCTCATGGATGATTTTGCCAATTTACTCTTTATAAAATTATACGATCCATACTTCGATGTTAGGAGAATAAAAATATGACATGTGGAGATAAATTCAGGGGAAAAAGTGTAATTAAAGCTTTTATAATCATAGATAAAGGGGGACGGGGCGTCATCAAAATTGAGCACGGGTATCCCACTACTAGCACGGTAATACCGCCGCCTCCCGTGCTAGTAGGGGTCCCATGAACTAATTTCTGGTTTTTGTTACCGTGCTTGTACAAAGAAACGGTCTTTTTTCTTGACCAATAAATAGTTGCCAAATTTTTTTCCCTTTGACCGTTTTTTATTTTTTTACCGTTTAAATTTTGATAGTTTTTATATTTTACCCTATATAAGTCATATCTTCACATAAAATTTTGCACAACTACATCTTTTAATTTAAATGAAAATATAAATGAAAGAATAAGTGGAGTGCTGCCTCTAAAAAAAGTGTTTCAGTTAGGTAAATCATTGAAGTGGTATGACAATGCAGGATTGGTTAAAATCAGAAAAAAAAAAAAAAAAAGTTAAATATAGAAACACACCTTCCCCTAAAAGATAAAAGTACTATATAAAAGTACTATACATATAGCTATACTTGTTATTGCTTTATCTTGATTTACGTTTATAGACTACCCATGTTCTTTTGTTTCTTTATTTATTCGTGTATCCCTTTCTGTCATACCATGGATTCAATCACATATTTGTTCAGTTTAATTATCAAAGATTCTATGATTTGTTTGATCATACTTTATAATCCCACTTTTTTAATAAATAAATATTAAATAATATATGCAAATCATTGATTCCAAAAGATTAAGTTTAACCCTATGTCCCTATGCCACTACAGAATAATACTATTCTGACTCCCTTTTTTGCTTCGTTGCTTGAGATGCAATAAAAGATATCAAAGCTACTTTTATTGGACATCGTAACTGTTATTTAAAAAGGCTATAAATAATTACTAAAAGAATATATTATATATACTACATTATGACGTTTAAATTGTCTAAAGTTAAAATGACATATCAAAGGTTTCTTTATAAGTCTTAAATTTTATCACTTTTATTCCCTATATGCCCTTAGAAGATAATCAACTTTGTTATGAAAATGGAACTCACTCAAGCTAAATAAACACACGGAATAACAATATTTTTGAACAAATTTCATATAATGGCGATGAAAGATAATAATTTATGTTACTACAATGAATAATCTTATCTCGGCTAAACTTGTATGAGTCTTAAAACTTTACCATAATAATACTTATATTATAAACCATTTTCATATATATATATATATGTGTGTGTGTGTGTGTGTGTGTGTGTCTACTCAGCGGCAAAGTGGACGGGATGGTTCGGCTCACTGACTACATTGGGCAATTTTTTAGCTGCTATGTCAAGTTGGGCAAGTCTATTATAAACTTACAAATTACAACTTTTAATTTCTAAATGGACAGTGACATTCATATGATAGTATATATTATATAATATTATATTATTACTACATGTTTTTGTCATGTAAATGAACTTTATCATTTAGCAAGGTGTCTTCAATGACATGGTTATGTAGATATGCAATGATCGGACAACTTACACAAGAGTGATGTTTATGTTCATATTGGTATGTTACAGTAACATACCTTTGGTTTATTAAGATTTGTTCAATAATGAGTACATGATTTTTGTGGTGAACTGCAATCAGCTGTAAGTGGCGGTACACATTTCTTTTTTTTTTCTTTCTACGAATACTTGTTAAAACATAGTGTGCACATTTCTATTCTTTCTGTGTAACTTGCGACAAAAAAACCTAAGTATCGTAATGTTGTATTGCAACCCATTTGTGAATCCCGCTGCAACACGCGGGTAAACCCACTAGTATGATATAAATCTGTAAATAAGCAAGGCAGATCGTATTTTTTAAGGCTAAGCTTAAAAAAAGAGAAAAACATTAAATTTCATTCAAATAAAAACCAAGTTATATTTGGATAGTAGATAAGCGAGTATGATACGTGCCACACCACCCACGTATCCCTTGCACAACACCCATGTCCTATGTGCCATTAATTTCGTGACACATCCATGCACCCAATATGAACATGGTTTCTTTATTTCAGTGTTAGTGCATTATTTCTTTTATTATTTATCCTTAAATGTTGGTTAATGTTAGGTTAGTGGGTTTAGTGTTAGTAACTTCCTTTTCTTCTTTGTAAGGTTATAAAAATAGCTCTAGTGTATGTTTATTTGGAAGAATGAAAAATATTTGAAAAGCTTTGGCTTGATCCCTCTTTTATCTTGATTTCTAGGAAGTTTTGTAGGTTTTTCTTTGTAAAACCTTTCATATTAACAAACTGATTTTTAAATGTTGAGAAACATGTTTTTTTACTGTCCAATCTTCAAAAACAAAGGAAGAAAATGATCGCAAATCATGGATCCTAGAACAATAAGGGGCGAGATGTCAACTATTCACTAAAATATGATTCAAGCCTAAAAGAAATAGTTCATTTGTTTATAATTATTGTTGTTAATATAATTGTTATTTATTAGATTTGTGTTATACTGTGTGAGAGCATTTTAAAGAACTAAGCCGTGTCTAAAACGAAGATGAAATGAATTGTGTGTTTGAAGCTGTGAAATTAAGTTACAAAAATGGAAACGAGAATGAGCATGATCTAGTCCAAAGCATTAGAGTAGTATACATATACAAGCTTTGATGTCGTATATAAGTGAGAACCAAGAGGTTCCCTTAAATATTTTCTTTAGACAAAGAAACTAGTGGGAACATCAAGGATACGAACTAGTGGGAACCCCAAGGATGCGAAGCACGCTAACTCACACACGCTTGCATGTGTGTGGCGTGGATGATTGGTGCAATGTGACACTTTGATGGTTCACTTAGCACCCTCGCGTCATCGTATCAGATTAATCAATTTGTAATCAATTTGTTAAAAAAAATATTCACATACAGTGGCAAAGCCTATTTCGGGGGGTCGAAAACCTATTTCGGGGGGTCGAAACTGTATATATCAAAAAATTTCTATACGAATACTATATAATCGGAACTCCTGAGCGAAAATTCAGGGGGGGGGGTCGGCCGCCCCTCCCCGCCCCTTAATAGCTACGCCACTGTTCACATATGTAATCAATTTGTTAAAAAATAAGCTTTGAAATCAATTTGTTAAAAAAACTTGTTATTACATATAAGAACCCGCTAACTACATATATATTTACATATGTAATCAATTTGTTAAAAAAAAATTGAAAGCATGTAAATATTGATACACATATAAGTTTCATCACAACATGTATCTATCTAACATATTCCTTTCAAATGCAGTCTTAACTAGAAAAATAAAACGTGCACACGTAAAAGTAGACATAGGTTTTATGAGTTATTAAGTGTTAATCCTATACATTTTTTTAAGGTACACACATTTTGTCACTTTATATTACATTTGTCTACTTCGAATACCTCCCGGGGATAAACTAGTAACTAATACTATATTAATTATACATATTTTTTCTTTTATATATAAAATGATTCAGAATAAACCTTAAATTTATATAATACTGACAGGTGGGGGGCACGTGAGACTCTTTTCCCGCATGCTAAAATCCTTATATTTTATCATTCATATTATTTATTATTTTACTAGATATTTGCCCGCGTTGACACGCAGTTCAACAAAGTACGATTATTTGGAGTAGTATAACGTATAAGAAAAATAAAGTAGAAACATTTTATTAAAATTTAAAATCAACGAATACACATTTATTCAAATATCGCTGAAAATTTCCTTATAAACCACATTTTTTGTTTTAGTCATCACTTTCCCACCAGCATCAAGTATAAGTAACTTCACGCCTGCCCTGCTTTTAACTCTTGACAATGCGACATAAAGCTGGCCATGTGAGAATACAGGGTTTCTTAAATACAATCCAACCTGAATAAGGCGACTTAAATGGTATGTGTTAACAATAGACTTATGGCATATTCAACAATAAGAAAGTAATAAAAATGAAAATAAGAAACTAACTACCACCTAAATTTCACAATTTAATTTGACACGTCAGAGAAGATGAGCATTACCCATATCGACCCGGTAAAAAAACTTCGAGCATATTTTATTCTATGTTTTTATAAAAATGAAAATAAGAAACTAACTACCACCTAGATCTTTGCCCGCGTTACACGCGGTTCACCAACGTACAATTATTTTGAGGGGTAAAACATATAAAAAAAATCTAGCAGAAATATTTTATGAAGATTTAAAAGAAACCAATACACATTGTATTCAAATATCACTAAATATTTCTTTATACACCACATCTTTAGACACATTGAAACGGTGTGAAGATTCAATGGAGTCGCAGTTAAATACTCCACTTGGTGGTACATTTTGTATTCCATTATTTGTAGGATTATTGACCTTGCATCTCTTGGCATCTAGTTGTAATTTTCTAAATTTGCGACACTCGACCGCATTCTTAATTTTTTCTTCATTCGAGAGAACTGTGAAGAAAAATAAGTTACTTGCATAATACCATTAGCATATAAATAAAGATGTAAAATATATGAAATTCGTTTACCATTAGATATATTAGATAACAGTGTTCCTTTGATACCTTAAAAAAAAACATAAGTTAAATGAAAAAACACAAGTAATATAAAATGAAAATCAAAATTAATTTAGCTTAAAATGTTGCTATAATTATTTCATATTAAAATGTTGCTATAATTAAAAATTAGAATTTTTTTTATTTAAATTATAGACGATTTTTAAAATGTATAGGTATAAAATGTAAAGATTTCAATATACCTAAAATAAAGTTAAACATATACAATCCGTAGATTTTTAAGTTGTATAGGTATATTTTTTAAATATAATTTATTGTTTGTTAGTATCTATTGACTAAAAAAAGTCAAACCGTGTCAAACAATTAAGGTGGTTAAAGAAGTCAAACATTGCTAAAAGTATCAAAAAATAAAATAATTAACTAAAATGTTAAATTTATAAACCAAAAAACTACAAATTAATGTTTAAAAAAAATTATTGAATGGTTAATTTCAATCTTTCAATGTTTTAAATTTACCAAAAAACAGGTTGATTGTTTATTTTTAAAATTTGAATGTTTGTTTCTAAAATTTAAAGATGGCAATCTACCAAATTTATTTTAATTGTTTGTTAAATTTGTTTGATTGGGTTTAGTAATTGTTATTTTTTCTGTTGAAAAAAAATTAAAATATTTCAGTTAATAAAAACTCAGAAATCGTTAGAAGTAAAAAAAACTGAATCTGTTTTGCATTCAAAGATTGTGTTTGAATTTTAAAAAACAAAGTCAAACCTTGATTCTTTATTTGCTAAAATTGCATGATTTCAATTTACCAAAAATTTACTTTTGATTGTTTGTCAAGTATGGTTTGTAAAACATAAAATATTATTCCATAATTAAAAAAAATGGCATTAATAAGAAATTAATATGAATTTAAAAAAAAAAAGTCAAACCATATACTAACCGAAAAAAACAATTATTGTTTTCAAAAGGAATTTTTTTTAAAAAAAATCACAGGTGGTTGTCTACAACATAAATTATTTCCATAATTACAAACATTGACATTAATAAGAAATTAATATGATTTTTAAAAAAGTCAAACCATTTAGTAACCGAAAATAAGAATTAATGTTTATCAATAATATTAAATATCATGGTTGGTTGTTAAAAATTAAATTATTTGCATAATTACAAAAACTGTTATTAATAAGAGATTACAATGAATTTTTAAGAAAGGTCAAACCATTTACTAAAAAAATAACATTATTGTTTTAAAAACAGTTTTTTTTTTTTTAAAAAGAAACCCTTATCAACTATGTTTACTATCTTAGTTCCTAAACATCAATTGAACAAAAAAAAAATCCCTAAATCGCTACCAAAATCATAAACACCTAAATTGAAACCTAAAAGCATAATAATCCATTCGTAGCTTTCTTAAAATATCAATTTAACCATAAATCGTAACCTTAAACATTAAACATAATTCGAAATCTAACACTTAAACAACTAATCAGTCTTAATAAATCAAATCTTAAAGAGAAGATGAAGCATTTTATTGATTTTTATTTTTAAATACGTATTTAATATTATTGACCGATTTTGACCAAAGTAATTAATGATTTTTGATTTAAAAAAAAAACTAAAATTCTTATCTAATTATTTTAAAATTAGGAAAGTTAATAATTGTGATAAATTAGGAAAGTTAATAATTTCGGGTTTTTTGATTTAAAAAAAAGAAAATTTTATTTTTAAATACGTATTTAATATTATTGACCGATTTTGACCAAAGTAATTAATGATTTTTGATTTAAAAAAAAACTAAAATTCTTATAAATTATGATTGAGCAAGGTTTTAGGAAAGTTAATAATAATATTAGTAAATGATTTTGACCAAAAGTAATTGAATGATTATTGATTTAAAAAAATAGAAAATTTTATTAATTCTCACAAACTGTCATGTGGCTAAATCATAAAAATCCATTCATAGGTTTTTTTAAACATCAATTTAACCCTAAACCGAAACCTAAAACATTAACCCTAATTCGAAACCTAACACATAAACATCAGTCTTATCAGTCGAACACTAATCACTCATTAACCCTAATCAGTCTTAATAATAATCCATCAAAAAATAAAGAACAATCAATCAAAACTTAATCTTATCAGTCGAACCCTAAAAACCCCTAAATCGAAAGCTAAAATATAAACCCTAAAACATCACTACAAAATCAAAACAATTAACATGACTGAACAATAATAAAGAAAAAACCAAGAACAATCAATAAAACCAAGAACATCAATACAAAATCAAGTATATAAATAATTGAAATCAGTCAAAACAGAGACAACATACCTTAATCGACAATAGAACTTATTGTTGTGGAGATCCCTGCCAATAACCATAGAAGACAAATCCAAGCTTTGTAAAGGAAGAGTATAAGAGAAGAATTATTTTAAAATTAGGAAAGTTAATAATTGTGATAAATTAGGAAAGTTAATAATTGTATCAGGTAAGAGTATAAGAGAAGAATTATTACACATCCATTTTTCAAATCTATCAATTGCCACATATGGTATAGTATATACGAATATAATGAAAAAATGACATGAGACCTTAAAAATGAGCCTTAGCAATGTGATATAAAAACTCCTTGATAATATGGTGTGAATGCAATTTGAATAAGAATCCGATTAGAAGTTCAACATCTTAATAATTGTTTAAAGTATCTATTGTGAAGAAAATTCAACTTGTTGTAGGGCCCGTTTTACTTGTGATTAATCTTACCTGATGCTTGAAGGATGATCTCTGTTTTGGTTGACAAAAACAAAGCATGAATATTACATCTGTTAATTATGAATGAATAATAATGGGTTCGTTCATTCCCGTGAAAATCTCCCTTATTCTCAAAACTTGGCCAACAACACTAAACCGAATTTTATACAAATTAATAATAAGATCTACAATAACAAAACCTAGAATTATTCATCTTCTCTTCTCTTCTCTTTCATAATATTACTAAATCACATATTCAGTGAACAACAATATTATTATTTTCATCAAAACTCCAACAATTCATTTCTCTTATCGTAAGCAAAAAAATTAATATAAATGAACGATTCAGAACAAAAAAATACCGATTATTCCTCAACGTAACTGAAATGAGAGATAACAATGACCGAGACGGAGATGACGACCACGATGATAATACCAAAACTGCCTCACAGTTAGGTGGCGGTTCTGATGATAAACACAAAGTGCCTGCAAAAGATGATAAACACCGGCGAAGAAGTAGATCGTGAAGGGAAGACTTGACTTGGTTTGGTTGTGTTTGGGTGAAAGAGAGGGTTTGGAATAATGAGATGTGGAGGTCTGATATTAAAGGAGGAGGTAATACAATTAGGAAAGTTAATAATTGTGATAAATTAGGAAGGTTACTAATTTCGGGATTTTTGATTTAAAAAAAAAAGAAAATTTTATAAATTCCCACATTGTGCCATGTAGGATTCTCATTAATTGCTAGGGGTGTGAGAGATTGCCAAGTGTCCTCATGGACTTTTGTTTATTAGATGTATAGATTACCAAACATATATATAGACTATAGTTTGTTTAATATAGTTAGTTTTTATTTTTCAAGAGAGAGATCACATAGGTATATGTATGAATATCTATGATATTTTAATAACTATGGTAGTGTTTTAGCTTTTTATCAAACTAGGATTCTAGTACCTGCGTTTTGTGTAGTGACGGATCTAGAAAAAAATTTCAGTAGCAACGTTCAATTTTTTTTTTTGCCATAGTTTCATACAATGTAAAGGAAATAAAGCTAACAACATGATAATAGATAATTTTAGACACATACCTAATAGATTTCGTCCATTCGGTTCTTGAAAGCTTGAAATCGAGTCATTACGTCATCTTCTTTTACTTTATTAAAAGTGTCTCTTTCTACCGCGCAAATCAAAGCATTGTTCAAATAGTACTCACCCATTCTATTGCGTAAATCCGTATTGATAAGCTTCATCTTAGAAAAACACCTCTCAATGGTTGCGGTTGCAACCGGCAAAACTAATGCTAACTTCAACACCCGATAAACCAAAGGAAAAGTTTTATGCTAACTTCAACGGTTGTGGTAACGTATAATTTCATTTAGTAGTAACGTATATTAAATATTAGTAGCAACGTAAATTTTATTTCAGTAGTAACGTTTTTAAAAATCGTAAAAATAAAATAAAATTCCACTACGCGCGCGTTTTTCAAGAGCAATGGGCGCGGCCCATAGTTTAGTACTATGTCCACCCCTGGCTTCGCGGCGGGAACTCCTGTTCCGTTGAGGGTTCGGTGGACGTTAAAGACCGTAGGCTGTTTGTGCCTAGCTTAGGCCTAAGCGAGGCAGGCAAACGCCTCGCTTTGACCAAAGCGAGGCGTTTGGACTTTTTTTAAAAAAAAATTAAATTTTTTTAATTCTTTAAAATTATCTGTTAATCACCAAAAAATAATTTTAATTCATTTTTGGTTCTTTTAAGTTGTTTCCAAGCCAAGAAAATTATATCTCCCCGTTTCGCTTCGTTTATTGCTCGTTTTGGTTTTCCCGTACGAACATCCAGCTTTGTACAACAATGATGAATCAAAGGAACTAAGTTGCAAATACGATAATTATCAAAATAACAAAGATGAAACAGAATAAATTAATGTTCTTTATATACGAATAGTGACCCTCTTGCACCGGCTTGAGATATGAGTTTAATTAGCTTGAATCTCTCTGATCCATGGTATCCACTTTCAGATTGTCTTCATCGTTGACCGCTATCTCTCGGATAACAACTGAAAAGTTGTCTCATAACCCTCCATGCAAATCATCCCAATTCTGTCAAAAGAAGATGTATTCACCATTTCAAACGATTTGCCTCCTTTCATGTCTATGGAAACAACAATGGATTTGTCAAAAGCAAGATGTATTCACCCGTTCAGGTGCTTAAGTCCACCTTGAGATATGAGTTTAATTAGCTTGAATCTCTCTGATCCATGGTATCCGGTTGTTTTTAGGTTGTCTTCATCGTTGACCGCTATCTCTCGGATAACAACTGAAAAGCTGAAATTGAACAGTTATTTGGAATGTTTCTGATCATTACAGTTATGCCTTTTTTGGTGAAATGAACTTGAAGAAATGATTTGGTGGATATATCATGAGTTAAACAAAAGCTGAAATTGGACGGTTATTTGGAATGTTCCTGATCATTACTTTTCATGCAAAAGAACATTTTTTATAATAATTATATTAAAATTTCAAAATTTCAACTTCCCGTTCAGGTGCTTAAGTCCACCTTGATGACTGAATGTGACTACGCCATGTTTCACGTCATGCTTTCATCCTTCATTCCCGTTCAGGTGCTTAAGTCCACCTTGCTTGCATGAAAAGTAATGATCAGGTTGCCTTCATCGTTGACCGATATCTCTCCGATAACAGTCAATCTCACTGTAATGATCAAGAATATTCCAAATAACTGTATAATTTCAGCTTTTGTTTAACTATTTTAGCAACAGTCCAAATAACTCGTGTACAGCCTTTATCAGGTTCTTTTGGCCACAGGTACAGAAAGGTTATAAATGTTCATGTCGTTTCAGGTTGCCTTCATCGTTGACCGATATCTCTCCGATAACAACTGAATTTTACTTTGTTATAGAGAGAAATGAACAGTCGGATCGACTGTTGGTTGGTATATTGAGAGCAAACCGACGATCATTCAAAATTTAAAGTTACCGCTAACCTCTGCGCCATCATCGACTACAGCAAACCGACGATCTTCCTCCACGGCACTCCTAATGGGCCTCTCTTTATTTCACGGTACGATTTGTGTTTTTGTTGCTTTATAAATAATAAGTTTTGTGTTTATCAAACCCTAACGTCTGAGCAATGATTTATTAAATCGTTTTACTAATTTCCGATTCTTGATACTTTCATAAATCGTTTTACTAATTTCCAATTCTTGATAATAATAAATTATTATAATAATAAAACAAAGGAACTAAATTACAAATATAATAAAATAATAATAATAATAATAATGTTTATTGAGCAATATCTTCGACCTCTCTTATAATCAGGTAAATATGGATATTGTCTTTCACATCCGGATGGGTCAAACACAAAAAAGTCAAACACCATGTCTCCTTTGTGACTCATAGGAGTCTTGAAGACGAAATGAATTTTACAAGATACTTGAAACAAGGTATGGATATGGAGAATAAATGTTTGACTATACGTGGTTGATGATGTCAAGTTAAGTCGTTGATTCATTTGGAAATCGAAAACGCCTATCGTCACTCTGTATAGAGAAGAAAAACAACAACCGAATATTTAGTTCTCTCCGAACTTCAGCTTCCAAAATACGACGTCGTTGTAGCTCATATGTTATTATCTCTTCTCTTATTCTCTGTTTCTCTAGTTCTCGATGGATTATTGCTCTCATATCGACTCTCACAATTATTCACAATTTTATACATACAACACACCTTCATCGTTGACCGATATCTCTCCGATAACAACTGAATTCATCTTCCTTGTCTTAAAACCCTTGACATCGCTGTTTGATTATACTCGTGTTCAGCCTTTATCAGGTTGCCTTCATCGTTGACCGATATCTCTCCGATAACAACCCTTGTTTGATTATACTCTTTATGTATAAATAGTGACCCTCTGGCAAACCTACCTCTGTTTTGAATTTGTTGCTTCCATAGAGAAGTTATCAATCTCACTGTAATGATCAGGAACATTCCAAATAACTGTATAATTTCGTTCAAGATTCCTATGAGTTTGATTAGCTTGAATCTCTTTGATCCATGGTATCCAGTCTTCAAGGTGGACTTAAGCACCTGAACGGGAAGTTGAAATTTTGAATGATGTTCGTCGATTGCACCGAACACACTACAATTATTCACAATTTTATACATACAACACAACTTCATCGTTGACCGTACTGTTCTTCTTGATCTTGATCTTCACACTTGCTTTTGACAAAGGTCTGGCTGACCTGAAGTTCCTTTGCAACCAGGTAAAAAGGAACTAAGTTGCAAATATAAAAATCCATCACATCACGATTATACTCTTTATGTATGAATAGTGACCCTCTAAGTGTGGTATGCTCAAAGATTTAAGTTAAAAATATTTTGTAAGGATTTATTTATAGATTAATGAAACAACTTTTCAGTTGTTATCCGAGAGATAGCGGTCAACGATGAAGACAGCCTGAAAGTGGATACCATGGATCAGAGAGATTCAAGCTAATTAAACTCATATCTCAAGCCGGTGCAAGTTATGTTAAAGCATCTTTGATCATCTTCTTGTAATTACTTGACAGATATCTCTCTGAGATGATAGCTTCTCTTTAGAGTCTAAAAGTGGATACCATGGATCAGAGAGATTCAAGCTAATTAAACTCATATCTCAAGCCGGTGCAAGTTATGTTGAAGCATCTTTGATCATCTTCTTGTAATTACTTGACAGATATCTCTCTGAGATGATAGCTTCTCTTCAGATTCTGAAAGTGGATACCATGGATCAGAGAGATTCAAGCTAATTAAAAGTGGATAATTTTTAAATAAGGAGGTATATGTACAATGAACTTTTTACGCTAAATAATGGCAGGTTTGCCAGAGGGTCACTATTCATACACACAACTTTTTGCTCTAGTGGTGTGCTCTACCTTTTTGACAAACACCTGGCTAACCTGTCCAGTTATCAATCTCATTGGCAATCATCCGGTGCAAGTTATGTTGAAGTTCATATGTTATTACCTCTTCTCTTATGCTCTCATATCATGGATCAGAGAGATTTAAGCTATCTCTCTGAGATGATAGCTTCTCTTCAGATTCTGATTGCACCGGTGGAATTGGAATTGGAATTGGAATTGGAATTGGAATTGGAATTAATGAGACAACTTTTCAGTTGTTATCCGAGAGATAGCGGTCAACGATGAAGACAACCTGAAAACAACCGGATACCATGGATCAGAGAGATTCAAGCTAACTAAACTCATATCTCAAGCCGGTGCAAGTTATGTTGTAGCATCTTTGATCATCTTCTTTGTAATTACTTTTTATTGTTTTGGGTTCCCTTCCATCGTTTGACAGATATCTCTCTGAGATGATAAAGGTAGATCATGGAAAGTTGAACTCAATAAAACAAAGATGAAACCGATTAATGTTCTTTATATATGAATAGTGACCCTCTTGCAATATTTGTAATTACTTTCTATTGTTTAGCGCCGATCCGATTGTTTAAAAGTATCAAGACTATGAAATTAGTAAAACAACTGAATTTTACTTGCTTGCATGAAAAGTTCAATTTCAGTTCAAACTTTTCAAACACCTGCAACATCTCAAGAGTCGAGGTCCTCTGAAAAAGACATCGTACAATGAACTTTTCATGCAAGCAAGTAAAATTCAGTTGGTATTAATGGCAAGATATGTGGCTTTAGTCCTTTACGCAGGATATTCATGTGAGAATGATTTCGTTACAACATAACTTGCACCGGCTTGAGATATGAGTTTAATTAGCTTGAATCTCTCTGATCTATGGTATCCGGTTGTTTTCAGGTTGTCTTCATCGTTGACCGCTATCTCTCGGATAACAACTGACATTTAATTTTTTTATAACTTTTTATAATTATTAAATTAAAAAAAAAAAAAAAACAACTCAAAACACAAAAAAACTACCAAAATAAAACACCCCCCAGAAGCGCCTCGTTTAGGCCTAAGCGAGGCGCCTGGGTGCTGCAGCCGAGGAGGTCAGTACGAGGTCAGACCTCCTCGGCTTCAGCACCCAGACGCCTCGCTTAGGCCTAAGCGAGGCGCTTCTGGGGGGTGAAAATAGAAGCTGGGAGGGTTTAAATATCACCACCCTAAAATAAAGTTAACATAAAAGTTAGTGCTCAATATATATAATATATATATTAAAAGAAAGACAAAGCGTATGATAAATTAATAATTGATAAATAATAAAATATTGTGGACGGAAAGTTGGCAATGTGACAAGCAAACGGGCCCGGCTCGCGGCGCCAAATTAATAGTAAAAAATAAAAAATGCAATTTGCTTTTATTAGTAAAATATGTGTGTTTATTCAGAAGCCGATGAAGTTGATTTAAGTTAACGACTTGAAGTTTATACAGTTCGGTTCAATTTGACTTTTAAGATTTATGGAATAGTTCTACTGGTGGTTTGAAAATTGGAACATGTAGTTTGTATATTGAAACTAGTCGTTTAACCTTTATTATTCATATATTTTTAGAACAGTCACTTATGAATATGTTTATAGGTCAAGTTATCATACACAGTGTAAGACTGTTCGTTATGGTGCGCGACTGGATCTGCGTGAATGACCGTGTGAGCCACGTGGATCGCCGGAACCACAACACCTACACGTCAACGGCTACGCGAGCGAGCAGACATGAGCTGGATCATGTGGGCTAGTGAGAAGAAATCAGGTTTGTTTGTGTGTGTATTATGGTTTGTTTCAGGATTTTTGCTCTTGGATGATGAAAATGATGAAGGAGAAATGAGGTTTGTTTGTGTGTGTTTGTGGTGAAGATAAGTTGTAGAGATATGAGAATGAAGAAGATGAAGTTTGTTTGTGAGATGAAGATGTGAGGAACGAAACACTTTGTTTGTTTGTTTTTGTTTTTGTTTTTTTTTTCTCTTAAGTCCAATGTATTTTTTTTTTTTTGGTAAAAAAAATACCAAAATATTATAAAGTAAAAAAAAGTAATATTTATGTTTAATATTTATTAATTTGGTAAAAAAAATACCCGCTCACCTCTAGCTACAACGGGATCAAGATACCAGCCCACGGTCGCGAGCCAGTTCCACGTCGACGCCTACATGGCAAAATATTATTCGATAAATCTTCCACTCATCTCTACCTACAACGGATAGTCTAAAATAAAATGAGGACGGTGAGAAATGATACAAACAGTAGCGGATCCAAGAATTTTTTTCACTGGATTCCTTTTTTAGATGCAAAACTTTTGGTTTAGACAATGGACATATCCTATCCTCTTATCAGAATGTTGCTAAATGTCTTTTATAGTATAACGCATATATCCAAAACTACTAAATTTAAACCCTCATGACCAGTAGACTATACGTATGTTCCATGCACCCCCATTTGCCGTAAATTTCATTATTTTATTCTTGCACCATTTTTTATCTCTAACACGTTATTTGTGATTATTCTTACACTGCTTATGTGCAAGAGTTGAACTCGTTTACTTTCATTTTGTGCAAATTGTGCGATTTACTCGATTTATATTATACTATTCTTTCAATCGAAATTTTATGCTATACTTATATACTTACATGAACGCATATTTGGTATGCATATTTTTTTCCTGTTTTGAGCAAAACTCTGTTATACTTTACATTATTTTGTTCATCATCATGGCCAATGAACATACTAGTTGATAACTCGTATGAGATCTAAGCCAGTGCCCACGTACTACTCGGGTTAGAGTATTAATTTCTTTAATCCGAGGGGACGGTGTAAACCTCAGAGTTTATCAATATGAGTGTTTGAAGCCAACGATGTGAACAGAAGTTACCGGTTAAAGGTGAACCTGAAAGGGAAGAACCTCTAACCATGTCTTATACTTACATGTTATTCACATTACGGTTAAAAGGAAAACCCGGAAGGGAAGGACCTCTAACCATGTCATGATTGAACATTATTTCATTACAGTAGCTATTACATATTTTGGTTGTACACATTTATTTCTTGTTAGGGTTATAGAAAAGCATAACACCCTAGTGTAAGGTAAATCGATGATTACGGTCCGGAACGCAATCATGGATTTACAGGTACATGAGGGTGGTGTGTAATTCTACTTAGGCTGTTGGCAGACAATCAGTACGAGTCCAAAGTATCGGGAGTGTGGTGGGTCAGCTGCGGTACACCCTATATATAAGCATAAACGATACTGCTGGAACGGACTAGGAGTCTGACCAAGAACCTACCAATTATTACCTCTTCATTAGGTCGTTGACTAATAACTAGCATTTTCGATAAGAACGTTCTTACACGGGCTACAATTCGTATTCCTAAAGTCTTTCTTTTGACCACCCACACAGAAAACTAAAACCTTGTGTACTCATACATCCTCGGTTGTTTGGATTCTTGTTACGTATCCTAATAAAGTTCAGTTAGAAACCTTTCTAAAGTAGGGAAGACTGTTTCATTAGTGCCTCTGCCCTCACCCGTTACACATTCCCAAAACCTTTCTCATTTAAACTCTCAACTTTCTAACTTTTGGTTAACTGTCAAAGATTTTGACACTTTTACTTTGAATATTAGACAACTATTTTAAATTTTGTTAAATCATAGATGATGAAATTTAAAAAAAAAAATCTGGTTGACGCTTACAACGCCTTTTGTTTCATAGTAACCTCCACTTGAAGGAAATTTCGAAACGAAATTTTCTAAAGTAAGGGAGACTGTGACATCCGTCACCCTCGTTTTTCATCAAATTGACAATAATAGCCCTTCAAATATTTCCATTATAGTCCCTGTAAGTTTCGTCGTTTTCAAATTTAATTTTAGAGCGAAAAAATTTATCATTTATATTTATTATGGATCGGGTATAAGTTTTAAGCAAATGCGTATGTTGAAACGTATTCGTAAAGGGTTCTATAAAAAAATTCAAGTTTTAAAAAGTTTTACAAACTTTTAAGTTAAATTAGTTAACCAAGTTAAGTTTTTATAAAGGAAAAACTAACTGAAACATAATAAAACTAACTAGGTTAGATCTAGGGGGACCATTCTTGCCAAAACTCAAAAGAATTGAAAACAAAAGTTGTTCCCTCCCTGCCTTGCTCGCTTTTCCGGTGAGGCATTTCGGCCACCGGAATTTCATTCCGGCCACCTTCAAAAACCCAGATAATGAATCAATAACTCGTTTTTATCGCTTGTCAATTATTCCTTCATCATTACACACTCGTTACAAGTCCTTTAAGGTGCAAATAATGTATTATTATTATCAAGTATTGATTCGTTTCTTAGTTGTAACCGCCGGAACAATTTAACCCCATTAAAACCCGACCTATAATCAACCATTATATAAACTGAACTCGTCTTTACGTTTCTGCACCTATTATCTTTGAAAACCCACAAGAAAATCACATAAAAGCGAGTTCTAAGCCCCTCAGTTCGTGATAGTTAGTTCGGTCATAGAAGCTTTTGGTTCGACCTTAATCCGCGATGTGAGTCCTTATTTCTTGTGCCATTTTGTTCGTTAGATCTTCCATTACAAAAGCCCTTTAGTTTCGTTATTTATCATGGCTGAATTGAAGGGTATTGAATCGGGTGTTAGGGTTAGGGTTAGGGTTTAGGTGTGTTTTGGGGAAGAAGATGATATTTATTATATTGATTAAAACTATAATTGTTTCAAATTATAACCAACTTGGTGGATTGGTCCAAGGGTTGTGTCTGCTTGTTGTTACTGAAGGTGCTCAGGTTCGAATCCAAGCACCACCGTTTTTTTTTTGTCAGCTTTTCTTTCTTTGTTTCCATTTATTTGGTTATTTATTATATATATAATACATATAAACTTAGAATATTCATATTAAATTCATTTTTGCTCCAAAAATTATAAATATTTAGGAGTAGCTTCTTGACACTTCATAGAAAATTTCCCCATTTTTATTTTCTGGAAAATATCCTATTTTCATATTTTTATTGAATTTATTTGTTTTAATCATATTTAATTGATTATAAATTCATTTTTAATGATTTTAATCTCAAACTTTTTTGGGGAATTATTTCTAATCATTATGAACTGAAATAAAAATTATTGGTCCAGAAAACACTTCTTTTTATTAATTTTCCTATTTTTAATCATTTAAACATGATTTAATCTCATTAAATCAGTTTTAAATATAAATAAGTTTATAAAAATTATGGGAAAATTATTTTCATTTATGTACATCAGAAAGCATCCATTTTCTATAAAGATAACATTTTTTGATCATGTCTTGAATTATTAGTCTTATTTATGTTTAATTAGACATAATTAATCATTTATTTATTTATACTATTAAATATCTATTTTATAAATACTTTTCTTATAAAATAGAAATATTCCTATGTTTGAAAATCTTAATTACCATTTGTTAGATCATGGTGTAACTCATAATTATTTATTTAAACATTTATGATTGTTGTATTTATTTACAGTAATTTAGTTATAGTAATTAACTAAATTATTTTGTCTTAATTATTCAAAACATATTTTTTATCCAAATATTCAATTGGTAATAATTATATTACCTAAACCATATTTACAAACTTTGGTATATTATTTTGTGATATACAACTTTTATATTAATTCGACTTATCATAAAAACTCTAATTCCTCAAATCAACTTAGTAAACCCTAATGCCTTAGTACCCTAGTTACCTTAGACTCTTTCCTTATTAGTATTCATATACATTATAGGTTGAATTCCTCGGAATTCCCATTACTTAGCTCACGACCACTTAAGTTGGATTTTGATCGCTTTCGCAAACTATGAGTATATATTTCCCATTTTTCATGTTTTACTCTTTTGGGGCTATTCATGTACACTATTACTAAATGATTCTTTCACTAAATGAAAATCTCATGTGTGTTTGCTTTATGTTAATTTGTGTGTCTATGACTTGTCAAAACCATTAACCTTTGAGGGCCTGACAATTTAATGAATAGTACTATGGTATATACCCCTTGTGACTCTGTTGAGAGACCTTGGTCATTGTCTTGTGATTCATTATACTAAAAAATGGTTTGATTCTGGATACTTGATTCTTAGGGTTGATTTTGAACGGATATTACTTAAATTACATAATTGCAAACGGTATACAACACATGAATTGCGAAACGTTTTTATACTATATGTATTCAAAACGGGGTATGCTCACCAATACATTTTTGTATTGACCAAATTATTTTCGTACATGTTTCATGTTCTTATGAGATCACTTCTAAGCTTTTGGAACTTAGACTTAGATCGAGATTTACTGTGTTTTAGGTTAAATTGCTAGTTTTAATTGTTGTATTCCTTCCAATGTAATAAATTATTCAATTCAATGTATCAAAATTTACATTTCTAGTCCATGAGCTATTAAACAATCGTCACTACGTGACACCTCGATGTTTGCGCCATCGGTTGGGGTGTTACATTCATCATCCGTATCATGTACCTGAGTCCCTGAGGGTTAAACACGAGGAAATAACCCGTTAAACGTTACTAAAATCGAATATGATGGAAAGTATAAAAAGATGAGCTTTGTTTCTAAAATTTACAGCTCAAATCCCCCTTGAGATTTTTAGGTAGAACCAAACAGGGGAATCAAGTCTTCGCTTGGATCCCCCTTGAGGTTCTGGATTACATCCAAAAAGGGAAACCATGACTCGTTAAGGCCATATGTTATACAAAACCTCATTAGACCATTCAAAAAGCATAATAATCATTTTGTTAACTCATTGGGCTCTTGTTTAACTAAAAACATCATCCGGTTTATGTCATTAAGACCCGGTTCCTAGTTTTAAATGTTTATGTTGATTTTTACCCAAATCAACCCGTTAAGGCCTTGGACTCTACAAGACACTTTTTAATCACACCAAAGGCATATAAATCATATTGTCAACTCATTGGACACATGTTCAACTGAAAGCATTGTCTGTTTTGTGTCATTATGACTTGGTTATTAGATTTAACCTTTAGTAAATCTTTAAATTCCCAAAATGCCCCTTTATAGCCAAATCCATAAATTTAGTCATCCATGGCGACACTTTTGATTCAACCCATTGCTTTTGACTCATTTACTTGTTTAAAAACCTCTAAGTCCTTCCGGACTTAGATTTTCAGCTTTTCTCAAGTTTTCTCTTATTTTAGTAAATTCTAAGCGCATTAGCTCGCATTAGACATAGTTATGGAAATAACTTACTTGATTCGCACCTACACTTCATGTGGGTAGTTTTAGTACCCATGTTGCTTCGCCCGAAGGCGTTTAATTAGCTACGGATTTACCGGGTGGCCTTGACTTATATTCATACCTTGTGCTTATCCTCCATGATTCTTAGCATCAAGCGTGCATGCGCTAGTGCATTTACCTGCGTGCTTTCTAGATAGACACGTTAATTTCTCGGAACTCAAATGATAATACTTTGCCATTTGATCCGTTTAACCTCAAGAATCTTAATGCTTGGAATACAAGCATTAAGTGTTGGACTCAAATCATGAGGATTTCACCATTTGACCCGTTTAGACCCATAGTTCATGATACTATGTTACCCAAGTTTATTTACCTATGGTTCAAGTGACACACACTTGAACCATTTAACATCTTACTTAACAACTTAATTCATATAGTTTCATTTGGATTAAAACATCATTTCTCACATGTCTTTATTAACTGGCCCGTTTGATGGATTTCATCATTCGGGCATAACTCATTGTCTCGGTTAAGATCATAAACCACGTGTTGACTTGAGTGCACATAAGGCGGCCCATTTAACAGATTCCACCCCATTAGGGTTTACCTTTATCACATACATTAGAATTAAGTCGAGTGTATACAACAATTAAGCTATGTTATAGTCTGATGGTGTAAGTAAAACTTACATTGTATTCATTCCCATTTACTTGCACTTTAGGCTCATATCCGCCTGACCTGTTTTGTTCGTTGATCCATTCCATCCAAGCTTGCACCTATCTTGACATGGCCAACCTTCACCATACTCATAAGATTAGTTAAGTTAGTCATCACATCCAATAACTAGCACATCTCATGAGTTTATTCACACCATTATTTCACTTTCCCAATTATCACTGGGCTATATTTTTCATGTATGGTGTGATCCATCTTTTAAACATGTGTTTCACATTTTATATGCGGGTAATTCCATGATTACCCAAATCAAGTTATCACCTCAATTTGCAAACAAGACTATTGAGGCATTTCATCAAACACTTGGTGTGCACCCACCAAATTCACTTGATTTTCATGATTTAAAGTTTAGCCAAAAACATACCCATTTTACCTAATAATCATCACATCATGTTATTTAGACTCTTTAGCCTCAATTCCTCATTAAAACAACTCCTAAGAGTTAACTAAATCATTAAACATAGAGGGTTTCAACCTAGAGGTTAAACCCCAATTTCCATATATTAACATAACCATATGACGAGAATCAAACACATATGTAGAATGTAATTCATAACCAAATTAGGTATGATTGAGGCTCCCTAAAGCTAGAGAAACCTCCAACAACTTAGAATCTCACGTTTTTTACAAAACCCTGGATTTTCATCATGATAAAAAACGAGTATAACATCAATTTCTACCAAATAAATGGTATCTTGATGTTCATTAGGCCTTAGATGACCCGTTTCTTGCTAATGCACTGAAAACCCCCTTGATTTGGCTTGGATTTGAGCAAGGTTCATGAGTTAGGGTTTAGGTTGGTGTAGGAGATGGTTCTCCTGATCATTACACGACACACACACACACAATGTGTGTGTTTTTATTGTTTTGTTTTTATTAATAAAACCCACTTTATCATATTGGCAACCATGGCCCCTCAAGTTTTTCCCAAAGTCTTTTGTTGTTAAAACTCATTTAGCAAAACTAGTGTTATTCCCATATAGGACATAACCCAAGTTCTCATTATTCGAGTCTCATTTTATTATTTTGTTAATCACGCCTAATGGTGTAATTAGGCGAAATGAGGATTTTGGGGTGTTACATTATATACATCACAAATTAACTTAAAGTCATAACAGACTAAATCAGGGTCAAGTATCCTACATAGTGTAAAACAAATGAGAAATGTGAGAATGATACAAAAAACACAATGGATCACGAAATACAACACAATGGGTAACAAAGATATAACACAATGTCAAGGAAAAAAGACACGGTAGATCACTAATATGACACAATGACAAAATTAAAAAGAAAGACACATTGCCACAAAAAACACAATTGTCTAATACAAATTCTAAAAACTACAACCTTAAAACCCAAAAAAAGCGAATACCTAAAAACTAAGATCGTAAGGTTCGATGAGATGGTTCCAATACCGCTTGAATGAGTTCAATCAGAATCCATTTGGTACCTTTCCTAATACTTTCTATTATTATTTTTTCACTGTGTATTTAATCTTGAACCCCAGAATGTTAAAGTCATGCCACATTTAATCAACTAATGGGATGTTAAAAGCCATTGCACACTAAATAAACTCAGAGGATATTTAGGTTAAGCTTATTCATATAACTTACTATATTATCTATATACAATAGGGTAATTTGAATGTAAATGTGTCAACATATTTTACCTAAAAATAAAGGGAGACTTGTTGAATAAAAGCTTGTTTTGGATTCATAAGCTCAAAAGGTATAAACAAAACAACAACAACAACCTTATCCAGTGAATCCTACAATTAGCAAAGCTAAGAGTAGGGTCTAGGAAGGATGAGATGTAGGCAAACCATACCCCTATCCTTTCAGATAAAGAGGCTGCTTCCAGAGAGACCCCTGGCTCCACAACAATACAGTCAACAAGCAAACAACACTGAACGTAATAGCGAGCTACTGGAAGTTAGAGACACATTGAGAGCGTCACGCAGTAAAACACAGGTATATATGCCATAAAAAACATAACCCATACATACTCAAATACAAATCACCCTTGCAGACCTCTTACCAATGCAAGAAGATGTCTAAGATTTTAGAACCACGCTATGATACACCCAAACCCTCCCCTAATAATCCTTAACCTTAATCTTATGCCTCCACGAATACCTATCCTCGACCCTGTCCTCAGAGAGGTGCATCTCTACTAAATCATGTCTAATTCGCTCATCCTAAGTCAATTTGGGTCTGCTTCAACATCTTTTTCCCTCTATAGTGAGGGTTCCACTAATCTAACTGGGGCCGTCATTTGCCTCCTCTTCACATGCCCATACCATCTCAATCTTCCCTCCTTTATCTTGTCGGATATACTAGCTACCCCTAACCTTTCCCTAATAACCTCATTTCGTATCCGGTCTACCCTTGTATCGCCGCACATCCATCTTAGCATCCTCATTTCTGCTACTTCCATCTTGCAAGCTTGTGTCTTTTTGATGGCCCAACAATATGTCCCATATAACATAGCAGGTCTCACTACCATCCTTTAGAATTTTTGCCTTCAATTTAGTTGGGAACCTTTTGTCACATAAAATCCCACTGGCAGCCCTCCACCTACACCAACCAGCTTGTATGTGATGCGTGATATCACTATCTAGCTCTCCATCCCTCTAAACAAATGATCCTAAGTACTTAAACTTAGGGACAACTTGACCTTCAATCGTAAGTTGAGTAGTTTCGTCATGTCCTGCACCACTGAAACCACAGTACATGTACTCAGTCTTAGAACGACTAATCCTTAGACCCTTGCCCTCTAAAGCGGCACACCAACCCTCAAGCTTCTCATTCAGACTATGGTATTAAATAACCTAATGGAAACGCCTCTTTACAACACATGTATTTTTTTTTTTGGATCGGCTAAGGACATCACCTCGGTACCCCGTTCGAATCCTCATTTCCGCATCGTCCCTGAGGGCATAAGCCCTTTCAACGTCAAGGGATGTATTATTGTAGGCCCTAGGATTCGAATCGTGTACCTCTCCCGGGCGGGAACCTCCCTAAGGAGTAAACCCTCCCACCTCTCCCAATTGAGCTGGGGGTCATTGACTACAACACATGTAGTTAGGGATGTTACGGGTCGTGTGGGTTGAGGGTTGAACCCCACATGAATTTAAAAATCATAGCATACACGGATCTAAACACGACTCTTGTATTCACAAGTAGACACATATACAATCCGTTTAACCAGCTTATTTCTTTAGTATTTTTATTCTGCACATTACTATAAGATTGCATATTTACTAATATAATATGTATATTTAGTATGATTTGTATGATTGATTTGTAATTATGGTAGAAGTTATCACTTACCAAAATATAGGAGACACATTGTAATTATTTAAACCTAATTATCAATGAGAAGAGGCAATGCTTGATCTCCTTCATGGTATCATTGACCAGGAGGCATAACCCTAGATTGCCCAACCCAAAATCCCTGCTACCCCTTCGCCGATCACTTTCTTCTTGCTGATCGGTCCTCCTCTTCTGCCCTCCACACATCTACTGCCTTACCACACCTCTATTATCCTACGCCTACCTTCCTCATCAACAACCTATCTCACCATGACTACATCTCCCTCCACTCCAAACACACCGCCACCTATCACCATCGAGTCCCGCATTCATCCAGCAACAACGATTTCGAACATTAAGAATTTTATACCGATTGTTCTGGAAATTGAATCGTCTCAATATGGTTCTTAGGCCACCCTTTTCACAATCCATTGCAAAGCCTTCCTAGTCCATGACCACTTCTTACCTTACCCACCACCACCCGAAACCGAATCCTCCTCTACACCTAAACACATGGATGATTGGGAGCGGCTTGATGCCATTGTTTTACAATGGATATATAGCACCGTTTCCAATGATCTTCTCCATACCATCATTAACAAAACCTCCACCGCTCATGAAGCGTGGGTGGCCATTGAAGACTTATTCCAAGACAACAAAAGTTCTCGGGCCATACACCTCATGAACAAATTCTCCAACACCCGTCTTGATGCCTTTCCCAATGTCTCCGCCTATTGCCAAGAATTGAAAGTCCTAGCCGATCAATTGGCTAATGTTGATGCACCCGTGGGCAATGACCGTCTTGTCCTCCAACTCATAGCCGGCCTCAATGAGCAATACGAAAGTATTGCAACCCTCCTTACCGGCCAAGAACCCCTACCCTCTTTCTACAAAGTGTAACACCCCAACCGATGGCGGAAACATCGAGGTGTCACGTAGTGATGATTGTTCAGTAGCTCATGGAGTATAATAAGTTTCATTAATTGATTTAAATAAATTACATACAATTGTTCTACAAGAATTCGTACATCAAATTGAATAAACTATGCACATATCTTCAAGCAATTCTTCAAGCAAGTAGAACGTGAAACATGTTAAGTTGAAAATATTTGGGTCAACAAAAGTTGGTGAGAATACATAGGTTTTTGGAAATAATTGATAACCATAGTTTGTACAACATTCAAAGTTGTATGATGATAGAGTATGATACCGACATGTAACAATGCGTCTTTGTACAACCAAACCTTGTGTCGACTGATGACTAACTCGCAAGTTAGTTAAATGTTATTACTGTTATCGATCATCCCTGAGTCTATGCGGGGGATGGGTTTGTCAGACCTATAGCGCTATAATCTAAACAGGCGGCTTGATCAATGTTAATGATTGTACTTTGTCTTTTTGTTACAGTCAAATGATAGAATGATGTTGTAATTGAATCACAAGTAAATATGAGTAAATGATAGTATAAAATATTTGAACATGTTTCACCCCAAAAATAGTGAAAATAAAGTAAAAGGGGCTATGTAAACTCACCTTAGCAAATGTTATGCTTCTTGAAAAGATTGAATAATGGGGTTGCCCAAATAATGCCAAATATCACCCTATAATAATGTGATAAATAAGTCTATCTAGTCTACAAATGTATAAATTTCTAGGGCTTCGGATTGGGGATAAATGCTCGTTTGATTAATATTAAAAATATTCGACAATTGAGAGAAATTTAGTAAATTAATGACTAAAAATCTTTTTATGAAATCTAAATTTAGGATGGTCACAATAATGTGTTTAAAGTATAAAAATAATTTTTATAAAATTATTTTCTTTAAAATATATTATTAAATCTATTTATTACAAATTGTCAAACTTTAACTTTAATATCTTAAAAATACTAAAATTAAAGAATTATCATTTTAAAAATTATATTTCTGTTCTAAATATTCAGAAATAATTTGTATAAAATTTTGGTGCAAAAATAATGAAAACTGAATTTATTATGATTTAATTATGATTAAAACTAACAAAAATTGATTAAAAATATAAAATAAATGATTTTTCAAAATTAAAAATCATTTCAGTAAAGTTTAACAGTGTACAAACTTAGGATAATTTTTGTAGAAATTTATAAAATTGTTTTGATATTTTAATGGATTTTTGTAAATATAATAGCATAAAATTGATTTAATTATTAAATATATTAAATAAATGAATTTTTGAAAACTAAAAATTGGGTGTTAAACTTTTTCATCAGATTAATATAAGATAATTTTTTTTAGAATTTACAAAAGAGTTTTAATATTTTAAAACGAATTTATAAAATTATATGTAATATATATTTAATCTTGATTTAAAAACAAAACAAAAATAAAGGTTTTGCCCTAGATGGGACTCGAACCCGCGTGGACCATAGAGTGTGCACCAGACACAACCACTTGGTCTAGACCAGTGGTTGTGTTTGGTTCCTGTTTAAATAAAATAAATATAATCAGAGTTTTGTGTTCTTCCCCAAATTACAAACACAAACCCTAGAACACCAATCAGTTTATAAACTCTGTTTTGGTTTAATTGACCATGGGGTTAATGTTTCATTTTGGCCGATTAAACCACGGCAACAATTAATTAGATTCATACCTACGATCTTAGGAGTGAATCGCACATCAAAGGCCGAGACAAAACACCTCCAATGCGATCAACAGAGGAAACGAAGACGAATTTTTTTGTGTGGGTTATCTTAGTCGCTCGTATGTAGGTGTGTGTGCAAATTTAATTGGGTTAAATCCTCCTTATATACACGATTTGGAAGAAATTTTTGGAATGTTTGACCCATTACTATAGAACGCGTAATAGGCTTAATTTAGGACGGTTTTTATGATAATTGTTGCGTGTATAGGCCGATAATCATGTAATCTTTCCTATCTTGGATCAATTACGCGTCAAAGATTGTTAATTATGGTCATCGATGGTCACAGTTGACTTTCCTAAGTCAACTGTTATTATGAATGTTTGATATAATAATAAAACGAGTTGGATAATCAAACAAGTATGAGTGTAGAGCAGTTGGTTAAGTGAGTGTTGTTTGTTTGGTTTGACTCGGGTTCGAAACCCGTCTGAAGCAATTCTCCCCTTTTTTTTAAAGATAGGTGGGCCGGATCTCTTGTGGTTTGGGCCTGATTCCAGGTGGGCCGAGACCTGGTTAATGGGCTGAGTACTTGGGCTCTAGTTTAAAAGGAAAGGTTTGGGCTAAGGTTTTAGTAATAATAGGGTTGGGTTTAACATTGCAAAATTTGTATACTTGTTATTATTATTTTTTTTATTATTATTATTATTATAACTTTTATATATATATATATATAGATATATGTAAGAATAATTATCATTGTGTAGGGGTTCAAAAATGTCATTCAAAAATAAAACTTGTCATTTTAATCCGTAACGTACAATTATTTAACGTGAAATGTTACACAAAGACCGTTCTAAAATTATTGAGGTCGAACCCCGCAAGGCCGAACTTGCTCTCCAAGCCTCTAAAACCACTTCCACCGCCCTTGCCGCCACCGCACAACGGTCTTCTGTCCCAGACCACACCCGCTCGGATAACCAATCAATGGGTCGTGGTCGTGCCCGGTCTGGGAGACGTGGCCGTGGCATGTCTCCCCATGGCCACAACAATGGGCCGGCTGATACGCGGGGGAAAATCTTAGTCGTTTCGTGTTTAAGATTGTATTTTTATGCAATTTTATGGTTTTGGACACACTACTTTGATAAATTTTGCGTTTTGCAGGTTTAACAAAGTTTAAGGTGTATTTCGGAGCTAAATGAAGCTTTGGATTGGAGCTAGGATGATTCAGGAAAGAAAAACGAAGAAGAAAAATGGAGAAACTGGTGAAGGCCTGTCGCTGACGGACGCTGTTAGTCAAAGTCAAAGAAATCAATATTTTTAGGAAAATTAATGGGACTTTGACCAAAGACTTTGACCAGAGACTTTGACCCGAGACTTTGACCAAAGACTTTGACCAAGACTATTGACCAAGATTTTGACTAAACTAAATGGTCATTAAGAGGAGTTTGACAATGGAGACTATATAATGAAGTCTTGAGAGTAATCTCTCATCATCCCTCATAATTCATCTCTTACACCACCAATCCATATTATCAAAACCTAATCATTCCTTCAATTCAAGAACACCAAATCATTCTATTATTCAAGACTTTGAAGATTTAAGACCTTTGAAGAAGCTCCATGGCCATGAGTGGCTAGTCTCTTTGTATCATGCATAGGAAGTAAACAATTGAAGACCTAGGGTTTAACATTTGGGTATTTTCTTAAACTATTGAATGTGTGTTTGTGTGTTTGAAATACTGTATTAGATTGCGATTAATCTTATGTTGAATTCATTTTAGTTAATTGATCTTGTGCCAATTTCTAGTGTCATGAACATGTTTTCTTGCTTAATACAAACACAGGGTTGTATGTTCTAGGTAATGAAGTGTAGTTTAGTCCATCTCTGATGTTGATGAAACTTGACACCTAAGCCTATTGAACAATCACCCCGTTAACACCAATTGCACTACATTTGTTTGACTCATTTGTGAAAACCTTAGACTTCAGTTGTTGAAACCTAGGTGTGATCCTTTTATTTAGAACTCAATTCAAGTTTTTAATATAATAACAAAACCTTCCAACCAAATTCTTAAAATGAACCAATTGCAAACTTCATAAGCTCTCTAGCAATCTTCATAAGTAACACCGTTTAATCAACTAAACAATATCCACTAACCACATGCTCCTTGGATTGATACCCTACTTATCCTATCTACCTAGGTTAATTAGGTTTTGTATGAACCGTGACGACCGGCTCATCACCGGCCCAATACCTTATTATCCTTTAGCCCAACAGCCACAAACTTGGAACCCACCTCCTTGCCCATACCCCACCTCTAACCGGCCCAATCACCAAACGCCCACTCAGCCCGGTTTGCTTGGCCCACAACCTCAACAAGCCCACACCGCATATTGTCCAACTGATATTGAGCAAGCCCTTTACACCGTGAGCCTTCAACAACCGGACCCCACACAGTACATGGACACTGGCGCATCATCCACTATGTCTCACGAGTTAGGTGACTTTCATTCCTTTTCTAATTCTTGCATGTCTTGTAATATTATTGTAGGAAATGGCGATACCATACCGATACTTGGCCAAGGCACAAAATACCTACCCAAACCTTTCCCACCCTTTATCCTTAAAAATGTTTTGTACTCACCTAGACTTGTCAAGAATTTAATTTTTGTTCGTCGGTTCACCACGGACAATTCAGTTTCTGTTGAATTTGACCCATTTGGTTTTCTTGTGAAGGATTACAAGACCAAGGCACCACTCCTACGGTGCAACAGCAGCGGTGATCTCTATCCCCTGGCACCTGGGTCTTCCAACAACCAACCCTCCGCCTTTGCTACTATCTCTTCTCAAGTCTGGCATCACCGTCTTGGCCACCCAGGACGTGCTCCTTTGAATAAATTAAAACATTCCAATGTTTTAGACTTTGATTTTATTTCTAATAATGTTTGCCAGTCTTGTATTTTTGGAAAGAGTATACGTTTACCTTTCTTTAATTCTAATAATATTACATTACAACCTTTTGATATCATACATAGTGACGTGTGGACATCACCAATTATTAGCTCATCTGGCCATAAATATTATTTCTTGTTTCTCGATGACTACTCTAATTTTTTATGGACCTACCCACTAACCCAAAAATCACAAGTCTTCTCCTCCTTCACCCAATTCGCCACAACTATCAAAACGCAATTTAACCACACCATTAAAACTTTCCAATGTGATAACGGACGCGAGTACGTTAACACTTCTTTCCAAAACTTCTTCACCACTAACGGTATTTTATACCGTCTCTCATGCCCGCACACCTCTTCCCAAAATGGCAAGGCCGAGCGTAAAATTAGAACAATAAACAATATGATACGCACCTTAATGGCCCATGCCTCCTTACCCACCCACCTATGGCACTATGCTCTTGAAACCGCCACCTACCTACTCAACATCCTACCCTCTAAAACCACCAACAACAAAACCCCAACCGAGCTTTTATATATGTCCATACCCACCTATGATCACCTCCGCGTCTTCGGATGCCTTTGCTACCCCCTCACCCCATCAACAAACATCCACAAACTCGAACACCGTTCACACTCATGTGTCTTTTTTGGGTATCCCTCACTCATCGAGACTACAGATGCCTTGATCTCTCATCTAAACAAATATTTATCTCCCGTCACAAAGGAAAAAAAAAGAATGTTGATAATTGTGCTTACAATATATATGTTTTAGAATATATATGTTTTTCCATAAAATACTTAAACAAAGTAAGTGCTAACATAATATACCCCTTAAACATTTGTTTAAAAAATCTAGTGTGAGGTGCTTTTGGATATACAAAATGCTTCATAAGCTCAAAAGCTATATACGTCTTTACAACACATGTCGTTAAGGATTCGATTGACTCTACCAACTCATCTAGTTAAACTCATTAGCAAGTTCGAGCTTCTAGCTGACTAGCTCTATACTTAACCCAAACCTATGAATTTAATGTTAGGTTCTTGTTGCACTTGATGCAACTCATGTATAGATTTGGTAACATCCTTGTGACTTGTAGGCCTTTGTGAGTTGCTGCTAACATATTAATTAATGCTTAGAATATAACATGTAAATTGTAATGATGCAATAATGTTATGAACAGATTCTGTTTGTGTCGTTGCATATGCTATTATGTACGTTTAAAGTTTATTTTTTTATAACAATGAAAACTATAAAAATATAAGTATGAGAAAATAATGAAAAGTGGGACCATGTTACAAGCACAAATGGGTTTTGTATAATGCTGGTCCGGAATTAAGAAACCATACTTATGCCTTGTTGTCATCTACCTTGGTCCACGATCCCTTAACTCTGTATATATTCCTCGAAATTTAATCATCTAAAACACTTTATTTATTGGTATGGGACCAAAATTTTTAGTTGGATTTTATCAAAATTTTTGGTGTGAGTTTATATCATCAATCTCTATATTCATTTTATTTGTATTTGTCGATCAAAAGATCTTCGCGTTATGTGAAAATAATAATATATATTGGGCAGCTAAACAAAAATTACCAAAGGAGGGAGGGGCGCCACCAGCGGAGCATCCGTTGAGCACCTCCTTCGTATCAATCGCAGCTCGCCACTTGGACCATCAGCCGTGAATCCCTCCAATCGGTAGCACCACCTGTGGAGTTTTCCTCCTCTCTCCTCTGCATCTCCCTCTCATTTGCACATGTGAGTTAGACAACTGAAATGGTACACGGGACTACCAGAAACCCACTACCTGGATTATGTTACGAACCTAATCGTTAATCAATTGATCCAAGAAAATAGAAGGAGACCAGAGAGAAATTTAGACTTAATTCATTCCGTTCATGGCCATAATGAAAGACTAATGGACTAATTTATAGTCATACACATGAGAAAAATACTAACCGCTAACTACAACCACTTACCCTCCTTCTACCATGACTAAAACAAAGACAAATTCAAAACAATCAAATAACTAATAAGTAAATGGACTATGACCCACTCTGCTATTCTTGTGATGTGCACGTTGTTTTTCATGTGCATGTTGTGGCACACAACATATCACTGGCAATAATGAACTCGTGAGAGTAGTAAGGTACCCGTGTCATTCACTGTTGCACTCTACCTTCTCAAAGAAGTGGAAGTGTCAAGGGGCATGTAAGAATTTCACAACCGATGTTGAAATTTTGTGTTGCTACTTTAGTAATTCGTGAGTAAGATACTTGTCACATCTTGTATGTCTCATACTTTATATATGTGTTGTGTAATTTTATAACATAACATAATACTATATACTATGTTTATTATAATCTCGTAATAAATATATATAAAAGGTATACGGTTCAAACTCATGCTTCACTTGAGTTTATGGTTTATAAAATAACTAGCGAGAATCCCTAAGCGATACAACAGGAAATCACTATAAGCACAAACCATGCATAAAATATTATTTACAATAGCATTCAACCTAATCAGATGAAAGTCACAGATATATAGTTGAGAGTTACAAAATTACCTTACGGTATGGTAAAGCTTCAGCATCGGTTGTTAAAAGAATAATGTAATACACCAAAATCGACTTGTATCAAAACCAAAAACCATAAAACAAATATTGGCATGTAGCAATACTGATGTTGTTCGGGACGTATTAGTTCAATTTATTTTTAAACAAAAGTTGTCTAATGACACACAAATTGAACTTGAGTTCGATCCTAGATGAGTTGGGGCGGGCTCAACTCGTTTACACCTCTATGTTTGTGCATGTGGTTTATTTATTGCAAGATTAATTATTAGTAAGAAAAGCAGTACGAGAGCACTTTAAACGAGTAGGTAACCTGTTGAAATATACATTTTCTAGTATCAATTTGATAAGTGTCTTTAATATGTTGCATAAGTGTGTTGTTTCAGGTTGAATAATCAAGTTTGGATTGCTTGGATTTGGTAACAAAGTTTCACAAGAAGCTTGGATCCTGAAAAGGGAGTTGGTTTATGTTCATGTAAGTTCAAGAGGTCCAGTCTAGATGTCAAGTCCAGTCCAGGTGTTCCTTGGTCAAGTCCAAGTGTTATCAGCCCAAGTGGTTTGTGTATGAGCCCATTAGTCTAAGGCCCGTGTGTTATATTTGTCCAGGGTGATGTGGCAATCCGCGTCAAACTAACACAAGTCTTCTCAGTCATTTGATCATGTTCTTGTTGGCCGTTGGACCATTTAAAGAAACACACTTTCCTCATCTATAAATAGCTGAGGATTTCGAGCACATACAACTTTTGATCTCTCTCTTTCTTTTGCTCCCTAATTGTTATTCTCTCGTACACTTACAATTTCTTGGGTTTGTAACTATTCAGATCATCTTGATCTAATAGTCTGTCCATCTCTTTTGTTTGGTTTCTGATTATCATTGTGATAATCTTTGAGAGTTTTTTAGGGTTGTAGTGAGATTTTACTTGTAATCTTTGTTTCAGTTGGAGATTATTGTACTCTGTTATTGTTTTTGGTAATAAAGTCAACCCGTGCCGACTGTTTTTGACATGGTATTAGAGCCGGGTGCTGAGAATTATACTGTTTGGTCAAATGCTTTAACACTTGCTTTACAAGTCAAGAATAAATGGGGTTTCATTGATAAGTCTTGTGTGAAGTCTCAAACTGATGATGTGCTTGCTAGGCAATGGGATAGATGTAACTCTATTGTGTTAACATGGATTCTTAACTCTATTAGTGAAGAATTGTATATGGGTCATGTGTTTTCTAGACTTGCTAGTGATGTCTGGTCTGAATTAAAAGAAACATATGATAAAGTTGATGGGTCTGTGGTTTTTGATTTATATCAGAAGATTAATTCATTTAGTCAAAGTGGTATGTCTGTTTCTAAATATTATCACAAGTTGAATGTTATGTAGAAACAGCTAGATCAGATTTTGCAATTGCCTGCATGTACATGTGAAGCATCTAGGGAGTTTAATAACTTTAATAACATGGTTAAACTGATGCAATTTCTTATGGGTTTGGATAGTGTTTACCAAAGTGTTAGGACCAATCTGTTGATTAAAGATGTGCTTCTATCTGTGAAAGAAGCCTTTGCTGTTGTGTCCAGAGAAGAGTCCCACAGGAACTCTAGTGGCTTGTCAAAAAAGGGACAAACAACTGTTGGTTTTTTTTTCTCAAAAGTTAATCAACCAAAGCTGACTGTTTGATGTTGTTTGCTTTTGACCGCGTCTAGCATAAACGATGGCATGTGTTAGGTCAACTGTTCACCCACTCGACCTCCAGTCGAGTCAGGTGGTTTTGTCGAACCCGATATTACTATTCAAATTACCTTGCCATGTATCCCGTAATAACGATTTTAATAATGTGAGGACTTTGCATTATGTGTTTGCGCCTAAGTAAACAAGTGATATAGCTAGATATGTGATCCAAAATGTTTGTGTGCATGTTTCTCCAAAATTAGTAAAAGATGGGTAGTGAGAATCACTTAAGAATCAGTCGGTAAGTTGATAAAGTATGACTAGTGACAAGTAACAGCCACCCTATTATACATAAGTTGTAACACCCCAACCGATGGCGGAATCATCGAGGTGCCACGTAGTGACGATTGTTCAAAAGCTCATGGTACTAACATGTAAATATTATTGAATAATCAAAATTGTCTTACATGGAAGTGGAAAATACATTGTCTAAATGAAATGTAAATATTGAAATAACTGAATTAAAATAAAGCACTAAATGTCTCTTGTTAAAGCACTAGATCAAACTGCACCTGAAACATGTACAAAATAGATTTGGTCAACATATGAAATGTTTGTGAGCATTCCTAGTTTTGATATATATAGTAGGTTAAAAAAGTTATACAATTCAAGTGCAAGCTACAGTGCAATTATGTAAACTATGTATCATACAAATGAGCGAAATCAACCCTGTGACTGTATAATGTACTGTATGAACTGTAGTGTACTTATCCAACAAATGGATAAAAAGCTTAACACTGGCCACGGATTCTCCGATGAAAAAGGGGGAGAATCAATCTAGGCGGGTTGTGTGACACCCGGCAAATTCTGGTTAACAACGTTGTCTAGATGAAAGTCTACCTTAGCGAGTCACGCGTATATTGTACTTAACTGGGTTAGTTAAGTCGGGTTATAGTTCGGGAACTATTGGTTTAGTCTAGAGGATCATTGGATGTTGGTCTAGAGGTTCATTAGATGTCGGTCCTTAACCAAGTGTACAAACGGTGACGATCGGTAGGATCGTCAGGGCATACGGAACGTACGAGTCTCGAGTCCCGGGAATTGGTGAACGAGTGTAAATATGTGTATTTACTTGTGTTATGTGTTTACAATCATTATATGACTTGTCGGTACGTGAATAGGTATTAACATATGTTAAAACGGGGTTTAACGCGCAAAACGCACGAAACCAACCCCTATAGGCGAGTAGGAGGTCTACTCCCCTATAGGGGAGGCGAGTAGGGAGCCCTAAGGGCGAGTAGGCCCCTACTCGTGTGTATCTAAGGGCGAGTAGGCCCCAATCACATGAACATTCAGGCGATTACAAGCCCTAATCGCCTGAAACTGCTGCATACTCGCTAGTTACGTGCTGGACGACTAAAAACGCCTATAAATACAATGCTTAACCTCCTAAACTTCCTAATATCAACCCTAGTCGTCCCATAACCGCCCCAAACACATAAACAACCTCTGGAAGGCGATTTTGATCAAAAACACAAGGTTTCAAGGTCTAACCATCATTCTTTCATAATCCTAAGGTTTGATTCTCATCCATAACACTTTGTAAACGTTTTTAATCAATCCCTAATGGTCCAGACCTGTTCATAAACGAAAAAGCTTTCTGAAAATCGTCAACAAGGGTTGTTAATCGGATTATAACTAATATACGTGCGTTATGGGTGTGTATGATTAGAAAGATAGGATTTTTATGATTCTTGATGATGATTTGATGGGTTATCATGCTAGGTCAGGATTGATATTGATAGTATGATGATAGAAATCTCAGTAATTGGATAATAGTGCTATGATTACATGTGCTAGTATGATGTTGCATGCTATGTGAATGGTGTTTGGATTACTTTGGTTGCATGCAGGACTGATTATACGAGGTTGAACGAAGGGTTTTGGGTTAAACATGTTTAGGATAGTGTTTGGGATGATATTGGGTGGTTACACACGTTCTGGATCTGATTTGGAGCGTTAAACGCGCGAAAAACCGGAACAGCAAGATTACAGGCGAGTAGCATTCCTAATCGCCTATGTTATAGGCGAGTAGGGTGCTAATCGCCCATATTATAGGCGAGTAGAGGTCTACTCTTGTGTAAGATCAGGTGATTAGCCCTAATCACTAGTAAGTTCAGGGGAGTAGCCCTAATCACTAGTAAGTTCAGGGGAGTAGCCCTAATCACTAGAAAGTTCAGGGGAGTAGCCCCTAATCGCCTATAATAGAGGGGAGTAGCCCCTAATCGCCTATAATAGGGGCGAATAGGACTCCTAATTGCTAGTTGACCAACCTAAATGCTAGTTGACTTTTCCTAATCGCGTGTACTGCTGCTGTAAGTGTAAATTAGCATTCCGAGACCCGATTTAACATGTAGTAACATGCTAGGAACCCCGTAACATGTCTAATAACTTGGTAACATATATTTGGATGTATTTCGGTGATACGTGAACTATGTGCTATAACTTGTTGTGCGTTAACGTATGTTAAGTGTACTTGCGTTATTGTACGTTTTGGAGCGTAAACATAACACGGGGAGTCTCGGGTCACCAATGGGATGTCGAGTCTTGTACTTTGGGTCGGTTAAACAGTCACGGTGTTTTCAAACGAACTTGGTTATGGTCTGGACATCTAGGGACTAATTAACCTGCGGGTTATTAGTCTAAGTACTTGTAACTGTCGTATGTTAGGTCGCCGCTTACGGGACTAGCATAGCAGCTGGGTTTACTCGGGTTAAGGAGTAACGCAACTTAAGGTGAGTTTACGGCCCCTCTTTTAAACTGGTTTCATATTTCGGGGGAGAAAACATGTGTTAAAACGATTATTTGGTAACTACTGTCATACTATGGGTTTCTATTGTGTACTACACGATCTTTGGAAGTCCCGGGGGGAACCATGAATGTGCGGGTTTGCACAACGGGGAAATGTGAATAGCGCTATTGGGAGTGACCAACCCCGCTCGTCGACTTGGAGGGTCGGCGGGTGCATGTTGTCTCAAACAGGAACAACAGGAACTACATCGGGCATACTTTTGGTATTCGCGTTAGTAATGGTTTTCCAATCGTGGTAGTAACAAAACGTACGCCTAGCTAGCGTATACTGGTTTTCTATTTGTTATAGTATGGACAGGTGGACTTGATACTTGGATACAAAACCTGTAAACTCACCAGCATTTTTGTGCTGACGTAAACTTTTACATGTTTTCTCAGGTCGCTAAGGTAGCACGACTGGACTAGGGCGCACGCGTCTGCACGGCGTCTTACTAGGGTTGCATGGTCTTTTGAACATTGAACTATTATTTCATTGTTGAGTACTGTTTTTGAATAAGCTTCCGCTGTAAACGGGATTTTAAACTATGTTTTGAAATTGCATTTATGTTCATTTAGACTTGTTTATTGTGATCGTTGGTTTGGATCCTGGTTTGTCATGCGCCTCGCGGTAAAACTCCGCAAGTGGATTTTGAGGGTGTGACAGATTGGTATCAGAGCCAATGGTTATAGTGAACTAGGACTGCATGTAGAGTCTAGTCTATAGCCGAGTCGCACACACTAGACGATCACATGGTACTAAATGTTATAGTGGTTTACGTATGGTCTTGTCGGGGTGTCTCTAAATCGTTGGTCTTTCTACGTTACATCATCCGTTCTATCTTAGGTTGGGTTACTTGTTTTCTAGGCAGTGTGGTCTCTTGGGGTAACTCGTGTGCTCTTGAGATTTGTCCAAGGCTCGGACATCTCCCTTTCGCACTCCAATAGAAACACTTGTCATGAACTACCGTAGTATTACGGTGTGTAGCTAAGAGTCTATGTTCGGTGATTTGAACTTTGAACTAGGAGAACACTGGGAGGACCATGTAGAGCGGTTTATCATTTTGGGTGCACACAAAATCATAAACCGAAATGCATGGAAGCACTAGTGAGCTCTGGGTTTGAGGGGATAGTCCTGGATTGGATCTAGCTTTGATCTTGTGAACATTAGTGGTTATCTTTAACTGCGAAACTAAATTTTCTCGTTCTTTCTGCCAGAATCATGTCTGGAGTGCGTGGAGGACGTGGAGGTGGTCGCAATGGTGGACGTGGTGGCGGTCGCGGTGGTGCTGGTGGTCGTGGTGGAGGTATTAACCTATCACAGGCTGATCTGAACAACTTGCTCCAAGCTGCCTTTCAGTTAGGGCACAACGGTGGTGGTAAGTTGATTTATCCGTTTTCTTTGCTTCATTGGTGAACCTTGTTTACGTTATTCGTGGTTTCTCATACGTTTCATTTCAGGTGGTCCTGTTGACCCACCCCCACCCATGTGCACCTACAAGATGTTCCGGGACTGCAAGCCCCAGGAATTCTCTGGCACTGAGGGTGCGGTTAGCTTGCTTAGGTGGTTTGAGAAAGTGGAGTCGGTATTTCTGATGTGTAACTGTCCCCCAGAAGATCGGGTGAAGTATTCTGCTGCGTTGTTTCAGGACGTGGCATTGACTTGGTGGAATGGCATCACCCAGAACATGGGTATTGGGGAGGCATATGCTATGCCATGGGAGAACTTTGTGCAGTTGCTGAAGCGGGAGTATTGCCCAAGAGAAGAGGTACAGAAGCTGGAGCATGAGGTGTGGAACCTCAAAATGACTGGGTCGGAAATTGAGAAGTATACTGTGAGGCGGAATGAGTTGGCAGTGCTGTGTCCCGATCTGCACGTGCCAGAGTATCGTAAGATTGAACACTATGTCTCAGGGTTAGTACCGGAAATTGCAGGGTTAGTGGCTGCTGGAAATCATCCTACGTATGCAGAGGTAGTTCGATCGGCCCATAGGATGACCAACTTAAAGGTGAATGAGGGGATTTTGCCTACGAAAGGTTCGACTGCTAAGGCTCCAGAGAACAATAAGCGCAAGTGGGAAAATGACGGGAAAGGGTCTGGGTCTACACAGCAGGGTAAAAGGTTTGATAATGGGGGTTCATCTTCTTCGGGTAACAAGCAGGGTGGTTATGCGGGAAAACTGCCCAAATGCAACAAGTGTGGACGCCATCATCAAGGGAACTGCGACAGTAACCGTTGTCACCGCTGCCAGCGAACAGGCCACTATGCTAAAGATTGTCGGGCTACACTTCCATCGACTCAGGCTCCGACCAACAGTTCAGCTCCGACTACTCAGGGGACTACAGGGAAACAAGGATGCTACAACTGTGGTGACATTGGGCATTACAAGAAGGATTGCCCAAAACTGAAGCAGGGTGGGAACAACGGGAATGGGAACAACGGGGGCGGCGGCAGAAATGCACGTGCCTTCGTCATTGGAGCCGCTGAGGCTAGACAGGACCCTGATACAGTCACCGGTACGTTTCTTCTCAATAATCATTCTGTTAGCGTGTTGTTTGATTCTGGTGCCGACAAGAGTTTTGTATCCATGGATGTTAGTCGACTGCTAGATGTAGTACCCGTACCATTAGAGACCAAGTATATTATTGAGTTGGCTGACGGTAAAACGATTGAAGCTACTAGTGTCCTTCGGGAGTGTCAGTTAGAGTTGTCGGGTTTATCGTTCCCCATCGACCTTATGCCGGTACCTTTGGGTAGTTTTGACGTTGTGGTAGGAATGGATTGGTTATCCTTGTATCGCGCGGAGATTGTCTGTTACGATAAGGTTATTCGGATTCCTCTCCCTGATGGAGAATTCCTTTCTGTGTACGGTATCAAGGGTGGTGTTCCGCTAAACATCATCTCTAGCATGAAAGCCCTTAAGTGTCTTCGAAAGGGTTATCCAGCTGTTTTGGCACTCTTATCTGTTTCCTCTGTTGATGAGAAGAAGATCGATGACATTCCGGTGGTACGCGAGTTTCTTGATGTTTTTCCCGATGATTTATCTGGTCTTCCTCCTCATCGTCAAGTCGAGTTCGGTATTGACCTTGTACCAGGAGCTGCTCCTATTGCTCGGGCCCCCTACCGTCTTGCACCTCCCGAGATGCAGGAATTGTCTAGTCAGTTACAGGAACTCTTAGACAAGGGTTTCATCCGGCCAAGTTCTTCCCCTTGGGGAGCCCCGATTCTATTTGTTAAGAAGAAGGATGGGAGTTTCCGATTGTGCGTAGACTACAGAGAACTGAACAAATTGACCATCAAGAACCGTTATCCTCTTCCACGTATTGATGATCTATTCGACCAGCTTCAGGGTTCTAGTTATTATTCCAAGATCGATTTGAGGTCCGGTTATCACCAGCTGCGCGTCAGGGAGGCTGACGTTGCCAAGACTGCTTTTCGAACACGTTATGGCCATTTCGAATTCTTGGTCATGCCTTTCGGTCTCACGAACGCACCGGCGGTTTTCATGGACTTGATGAACCGCGTCTGTAAACCATATCTGGACAAATTCGTCATTGTATTTATTGATGACATTCTGATCTACTCCAAGAACGAGACCGAACACGGGGAACATCTGCGGTTAGTTTTGGAACTTTTGCGACGGGAACAACTTTACGCCAAGTTCTCAAAGTGTGACTTTTGGTTACGCGAAGTTCAATTCCTAGGACATGTGGTTAATGAACTAGGGATTCATGTCGATCCAGCTAAGATCGAAGCGATCAAGGACTGGGGAGCACCAAAGACGCCAACTGAGGTGCGGCAATTCCTAGGCCTTGCGGGCTACTATCGTCGTTTCATTCAGGGGTTCTCGAAGATTGCTCAACCCCTCACCATTCTCACTCAGAAGGATAGAAAGTTCGACTGGGGTGAATCACAAGAGTCCGCGTTTGAAGAACTGAAGTCTAAACTGTGTTCTGCTCCTATTTTGTCTTTACCTGAGGGTCCTGATGATTTTGTTGTTTACTGTGATGCTTCCATTCATGGACTCGGTTGCGTGTTGATGCAACGCGAGAAAGTGATTGCGTATGCTTCTCGTCAACTCAAAGTGCACGAGAAGAACTACACAACTCATGACTTGGAGTTGGGTGCCGTAGTATTCGCGTTGAAAATTTGGAGACATTACTTTTACGGTACCAAATGCACCATCTACACCGATCACAAGAGTCTCCAACATATTTTCGACCAACAACATTTGAACATACGGCAACGTCGTTGGATTGAACTTTTGAACGACTATGATTGTGCTATTAAGTACCATCCTGGCAAGGCGAATGTTGTAGCAGACGCCTTGAGCAGGAAGGAATCTACTAAACCTCGTCGCGTTCGGGCGTTGCAGCTCACCATTCATTCGTCACTACCTGATCAACTCCGTTCTGCCCAGTTGGAAGCTTTGAAGGAGGAAAACCTTAAAGCTGAAACCATGCACGGTGCCGACAAGCACCTCGAGCAAAGGCCTGATGGCCTGCACTACTTCGCAGAACGCATATGGGTTCCTTTATTCGGGGGACTACGGGAGCTTGTCCTTGATGAGGCTCATAAGTCCCGGTATTCTATTCATCCTGGTTCGGATAAGATGTACCAAGATCTAAAGGTGCTTTACTGGTGGCCAAACATGAGGTCGGACATAGCCTCATACGTGAGCAAATGCTTGACCTGTGCTAAAGTCAAGGTGGAATACCAGAAACCGTCGGGTCTCCTGCAACAACCTGAAATTCCGGAATGGAAATGGGAACGGATTACTATGGATTTTGTCACACAACTTCCTAAATCACCAAGCGGGAACGACAAGATATGGGTGATTGTCGATCGGTTGACGAAATCAGCCCATTTTCTTGCTATTAAGGAGACCGACACCATGGATCGTTTGGCTCGTCTTTACTTGAAAGAAGTTGTTTCTAAGCACGGGGTACCAGTTTCTATTATCTCGGATCGTGACTCCCATTTTACTTCTCACTTCTGGAAGTCTTTGCACAAGGCTTTGGGTACCCAACTAGACATGAGTACGGCTTACCATCCACAGACTGACGGTCAGAGTGAGCGTACGATTCAAACTTTAGAAGACATGCTGCGGGCATGTGTGATCGATTTTGGCAAGGGTTGGGAAGCTCATCTGCCGTTGGTAGAATTCTCGTACAACAACAGTTATCACACGAGCATCAAAGCTGCTCCGTTCGAAGCACTGTACGGACGGAAATGCCGTTCTCCTCTTTGCTGGGCTGAAGTGGGTGAGAGTCAACTCACTGGGCCTGAACTAGTGTACGAAACTTCGGAAAAGATCGTACAGATTCGTAATCGGTTGGCGGCGGCACGGGACCGGCAAAAGAGTTATGCTGATCAGCGTCGCAAACCACTGGAATTCCAAGTCAATGACAAGGTACTTCTAAAAGTCTCACCGTGGAAGGGCGTCATACGCTTTGGGAAGCGTGGCAAACTCAATCCGCGATATGTCGGCCCATTTACGATCCTGGAACGGATTGGGCCGGTGGCATATCGACTTGATCTACCGACGGAGCTCGGTAACGTACATAACGTCTTTCACGTGTCAAACTTGAAGAAGTGTCTGGCTGACGAGTCTCTCATCGTTCCACTGGAAGAGATCAAGGTTGATGATCGTCTTCGGATTGTGGAAGAACCTGTAGAGATCCTTGATTACAAGATTCGCAGCCTGCGTCACAGCAAGATTCGTATCGTTAAGGTTCGGTGGAACTCGGACCGGGGACCGGAATATACATGGGAACGGGAGGATCAGATGAAGTCTAAGTATCCTCATCTTTTTCCTAAGGAAGCGTTCGAGTCGAGACATGTCTCTTCGGCAGCTGAATGAATCTCGGGTCGAGATTCCTTTTAACGTGGGGATGATGTGACAACTCGGGTAAATCTCTCTCTTTTGGTTTCTATCCTTTGTTTGTTCCTTCGTTATTTCTTTTGTTCTTTTGGTACTTGAGCAATTTTCGGGACGAAAATTCTTTTAACGTGGGGATGATGTGACACCCGGCAAATTCTGGTTAACAACGTTGTCTAGATGAAAGTCTACCTTAGCGAGTCACGCGTATATTGTACTTAACTGGGTTAGTTAAGTTGGGTTATAGTTCGGGAACTATTGGTTTAGTCTAGAGGATCATTGGATGTTGGTCTAGAGGTTCATTAGATGTCGGTCCTTAACCAAGTGTACAAACGGTGACGATCGGTAGGATCGTCAGGGCATACGGAACGTACGAGTCTCGAGTCCCGGGAATTGGTGAACGAGTGTAAATATGTGTATTTACTTGTGTTATGTGTTTACAATCATTATATGACTTGTCGGTACGTGAATAGGTATTAACATATGTTAAAACGGGGTTTAACGCGCAAAACGCACGAAACCAACCCCTATAGGCGAGTAGGAGGTCTACTCCCCTATAGGGGAGGCGAGTAGGGAGCCCTAAGGGCGAGTAGGCCCCTACTCGTGTGTATCTAAGGGCGAGTAGGCCCCAATCACATGAACATTCAGGCGATTACAAGCCCTAATCGCCTGAAACTGCTGCATACTCGCTAGTTACGTGCTGGACGACTAAAAACGCCTATAAATACAATGCTTAACCTCCTAAACTTCCTAATATCAACCCTAGTCGTCCCATAACCGCCCCAAACACATAAACAACCTCTGGAAGGCGATTTTGATCAAAAACACAAGGTTTCAAGGTCTAACCATCATTCTTTCATAATCCTAAGGTTTGATTCTCATCCATAACACTTTGTAAACGTTTTTAATCAATCCCTAATGGTCCAGACCTGTTCATAAACGAAAAAGCTTTCTGAAAATCGTCAACAAGGGTTGTTAATCGGATTATAACTAATATACGTGCGTTATGGGTGTGTATGATTAGAAAGATAGGATTTTTATGATTCTTGATGATGATTTGATGGGTTATCATGCTAGGTCAGGATTGATATTGATAGTATGATGATAGAAATCTCAGTAATTGGATAATAGTGCTATGATTACATGTGCTAGTATGATGTTGCATGCTATGTGAATGGTGTTTGGATTACTTTGGTTGCATGCAGGACTGATTATACGAGGTTGAACGAAGGTTTTTGGGTTAAACATGTTTAGGATAGTGTTTGGGATGATATTGGGTGGTTACACACGTTCTGGATCTGATTTGGAGCGTTAAACGCGCGAAAAACCGGAACAGCAAGATTACAGGCGAGTAGCATTCCTAATCGCCTATGTTATAGGCGAGTAGGGTGCTAATCGCCCATATTATAGGCGAGTAGAGGTCTACTCTTGTGTAAGATCAGGTGATTAGCCCTAATCACTAGTAAGTTCAGGGGAGTAGCCCTAATCACTAGTAAGTTCAGGGGAGTAGCCCTAATCACTAGAAAGTTCAGGGGAGTAGCCCCTAATCGCCTATAATAGAGGGGAGTAGCCCCTAATCGCCTATAATAGGGGCGAATAGGACTCCTAATTGCTAGTTGACCAACCTAAATGCTAGTTGACTTTTCCTAATCGCGTGTACTGCTGCTGTAAGTGTAAATTAGCATTCCGAGACCCGATTTAACATGTAGTAACATGCTAGGAACCCCGTAACATGTCTAATAACTTGGTAACATATATTTGGATGTATTTCGGTGATACGTGAACTATGTGCTATAACTTGTTGTGCGTTAACGTATGTTAAGTGTACTTGCGTTATTGTACGTTTTGGAGCGTAAACATAACACGGGGAGTCTCGGGTCACCAATGGGATGTCGAGTCTTGTACTTTGGGTCGGTTAAACAGTCACGGTGTTTTCAAACGAACTTGGTTATGGTCTGGACATCTAGGGACTAATTAACCTGCGGGTTATTAGTCTAAGTACTTGTAACTGTCGTATGTTAGGTCGCCGCTTACGGGACTAGCATAGCAGCTGGGTTTACTCGGGTTAAGGAGTAACGCAACTTAAGGTGAGTTTACGGCCCCTCTTTTAAACTGGTTTCATATTTCGGGGGAGAAAACATGTGTTAAAACGATTATTTGGTAACTACTGTCATACTATGGGTTTCTATTGTGTACTACACGATCTTTGGAAGTCCCGGGGGGAACCATGAATGTGCGGGTTTGCACAACGGGGAAATGTGAATAGCGCTATTGGGAGTGACCAACCCCGCTCGTCGACTTGGAGGGTCGGCGGGTGCATGTTGTCTCAAACAGGAACAACAGGAACTACATCGGGCATACTTTTGGTATTCGCGTTAGTAATGGTTTTCCAATCGTGGTAGTAACAAAACGTACGCCTAGCTAGCGTATACTGGTTTTCTATTTGTTATAGTATGGACAGGTGGACTTGATACTTGGATACAAAACCTGTAAACTCACCAGCATTTTTGTGCTGACGTAAACTTTTACATGTTTTCTCAGGTCGCTAAGGTAGCACGACTGGACTAGGGCGCACGCGTCTGCACGGCGTCTTACTAGGGTTGCATGGTCTTTTGAACATTGAACTATTATTTCATTGTTGAGTACTGTTTTTGAATAAGCTTCCGCTGTAAACGGGATTTTAAACTATGTTTTGAAATTGCATTTATGTTCATTTAGACTTGTTTATTGTGATCGTTGGTTTGGATCCTGGTTTGTCATGCGCCTCGCGGTAAAACTCCGCAAGTGGATTTTGAGGGTGTGACAGGTTGTCAATCCAAATAGCGCTATCCAATGTTAAGGTCGGCTTGTACCATGTTAATGATTTCACTAAGTACAAATGTAATCCACATGTAATGTCTAAGCATAAAGCACGTTGTAAACAATGCACATAGTACTAGAATTGTATTGTAAAAATGTAATCTTGTATTTGAAATTGTAATAGTGTACATGTAACACCCCAAAAATGTATAAAAGCAAAAAGGGGTAGGAATACTCACAGTTCACGTAGTAGTTTGAGATTTAACTGGACAACGAGATATGAATTGAGATTACTCCCAAATGATCAACCTAAAGTATTCGATAATGTGTAAGGGAAATAACTCTAGGATATATGTATTTCTAGGGCTTCGAATTGGGGATAAACGTTTATTTGATTAATAAATAAATTGTTTATTAAAATATAAGAAATTTAATAAATAAATAGATAAAAGTCTTTTTGTAAAATTTTAAGTTAAATATTGTCACAACATAAGATTTTGATTATGAAAATAATTTTTATAAAATTATTTTCTTGAAAATAGAATATTTAATCTATTTATTTCAAATTGTCAAAATATGACTTTAATATCTAAAAATATTAAAATTAAAGAATTTTCTGAATTAAAAATTGTATTTCAGTTCCAAATGAATAGAAATAATTTATGTAAAATTTTGGTGTAAAAATATTGTAAAATGAATTTATTATGAATTATTTATGATTAAAACTAACAAAAATTAATTAAAAATATAAAACAAACGGTTTTTCAGAATTAAAAATTATTTCTGAAATGTTTATGAATATACAAGTTTAGGATAATTTTTGTGAGATTTAATAAAATCGTTTAGATATTTTTATAGAATTTAATAAATATAAATGAATAAACTTGTATTATTAATAATATATATTAAATAAATTATTTTTGAAAAAATAAAAATTGGATGATGAACTTTATCAGTGAAATAGCATAAAATAAATTTTGTAGAATTTATAAAATAGTTTTAGTATTTTAAAATGATTTTAAAAAGAATGAAGATAATATATGTATAAATGATAACAAAAATGCTTGTTCATTGTGGGACTCGAACTTGCGACCTGATCCGGTTCGTTGTCTTTAGACCAACACTGTGTTACCAACTGATCTGTGTGATCAGTTGGTGATAATTTCAGTTTCATAATAATTATATTATCTGTATTACATGTTCTTCCCCAATTCGTATAACATAAACCCTAGTTTACCAATCCAAAACAATTAGCAACCAATAGCCCCTGAAATGATGGGGCTATTGCTTGTTGATTTCCGAAAATCAAAACCCACAAAACAAAAGGGACTTACAATCACGAATTTGTGTACAATGCTCAGTCAAACGAAAAGCCAACTCGCGAGGAGTAAAAACTTTCAAGAGTGTTTAAATCAGAAATTAGAGATGTAGGAAGAGTAATTGGCGAGTAAAGCTTGTTGTGAAGTGTCTAATTTATAGTGAGAGAGCTCGGTTAATGTGAATGGAAAGTCTTAATGATGCAATGAACTCGGTCAAAAGAAAACAAGAATTTAAGCTTGATTAGGGGCTGTTTACACAATTGAGGCACTTAATATACGCGCTAATGATGTTATTTGGTCAAATAGAAAGTGTTGAAGGGTGATTAATTGCCCCGAAGTTAGTTGCTGACCCTTTTTTTTTTCCTTTCTTGCGTCGCGCAGCAGCCAAAAAAAGAAAAGGAAGAAGACAGGATAAGGTTTAAGATAGGTTATATATTATTAGGGTTGGGATTCAATCAATATCAAGCTGTAGCATAGTTGTGTAGACGCGTGTTGGTGTTACAGCTCCTGCCCGGGTTCGAGTCCCGGCAGGGGCGTTTTATTTATTTTATTTTTTTGTAACTGACAAGGGAGGAGAGGAAGCTGTTGGGCCAGACTCTAAATGGGCTGCGTTACTGGGCTTCGTTTTAAAGAATAACAAGGGGGTTTGGGCTATGGTTTGGTTGTGTTAATAGGTTAGAGTGGTGTTAGTTGGGCTCAAGTATTTTTGGTGGGAATAAGGCTTGTATTTTTTTTATTATCATTATTATTATTATTATTATTATTATTATTATTATTATTATTATTATTATTATTATTATTATTATAATTAAAAAGTGACGGATGTCACAGCATCCCCTACTTTTAGAAACTTCGTCCCGAAGTTATTAGAAACATAGGGTTATGGATGCTTGGGTAACAATTAAGGTAACTGTGGTTTGGAGAATTCGAATGATTTGGATATGAGGTTTGATAGGTGTGAGTTAAGGATTGGATTAGATTCGTCTCGAATAATAAAGAGAATAAGAATCTAGTGAGTCAATAAATTGTAAGTTTTAGGAACCCTAAAATAAATGTACGAGTTGATTGACTATAGAAAAACTAAATGAACTACCAAGTAACTAGAGTTTGTTCCTGGTCCGACTTCCAGTCTCACTTTCAATGCATCATTAGTGTTTGTATACAGGGTGTACCGCAGCTAACCCACCACACCTTTGATACCTTGAAAACGTACTGGACGTCTTCCCAAAAACTCTAATAGAATTTCACACTACCCTAACGCACCTGTAAATTCATGATTTCGTTCCGGACCGGAATCATCAATTTACCTTACATTAGGGTCTTATGTCCTTCTATGATCCTAATCTAACACACATACAGCAAATAAGTTTCACAAGAAGATGACACAACAAACACGTTGAGTTACAATGAGATGTTATCAATGAAATGAGGCCATGTAATAATGAGGTCAATTGCATTGGGTTGCAATGACTTGTAAGCATAACTGTATTTAAGTATGAGCTACCACTCGTCCGAGGAGCCCTTTAAATGAAATGTTTATCAGAGTTGTGCGGATAATACACACGTGCAAGCAAGTTTGTGAGTACTGCAACCATTAAGTGTAAGTGTTATCTTAGTGGCCTATAGAAATAGATTACGAGTATCATGAATAACTAAATGTTCAATAGATTGTCATATTAAGGGAAAAATTTTCAAGTTTCATATAACAAACAATGATGTTTTTAGAAAAGCTCTGTAGGGTTAAGTATTAAGTTTTTTTTAGTAGTTTGATTATCATGGGTAACTAGTTCATGTGTGAGGAGGTGAAGGATATGAATTTAGTTTTTGAGAGGATGATGAAAAATCTTGAAGCAGAATCAAGGTTGTGAGAGATAGTGAATGTGAAGATAGTTGATAAAGAGTTTATTTTATAGTAAGGAGATTATGTAGCAGTGTAAGTTTTGAGGTTTGGATCAAAGGTTATAATCAAATGTATAAGAAAACATGATTGTGGTATATGCCAAATATTGTAAAAATTTGAACAAGTTGAAAATGAGTGAGTGTCGATGGAGAATCTAGAGACTAGATATTATTCCTAAAAAAAAATTATTTTCAAAATTGGTTTTGTACATAAGGCAAAAGTTGTTAAATAGTACAAGCTAAGTAGGCTTTGAAATAGTTTAAAACATTATATAGGAATCGTTTGTTACGTCAATAAGTAATCAATTGAATTTAAGTTCGAGGAAAATATGTACTTTGTAAAGTTACTAGGTAATACAACAAGTTTTAGAAATCTTTAGTTTGTGCTAAAGTGTGAGGTTATAGTTTTTAAAATAAATAACATGTGGAGAAATGAAATAATATGATTAGGGTAGGGTGTTGAATATTTAAAAAGTGGCTAAGAGGGTAAGGTGAAGTGTGATTGTGAAATCCATAGATGGTTATGAAAGTATGAACTTGTAAGCAATATATGAAAATCGTGAAATACAAATATTGTATATGAATCGAGAGAGTATTATTGAAAAAGCTTGCATAAAATGCTTGGAGTGCCCTTGTCTAGATGTGAAGACATGCTTTAGCCTATAAGTGGACACTCACTCCAGGAATCCCCAGGTAAGCATAACAGGTCCGTTATTGGATTTATGCGCTATGCTTGCCTATGCCAGAAAACCCAGTGTACAGGCGTCCACCCTTCCAGATTGCACGTGTCCTTATCACACTCATTAAAGTTCAACAACTTTGAAGGAGCAAAAATAAGAGTTGGCATTACGCCTAAGAGTGTCTTCATGAAAGGTACTGCTCCCGTTCCATGATGATGTAGACTTTCCACTCCTTGTAGGACACCATCTCTATGCACCATGATGAAAGATGAGAAGAATGGAGAGAGAGAAGAAGGAAAAGATAGAAGAAGGAAAGTAGAGGGAAATGAGAGGTAAGGTAATTCAGGAAATATTATGCATGAAAGTTGAAGTTCGGTTATAGTCTAGGCAATTTTATCTAATAACCTAGTTCCCTATAACCATGGCTCTGATACCAATCTGTAACACCCCAACCGATGGCGGAATCATCGAGGTGCCACGTAGTGACGATTGTTCAAAAGCTCATGGTACTAAAATGTAAATATTATTGAATAATCAAAATTGTCTTACATGGAAGTGGAAAATACATTGTCTAAATGAAATGTAAATATTGAAATAACTGAATTAAAATAAAGCACTAAATGTCTCTTGTTAAAGCACTAGATCAAACTGCACCTGAAACATGTACAAAATAGATTTGGTCAACATATGAAATGTTGGTGAGCATTCCTAGTTTTGATATATATAGTAGGTTAAAAAAGTTATACAATTCAAGTGCAAGCTACAGTGCAATTATGTAAACTATGTATCATACAAATGAGCGAAATCAACCCTGTGACTGTATAATGTACTGTATGAACTGTAGTGTACTTATCCAACAAATGGATAAAAAGCTTAACACTGGCCACGGATTCTCCGATGAAAAAGGGGGAGAATCAATCTAGGCGGGTTGTGTGACACCCGGCAAATTCTGGTTAACAACGTTGTCTAGATGAAAGTCTACCTTAGCGAGTCACGCGTATATTGTACTTAACTGGGTTAGTTAAGTCGGGTTATAGTTCGGGAACTATTGGTTTAGTCTAGAGGATCATTGGATGTTGGTCTAGAGGTTCATTAGATGTCGGTCCTTAACCAAGTGTACAAACGGTGACGATCGGTAGGATCGTCAGGGCATACGGAACGTACGAGTCTCGAGTCCCGGGAATTGGTGAACGAGTGTAAATATGTGTATTTACTTGTGTTATGTGTTTACAATCATTATATGACTTGTCGGTACGTGAATAGGTATTAACATATGTTAAAACGGGGTTTAACGCGCAAAACGCACGAAACCAACCCCTATAGGCGAGTAGGAGGTCTACTCCCCTATAGGGGAGGCGAGTAGGGAGCCCTAAGGGCGAGTAGGCCCCTACTCGTGTGTATCTAAGGGCGAGTAGGCCCCAATCACATGAACATTCAGGCGATTTCAAACGAACTTGGTTATGGTCTGGACATCTAGGGACTAATTAACCTGCGGGTTATTAGTCTAAGTACTTGTAACTGTCGTATGTTAGGTCGCCGCTTACGGGACTAGCATAGCAGCTGGGTTTACTCGGGTTAAGGAGTAACGCAACTTAAGGTGAGTTTACGGCCCCTCTTTTAAACTGGTTTCATATTTCGGGGGAGAAAACATGTGTTAAAACGATTATTTGGTAACTACTGTCATACTATGGGTTTCTATTGTGTACTACACGATCTTTGGAAGTCCCGGGGGGAACCATGAATGTGCGGGTTTGCACAACGGGGAAATGTGAATAGCGCTATTGGGAGTGACCAACCCCGCTCGTCGACTTGGAGGGTCGGCGGGTGCATGTTGTCTCAAACAGGAACAACAGGAACTACATCGGGCATACTTTTGGTATTCGCGTTAGTAATGGTTTTCCAATCGTGGTAGTAACAAAACGTACGCCTAGCTAGCGTATACTGGTTTTCTATTTGTTATAGTATGGACAGGTGGACTTGATACTTGGATACAAAACCTGTAAACTCACCAGCATTTTTGTGCTGACGTAAACTTTTACATGTTTTCTCAGGTCGCTAAGGTAGCACGACTGGACTAGGGCGCACGCGTCTGCACGGCGTCTTACTAGGGTTGCATGGTCTTTTGAACATTGAACTATTATTTCATTGTTGAGTACTGTTTTTGAATAAGCTTCCGCTGTAAACGGGATTTTAAACTATGTTTTGAAATTGCATTTATGTTCATTTAGACTTGTTTATTGTGATCGTTGGTTTGGATCCTGGTTTGTCATGCGCCTCGCGGTAAAACTCCGCAAGTGGATTTTGAGGGTGTGACAGGTTGTCAATCCAAATAGCGCTATCCAATGTTAAGGTCGGCTTGTACCATGTTAATGATTTCACTAAGTACAAATGTAATCCACATGTAATGTCTAAGCATAAAGCACGTTGTAAACAATGCACATAGTACTAGAATTGTATTGTAAAAATGTAATCTTGTATTTGAAATTGTAATAGTGTACATGTAACACCCCAAAAATGTATAAAAGCAAAAAGGGGTAGGAATACTCACAGTTCACGTAGTAGTTTGAGATTTAACTGGACAACGAGATATGAATTGAGATTACTCCCAAATGATCAACCTAAAGTATTCGATAATGTGTAAGGGAAATAACTCTAGGATATATGTATTTCTAGGGCTTCGAATTGGGGATAAACGTTTATTTGATTAATAAATAAATTGTTTATTAAAATATAAGAAATTTAATAAATAAATAGATAAAAGTCTTTTTGTAAAATTTTAAGTTAAATATTGTCACAACATAAGATTTTGATTATGAAAATAATTTTTATAAAATTATTTTCTTGAAAATAGAATATTTAATCTATTTATTTCAAATTGTCAAAATATGACTTTAATATCTAAAAATATTAAAATTAAAGAATTTTCTGAATTAAAAATTGTATTTCAGTTCCAAATGAATAGAAATAATTTATGTAAAATTTTGGTGTAAAAATATTGTAAAATGAATTTATTATGAATTATTTATGATTAAAACTAACAAAAATTAATTAAAAATATAAAACAAACGGTTTTTCAGAATTAAAAATTATTTCTGAAATGTTTATGAATATACAAGTTTAGGATAATTTTTGTGAGATTTAATAAAATCGTTTAGATATTTTTATAGAATTTAATAAATATAAATGAATAAACTTGTATTATTAATAATATATATTAAATAAATTATTTTTGAAAAAATAAAAATTGGATGATGAACTTTATCAGTGAAATAGCATAAAATAAATTTTGTAGAATTTATAAAATAGTTTTAGTATTTTAAAATGATTTTAAAAAGAATGAAGATAATATATGTATAAATGATAACAAAAATGCTTGTTCATTGTGGGACTCGAACTTGCGACCTGATCCGGTTCGTTGTCTTTAGACCAACACTGTGTTACCAACTGATCTGTGTGATCAGTTGGTGATAATTTCAGTTTCATAATAATTATATTATCTGTATTACATGTTCTTCCCCAATTCGTATAACATAAACCCTAGTTTACCAATCCAAAACAATTAGCAACCAATAGCCCCTGAAATGATGGGGCTATTGCTTGTTGATTTCCGAAAATCAAAACCCACAAAACAAAAGGGACTTACAATCACGAATTTGTGTACAATGCTCAGTCAAACGAAAAGTCAACTCGCGAGGAGTAAAAACTTTCAAGAGTGTTTAAATCAGAAATTAGAGATGTAGGAAGAGTAATTGGCGAGTAAAGCTTGTTGTGAAGTGTCTAATTTATAGTGAGAGAGCTCGGTTAATATGAATGGAAAGTCTTAATGATGCAATGAACTCGGTCAAAAGAAAACAAGAATTTAAGCTTGATTAGGGGCTGTTTACACAATTGAGGCACTTAATATACGCGCTAATGATGTTATTTGGTCAAATAGAAAGTGTTGAAGGGTGATTAATTGCCCCGAAGTTAGCTGCTGACCCTTTTTTTTTCCTTTCTTGCGTCGCGCAGCAGCCAAAAAAAGAAAAGGAAGAAGACAGGATAAGGTTTAAGATAGGTTATATATTATTAGGGTTGGGATTCAATCAATATCAAGCTGTAGCATAGTGGTGTAGACGCGTGTTGGTGTTACAGCTCCTGCCCGGGTTCGAGTCCCGGCAGGGGCGTTTTTTTTTTTTTTTTGTAACTGACAAGGGAGGAGAGGAAGCTGTTGGGCCAGACTCTAAATGGGCTGCGTTACTGGGCTTCGTTTTAAAGAATAAAAAGGGGGTTTGGGCTATGGTTTGGTTGTGTTAATAGGTTAGAGTGGTGTTAGTTGGGCTCAAGTATTTTTGGTGGGAATAAGGCTTGTATTTTTTTTTATTATCATTATTATTATTATTATTATTATTATTATTATAATTAAAAAGTGACGGATGTCACATAAGTCTATAAGTGTGTGTTCACGTGGTCCATGTGTTCCATGTATCCAAACAACTCCAATGTTGGTGTATTTGAAACGTTACACGTTTGACTAGTTTTACCAAATTGACTTTTGTTGACCAAGTTGACCTGACGAGCCGTTGGTGACTTGTTTAATAAAAATTCTTTGTTTGTGTTATTCTACAAAGGCTACAAAAAATGAGAAGGGTGAGAAGGATACAAAAAACACAATAGATCATCAAATATGACACAATGAGCCACAAAATATAACACAATGCCAAAAAATATAACACAATGCTGAAGAAAAAAGACACAATTAATTGAAAAAATGACACAACGATGAAAATAAGAAAAAGACACAATGGTACATAAAAGACACAATGATATAACGCATATTCTAAAAACTACAAGCTAAAACCCCAAAAAAACGAAGACCTAAAAACTAACGACGTAGGGTTCGATAAGACGATTCCAATGCCGCTTGAATGAGTTCAATCGGAGTCCGTTTGATACCCTTCCTACGACTTCCTATTTTTCTTTCACTGTGTATTTGATCCTAACCCTATGTTCATATTATCCAAATTATGCAAGTAAACAGTCAACAAGTTTTTTTTTTTCTTTTTTTTTTTCTTTTCCGTTAATATGTATTAAGTTTAGATAATTCCAATAGGCTATGGACGGTTAATGCGCAATCCAACAGCGACGTCAAGTGATTCTTTGAGCATACCACTAGAAATCCATTGATTTTGGGCCACAAAAACGTGATAATGAACGGTCATCTAGAGGAAGGGGAGATACCGCCGGAAAATTCAGGGGGACACAAGGAAACCGTAACATTCTTCCTCTCGAATCTGCCTGAAGGGCTGTCGTCGGAAGAGTTAAGGGGCGAGTGTGTTCGGTTTGGGATGCTATCGGATGCTTACGTTGCACGGAAGAAGGACAAATTTGGGAAGATCTTCGCGTTCGTTAGATTCAAGAATGTGAGAAACATCGATAAAATGGTCAAAGCTCTTTGCTCTTTGAGCTTATATGGTAGAAAGGTGTTTGCTAGGGTTGCAAGATTCAGTAAAGAAGATAGTAGGAGTAGAAGTGCTGGTTCGTATGGGACGAATAGGAGCGGTCCGGGTCAGAATAACAATGCAGGAAAACCGGTGAACTTTCCTACTAACAAAGAAGCTTTTAACTCGTTTTGGCCGTCCTTAGCGGGTAACAAAGGTAATACACAGAACCGTGAAGATCATTGGATTCAGTTCGATGATAAAGCGGCGGAAATTCCCGAGTCATGGATTGGCAAATCGGTTGTTGGGGTGGCTAAGAACTATTATCGTCTTTGTAATCTAGCTGAAGGACTCACGGAAGTTAAAGGATTTAGGATGGAAGTCCGTTACTTGGGGGGATTAAGTGTTCTATTGTCCTTCTCTTCTCCGGAAAGGGCAGTGGAATTTATCGGTCTTCAAGACGTATGGGGGGAATGGTTAGCATCCGCATGTGAATGGCAAGGGCAAATTATCGAGTACGAGAGATTAACGTGGATCAAAATTACCGGTTTACCGTTGATATTAAGGTATGAAGAAAACATGGAAAAGATAGCAACAAAGTACGGGAAGATTGTTAGACAGGTGGAGAATGGAATGGCGGATACGGACTTGTCTGGTTCATACATTGGTGTCTCTACTAAAAGTGGGAAAAGAATTGAAGAAGAAATCCAAATCAAATGGAGAAACGAAGTGTTCGTGTGCTGGGTTGCGGAAGGCTCCGGCCGATGGGTACCTGAATTTGTGGGTTCTGAAGTTAAAGTAGTGGGGGAAGATACTAATCCAATGACACACAACAGTTCGATCAATGTTGAGGATCTTGTGACGGAAGCCCCGGTTGATGTGGAAATGGTTACTAACGAGGTGGCGGTTGAAGACGGGTCTACGACGTCCAATATTATTGCCAGTAACAACGAAGCTCCGGCGAAGGATCCCGTGATTGGTACGGTGGAGGCAGTTTGCGAGGCAGGTGGAAGTCAAACGGTTACGGAAGAAGCTCAGCAGTCAATGTTTAATGTGGCTTCAAATACCAATGGGATTGTATTAAATAATTCTATACACGTGCATGGAAAAGAGGCGAAAAGTTGTTTTGGTGGGATCGAGGGAATGTCAGAACTGCAAGGCGGTAAAGTAAGTGATCATGTGGGGCCAAAGTTAAACTCTAACAAGGAAGGTGCTTCACTACAAGATGGGCCGGCCCAATTCCATCCGGGAATTAAAAACCACCAGTGGGCCAATGAAGTGAATAAAGCGGGAAACAAACCCAAGAGGAAAAGGGGAGTTGGCCCAGCAGTTAAGTCGTTCAAAACAATAGGTCGCACAAGATGCTTGATACCAGACCTAAACAGGAAGGTAAAATTGGGAGAAGAGGCTTCACCTGGCTCCAGAGGCGAAAAGAAGAAGCATAGGAGACGCAGAAAGAGTATTGAGGCCCCGAGTAGTCACGAGACGGAGGGTAATTTTCGGTTTACAAAGGGAGGGGGTGGTCTTGACGACGGTTTTGAATCTGATTGGTTCGAAGACAAAGATGAAGAGGAGGAAATTCTTGAGCAGGACCGAGAAATTATTAATGACGTCGACAAAGCACTTATGAAAGCTTTCGAGGTTGAAGCTACAATGGGAGTGGGTAACTCGGCAGGGTTGAATCTGGTGGGTTTTGAATCGGTGGTAGGAGACACGGTGGAAGAAGAAATGGTGCAGAAGGAATCAAAATGAATTTCTTATCCTACAATATTAAGGGTGCTGGGGTGGGGTTAAACCGGCTAAGGTTAGAGCTATCATTAAGTTGTTTAATCTATCTTTCGTGGGTTTACAAGAAACACAGATGGCGTCTATTTCGGATGGATTGGTAAACAGGTACTGGGACAGTTCGAATCATCAAGCTGCAGTGGTACAAGCGAATGGAAGATCTGGTGGTATCATATCTCTATGGAATTCTTCAACTTTTATAGCCCAGGTAATAAAATCCTCTCAGAACTATATTTTAGTGGGTGGTAATATTAGAGGGTTAGAGGAGCAAATATATGTTATGAATGTATATGCGCCGTCCGATCCGATTCAGCGAAGATTATTATGGGATGAGATTAGAGGTACAAAAGAGGAATACACGGGTAAATGGGTTATACTTGGGGATTTTAACGAAGTTCGTAATGAAGTAGAGAGGTTGAATTCGGTTTTTGTGTCTGCAAATGCATTAGTTTTTAATACGTTTATTGCGGATACCGGGCTTATGGAGTATAATATGGGAGGGAGGAGATTTACGTATATGTCTTCGGATGGCCGGAAGTTAAGTAAACTAGATAGGATGCTGGTAAATGTTGAGTTTATGAATAAATGGCCTAGTGCGAAACTGGTTGCACTTGATAGAGATGTGTCGGATCACACGCCTTTGGTTCTATCATGTGTGGAATCAAACACGGGACCTTGCCCTTTTAGATTCTTCAACTCGTGGATTGGGATAAACGGTTTAGATGAAGCTGTTGTAAATGGGCTGAATTGTGAGTGTGATGCTACAAGAAGTGACTTGGTATTTAGTCAAAAATTGAAAGCTACAAAAAAAAACATAAAAGGGTGGAAAGCTGAATTTTTCGAGGCGGAGTCAGCCATGGTGAAGGCTGCAAAAGGGTCGCTCAAAGAGTTGGATGGGATTGCGGAAAATAGACTGCTTACCGATACCGAAAGAGAGGAGTGGCAGAAATTGAAATGTACTATTAAACAATGGGAATGGGATAAACTCAAGGATTTAAATCAAAGAGCTAAGCTTCAATGGGTGGTAAACGGTGACGAAAATACGGGTTTCTTCCACGGAGTGATTAACAATAGGAAAGCCAGAAATAAGGTTGATGGTTTACTAATTGAAGGGAGTTGGGTTACGGACAGGCAGATCATTCAAACAAAAATGGTGGAAGCGTTTAAAAAGAAGTTTGAGGAACCATTGGAATGTAGACCCAAATTGTCAGGTGCAGGCTTTAAAAGACTTTCTGAAACTGATGCAAGCAGTCTTATTGTGCCATTTTCGAAGGAAGAAATAAAGGAAGCGGCGTGGGAATGTGGTAGTGAAAAATCCCCCGGTCCAGATGGCTTTTCCTTTGGTTTTGTAAAGAAATATTGGGATAATATTGAAGGATACATGGGTGATATTATGAATGAATTCTATATTCACGGTTCGCTGCATCAGTCATGTAACTCTTCTTATGTGGCGTTGATTCCAAAATGTCAAGATCCGATGACATGGTCGGATTTCAGACCAATTTCATTAATAGGCGTTATCGGCAAGATCATTTCTAAGGTGTTGGTGTCGAGGCTGAAAAAAGTCCTTGGAAGTGTAATATCACCAGAGCAGACAGCTTTTATAAAGGGGAGGAACATCTTTGACGGTCCTCTGGTAGTTAATGAAGTCATATCGTGGGCAAAGAAAACGAAGACTAGCATGCTCCTGTTTAAAGCCGATTTTGAAAAGGCCTACGATAGTGTATCTTGGAAATTTCTGATCAATTCTATGCATCATATGGGGTTTCCTACGCGGTGGAAAAATTGGGTGATGGGTTTGTTGTTCACCGGGAAAGCAGCAGTATTACTCAATGGTTCACCATCGAAGGAGTTCCAGCTCAAAAGGGGTCTTAGACAAGGCGACCCCTTATCCCCCTTTTTATTCACTATCGTCATGGAAGCCTTACATGTTATGGTATCAAATGCAGTCTCGGGCGGTGTTTTTTCTGGTATCAAGCTGCCGAACGAGGGTCCTAACCTTTCCCATCTTTTTTATGCTGATGACGCTCTATTCTTAGGGTCATGGTCGGAAAATAACATCTCCAATCTTAATCGGATCTTAAGGGGGTTCTCTATCGCATCTGGATTGAAGGTAAACATACATAAAAGTTGCTTATATGGCATTAATGTTCGGGATGAGGAGGTAGCGTCTATGGCCAGGTTACTAAATTGCAAAAAAGATTCATTGCCTTTTATCTATCTCGGTCTCCCGGTGGGTGAGAACATGAGAAGAATAAAGAGTTGGAAGTTGGTGATTGACAGGTTTAATGCAAAATTAACTTCGTGGAAGGCCCGTTCTTTGTCCTTTGCTGGTAGGTTAGTGTTGGTTAAAGCCGTTTTGGGATCGCTACCAAATTACTACTTGTCTTTGTTTAAAGCGCCACGCGGAGTCATCAAGGTGTTGGAAGGCATTAGAAGAAAGTTCCTATGGGGTGGAAATTCAAACTCTTACAAAATAAGATGGGTCGCCTGGGAAAGAATTCTCAAATCAAAACGGGGAGGGGGCCTTGGGGTAGCGAGCATTGAAGATTTAAACTTGGGTCTTCTTGTGAAGTGGTGGTGGCGCTTCAAGAGTTCGCAAAATCAACTGTGGTGTAACGTAATTAAAGTAATCCATGGAAGTAACAACAGGTACAGTTTCGTACCCTTTAAGAAGTCAATTCCGGGTACGTGGGCTGCAATCGGCGATCTGAACAAGTGCTTCATTAAAAGAGGTTTTGATCTTCCTGCCATGTTTAAGTGTATAGTTGGGAACGGGAATACAGCAGGCTTTTGGGATGAAATATGGTGTGGCTCAAGCACCTTGAAGGATGATTATCCATTGTTGTTTGATCTGTGCAAGCGGAAACGTATTTCGGTGGCAGAATGTTACTCGGAACCGGACGGTGACCTTAATAATAATAATAATAATAATAATAATAATAATAATAATAATAATAATAATAATAATAATATTAATAATAATAATAATAATAATAATAATAATAATAGCTATATTGATAATAGTAGTATTAACTCTAGTACTGATAACAGTTCCTTTAATGATAATAGCAATCTGTATGTTGACATTCCTTATAATGATAATAATATTATACCTACTGTACACATTCATAGTAATAATACTAGGTGGAATTTGGGCTGGAAAAGAAGGATGAGGTCTGTGGAGGAGATAGCACAGCTGGAGGAATTAACCAATCGGATAAACTCTATCAGACTCACTTCGAAGGGCGACAAATGGTGTTGGCGATCGGGTGATGCAGCGCTTAAATTTTCTGTGAAGGCTGTTCGAAATACGCTTTGGGGTGATGATCAATCGGTTCTGCAGGATGTTAACTTCTGGTGGAGCAGGATTGCAACATCGAAGATTAATTGTTTCGTTTGGAGGGCGGTGGAAGATAAAATCCCTACTGCCGAAGCTCTGGCATTCCGAGGTATTCACGCATCCGACGGATTATGCAATAGATGTGGGGTTGAATTGGAGACGGCCAATCATATTTTTGTTGAATGTTTGTGGGCGAGGGCGGTGTGGAGATGTATAAATGAATGGGTCAATTTAGATGTAGTGGGTGAAAGCGATTCTTTGTTGCAGATAATCAAAAGGTGCAGGAATCTCAATTGTGAGAAAAAAAAGATGGAAGCAATCTATGCGATAGTCCTTTTGGTCGCTTGGAAGCTTTGGTTAGCCCGAAACGAGAAAATTTTTAACAAGGTGGATGTAGGTACACAAAAATTGGTAGACGAGATCAAGACGGAATCTTATTGGTGGATGGTGAAGAGGGCGAAAGCAAATGAAATGGCTATAGATAGATGGTTTGCGTTTACGTCTCTTGATTACGGTTAGCTTGACGGTTTAGTATTCTGTATTTGGGTGTAACCCCAGGTAGTCACTTGCTAAATGGGTTTGGGGTGGTTACTTCTTAGGTAGTTTGATTATGGTGTTTTATTTCATTTGTAATCTTTGGACTGTTTGTTGGGTGAATATATGAGTTTCGTTTGTTTGGTCAAAAAAAAAAAAAAAAACAGTCAACAAGCATTTTTCCTATTGTTCTAGCATGTCAAGATATTCACGAAGCAATTAAAGCAATTACATGTCTTAATAACTTAACGGTTTGGTTTTTGAAAACACAAAAGTTTCTTTCATTAAAAAGTTATCATTAAGTATGTATCATCAAAACCTCCTGGAAATCTGGAATAGCTATACATGAACCATAACACATATGCATGTTAACTAAGTTTTTTTTATATTAATGCAAGGTATGGACATTTAATGTATTCCCATGCACAAAGTTTTCACATATAGTAATGTATAAATACAACCTCTAATTTCAACAAACCAACGTTTCTAGTCATGTTAATATGTCTAATCCAAGCATATACATCATCATGCTACACTAAACATGTCTAGATATCAAAACCAACTTTGTTAAAACCATAAAGTCATGGACATCTAGTTGATTTCTATAATCCAAGCCTTCTAAACATGTTAATATGCTTAGACTAACACATACTCATCATACAAGTTCATCATACACATCTAAAAATCAACCCACAAAGTTTCTCATTAATAAAGTTTCCTCTTTTAGTAAGTTTTGATCGAACATGCATCTAGGGAACTTTTCATCAAACAAAAATACAACCATATAACTTCTAAATCATAAACAAAACATTAGATACACGTTTTTATTGATTGGAATTAGGTTTGGATAACTTAGGGTTTCATAGACATGAATCAAATGACAAGAATACGAGATAAAAGTATAGAAACTAAAGCAAAACAAACCCTATCACTCCGTATCTTCAATCTCTAACCTCCAAGACTTCAAAAGCTCTTCAAGGGTGATGGTTTTCGTTTGGGTGTCACACGTTGGGATTAATAAAAGTTTATTTTTCTTACGAATCTATTCAATAAAGCATTACTAAACAACGGCTAAAAGATTTTTTTTAAAAGATCTAGGAGATATGTATCCGGTAAATGGATACATAGTTTCGGGTAATCAAACTAGGCCACCTAATCTGGTACCCGTCTCATAGTGATATATTTTTCTCAAATTTTATATGCTTCAATTAAACATATAAATGAACTCCTATCTTGGCTAAAGAAAAAAGGGAGGCAAGTTTTTTTTGTTAAAAATAGATTTCGAAAAAGCTTATGATAACGTCAGCTCACTCAGCCGGAAGTTTTTGTTGTCAATTTTGGTGCAAATGGGGTTTCAGGAAGATGGTGTATGTGGATTGAAGGGATTTTGAGATTGGCGAGATTGACAATTTTGATTAACGGGCCGCCTACTTTTGAATATCAATGTAAAAAAAAAAATCTAAGGCAAGGTAACCCGTTGAGACCGTTTTTGTATTTGGTTGTGATGTAAGTCTCATCAATAAAGCTATCTCAATAAATAAAATTGAAACACCACTTCGTGTCTACTCAAATTGAAAACGGCATAATAGTATAAATAAAAGGGTAGCCAATGAAGCCTAGTTTAATTGGTAAAAATTGAGGGAGCTAGAGTGGAGGTCATGTGGAGGTTGAGGGTTCAATTTTTGTTGGAACCATATTTACCATATGTGGGGGTTACACCTGGGGAGATCCCCAATCCAGGTGAAATGGGTAATCAGTATAGGCTGACCCAGGGTGTTAGCCGGAGCTCCACAGATTACACCACTTGTCGTTCAAAAAAAAAGAGTGCTACTAAATTAAGGGCTAATGGTAGGGGGAGGTGATGGGCCAGGCGGAGCTATGGCAAGATGGGATTTGACCCAAATAAAGTGAGACCCTGCCCTGCCACTCCTATTTCAATAAATAAAATCCAACCCCATCTCCCATATCTTTTCTTGTTTCTTTTAGGAAAAAATATATGCTATAATTACAATGATCCTACAAGATTTATGCAATAAATATTATAACATGCATATGTTAAGGCTGTTTGGGTAATTGGGTTGTAGCCTTTTTCATTTTGTTTTTACAGTAATAAATCACATCATAGTTATTAATAAAACTATTCATTTTGTTTTCGTAAGTACTTTTAAACTATTTAAAAATGATGTGATGAAATTTTATACAAACAAAGTTACTAGTACAAACAAGATGATATTGGCTTGTTACTAAAGTTACTATTCATCTTCACCGCACGAAAGCGGATGGAGTCCATTTGCTCCGGGTTTGAAACCGGATATGGAGGCGCGTTGGAGCACAAGCCATTGCTTGGTCACATCCAGTGCAACGGATTTGTTTTGGACATGTTTGGTGGGTCATGATCACACAATTTTATAAAATATTTCACATATAAAAGTGGGGCGTGAGATGGAGGTCTGAATTAGTTTTAGTGTTGGGAGAAATATGTAAAAAATACATACAGGAAAACCGTTTTTTTCAAAATATTCCTAAGCATCCTCAAATATATCGATAAACAGTAGGTTCCCTATTTTCTCCATTCACAACAACTCCCAACCCCATAAAAAAAACATGGGGTTTTGTCTCATAATATTATGGTGGGCCAAATGTGAGTGCTATAAGTATGTAACTTTTTTAGGTCCAGTGTGAAATGATATTGCGTGCTGAAGTTACGGATTTTAGATTTTAGATTTTGGACTTGTTCTAATGCTTAAAGATGTAAATGGCCCTAAATATAATTTCTCTTTGTAGCTGCTGACTAGTATTTTCTATAAAATTTCATCCCTGTTAGGTTGGGGGGGGGGGGGGGGGTATGGGAACGGTGTGATGATCAGGAAACTTAGGTGGAAGGCTTCACCGATGGAGAACCCCCTCCCCCCTCCAGGGTCTGTTGTGGACACGCGAACAACCTTCCGCGACCACTGGTGATCGCGCACGCCGAAGTCTATGCTTTTATTGTCCGACTACTACGTTCAAATCCAAGACATCGCGTCGTGACCGTAGTCGCTTGAGCTCGCGGTGACTCACTCACGCCGGATTAACGTGAGACTGTTGTGATGCTTGCGAGGCAGGTGGCTAATATAGTAATATCTCGTTCAAGCCGGGCTGTTCGTATGTTCACAACGTACAACCTTAGAAAAGGATCTTAACTACAGTAAACTCATAACAACAAGCAATCCATTCAAAGTACAACTATTACATCTTAGAAACATTGTTAACTTCTAAAACAATACTAGCTAAAGATTAAAAAAGTACAAGTGAGTCTTTTATATTAAAAAATAAATTAAAATAAAATAATAATAATAAATATGAATATTAAATATTTCACAAACCAAAGGCAAAGCCTGGCTCGAGGCTGCTCACACCAGCAGCATATAACTCTGTCATTTTTTGGATTTCCAATACCTCCCTCTCTCTCCTGTCTCTATTCCCTATTCCTCCATTTTTGATTCATAAATATTCTCTCTCTCTGCATTTGTTTTGCTACTTAAATTTTCACCTGTCACCCACACCATGTCTACCCTTTCAACCCCTCTTCATATCTTCTTCTTCTACACTTCAGGAACTTAACATTTAAAACCCTTCACAAATAACACACCCTTCAACAATCTTTTTTTTTTTTTTTCATTTATTTTTTAAATCTTTTTTCATCTGGGCCTGTCTAAATCAACTCCAAAATCACACCCTTTTGCTCAAAATTTAATCTTTTTATGTTTCTTGAAAAAAAAAAAATCTTGGAACAGTTTGTGAATTAATTAACAAACAAAAGTAGTGATTTTTTGAGTTGGGTATTGGTTAAAGATGGCTATGGCAGTTGAACATCAGCAGTACAAGGAGATCAGTGGTAATAATAGTATCACAAAACACCAGTTAGATAATGGAAAATATGTAAGGTATACAACAGAACAAGTTGAGGCTTTGGAAAGAGTTTATGCAGAGTGTCCTAAACCTACTTCTTTGAGGAGACAACAGTTGATCAGAGAGTGTCCTATTTTGTCCAATATAGAACCTAAACAAATCAAAGTTTGGTTCCAAAATCGCAGGTATAAATAAATAAATAAATAAACAAATACATATATAAATAGAATTCTGCATATGCTGTTTTTGGAATTCTTTTTTTTTTTTTTAAATTTATTATTTTTGTTGCAAGGAATTTGGATCTTTAAGTTTTGTTGTTTATGTGATAATTTGATTAGGTTGAACATAAAGTTTTACATTTTTTTATAATATGATATAATAATATTATAATCAAAAGGGAAAATGGAATGTAGGTATTGTTGGTTAGTGGTTTACATTTTAGTTTTATTATTTTGTGTTTAGATGTGGTGTGAATCTGGATCTTTGATTTCAATGCTTGTGTTATTATAAATTAGTTAGAGAGAACATGTGGTTTTAAATTCTTTTAATTTAGAATCAAAAGGGGAAAATGGAATGTATGTAGAATGGTTATTGATATTTGATATACACTTTAATTTTATTATTTTGTGTTTAGATGTAGAGAGAATCTTGATCTTTGAATTTCAATGCTTGTGTTTAAATTAAGTCAATAGGAACATGTGATTTGATTTGTTTTTTTGTTTAGAGTCAATAGGAAAATAGAATGTAGGTAAAATTGGTTAATTTTACACTTTAGGTTTATTATTTTGTTTTTAGATGTAGTGACTAGAAAGGGGTGGCGGCGCAGCTTGTTGCCCGCCTGCTCGTTATCTTGATATAATTTTCTTTGTCCGGGAATGAAAATCTGACATTTTCTTTAAAAAATAAAAGAGTCAGAAGGGAAAATGGAATGTATGTAAAATTATTTCATTTTTTATAGTTTTGTTATATAAGTTTGCGATTATTGCGGTTTAGATGTCGAGAGAAGCAACGGAAAGAGTCTTCGAGGCTTCAGACAGTTAACAAGAAGCTATCTGCAATGAACAAGTTATTAATGGAGGAAAATGATCGCCTGCAAAAACAAGTGTCTCAGCTTGTATGCGAAAACGGATATATGCGCCAACACTTGCACACAGTATGTTATTATATATGTTTCGATTTAAACATCTTTAAGTTATATAAATATTAACCGACGTTTATTTTGTCTGTCTCTGAATAAATGTTAATGAATTTGTTTTTTCAGGGTTCGGCTACGGATGCAAGCTGCGAATCTGTGATTACCACTCCACAGCAGTCTCTAAGAGATGCGAATAACCCGGCTGGGTAAGTCGGGCTTTCAATAGATTATCATTTGTTATTTTTAAAGTTCGTTTGTACGTAATTTGGTATTTGTGATCTGATTATCATTCGTTATTTTGGCAGACTCCTCTCGATTGCAGAAGAGACCTTGGCAGAGTTCCTTTCAAAGGCCACAGGAACTGCTGTTGATTGGGTCCAGATGCCTGGGATGAAGGTTTTTTAGTTATATAAATTCTTTTACTCTAATTGTATTAATATCAAGACAATATTAATTAAAATGTCAAAATTGGTAATCTTAAACTAACAAACTAATTTTTTTTTATTTTTTTTTATTTTTTTATTTTTTATTTTTTTATTTTTTTGTAGCCTGGTCCGGATTCGGTTGGCATATTTGCCATTTCACAGAGTTGCAGTGGAGTGGCAGCTAGAGCCTGCGGTCTTGTAAGTTTAGAGCCTGCAAAGGTAATGCTATTCTTCTTCTTTTATATTATTAACAAGCTAAAAAGTTTTATTTGACATTAATAATTTCATGTATAATTGATTTCCATGGTTTATAGGTTGTAGAGATCCTTAAAGATCGCCCTTCTTGGTTCCGCGACTGCCGGAACCTCGAAGTTTTTACAATGTTTCCTGCTGGAAATGGGGGGACAATCGAACTTGTATATACGCAGGTAACTTATTAATATGTAAAAATAGTTAAATATATACTTGGTTCCGCAACTGCAGTTTTTTTTTTTTTTTTGTTGTTGAAGTTAATGTACTATTTTTGCATTTTAGATTTTTGCTCCAACGACACTCGCTCCTGCACGGGATTTCTGGACCTTAAGATACACTACAAGTTTAGAAAACGGAAGTCTTGTGGTATGCTTATTATAGTTATCATTTATTCTTCTCTTCATCAGTTTCTCTATATTTTATTTTATTCTGATGCGATTTTCGTTCGTGTAAGGTGTGTGAGAGATCCCTATCAGGCTCCGGTGCTGGCCCAAATCCAGCTGCTGCTACACAGTTTGTAAGAGCGGAAATGTTACCGAGTGGCTACCTTATTCGTCCATGTGAAGGTGGTGGTTCCATTATACACATAGTTGATCACCTAAATCTTGAGGTAAATTAGTTATTAGTTGTGTACTATAAATATATTATCTGAGTATGCATTTATTTGTTTTCATAACCATAAATTTACAACTTATTGCTAAAAATGTTTACTCTTTACTTAGGCATGGAGTGTGCCAGAGGTTCTCCGTCCACTTTACGAATCCTCCAAAGTTGTCGCCCAAAAAATGACCATTGCGGTTAGTAGACTCTTATTTCAAAACTCTTTTAGCAGGTTTACATGTTGCAAAAATTTTTTTTTTTTAAAATGTTTTTTTTTTTTTTTTTTTTTTTGGATCTAGGCATTGCGGTATATTCGGCAAATAGCTCAAGAGTCAAGTGGAGAGGTAGTTTATGGATTGGGAAGGCAACCGGCTGTTTTGAGAACTTTAAGTCAAAGATTAAGCAGGTACCTACCGAATAACGTTGTGATATTTGTCTATATGTTAAGTGGTAACTTTCTTATTATCATTTATGTAATTTCAAACGTACATTTTTTTTCGTGCGATCACAGAGGCTTCAATGATGCCGTAAATGGATTTAGTGATGATGGGTGGTCATTAATGAATTGTGATGGCGCTGAAGACGTAATTGTTGCAGTGAATTCAACCAAGAATCTTAATAACTCTATGAACCCCTCTACTTCTCCCCCATATCTTGGAGGGATTCTCTGTGCAAAGGCTTCCATGCTATTCGAAGTGAGTATCGTGTCGAGGACAAAAGCTATAATTTTTTTTTTTTTTTTTTTTTTTTTTTTTTTTTTTTGTATGGGTCTAAACGGGTACATTTTGGTAAGGGTTGTAAACTTGTGTAGGTTACTTAAAGATAATCCAGTTTTAAATAAATTGATTTTCAGGTTTTATGCATTGAAATACGCTATGCGAACATTAAACTCTTTGTCCCATAATTCTATTTTATTTTACAAATAATTAGCGTGTCAAGTTTGATCACTAAAACATATCATTTAAGGTAATCCAGTTTTGAACGAAATGATGTTGGGGGGGTTTTATGCATTAAAACATTTTGGGTGACCTGCGACCCGTTTGACTCATTTTTTTAGTTCTGAGACGTTTCTTTAAACATTATTTTTTTTATTAATTACCCAGAACGTGCCACCAGCAGTGCTGGTTCGGTTTTTAAGGGAGCATCGGTCAGAATGGGCTGACTTTAATGTGGATGCTTATTCTGCTGCATCGGTTAAAGCCAACCCGTATAACACATATCCAGGAATGAGGCCTACACGGTTCACCGGCAGCCAAATTATTATGCCTCTCGGTCACACAATTGAACACGAAGAGGTATTTATAAAAAAAATATATTTTTCTCACGTTCATTTGTATAAATGTATGTGTACAGTTTTGAGCAGCTTCCTTTACGTGTAGATGCTTGAAGTTGTAAGACTTGAAGGTCAGGCGGTTGGACATGAGGATCCTTTTACGTCACGTGACATTCATCTCTTGCAGGTTCGTTTTTCGACATTTTATCTTTATTACTGCAAATCTGTTTCTTATAATTTGTTTGGTACACTTTCTTGATTTATTATTATCTTTTTTATTTAGTTATGTAACGGAACTGAAGAAAACTCCGTGGGAGCTTGTTCTGAACTCATTTTTGCTCCGATCGATGAAATGTTTCCTGACGATGCACCACTCATACCATCAGGATTTCGTATAATCCCGTTAGATCCCAAATCAGTTGAGTTCATACTTTCGTTTTTCTTTTTTCCTTCTCTCTCCTTTGACCCTTTTGACTAACCGATCAATGTTAACCAGGGCGATGCTAAGAATGCATTGGTAACCACACATAGAACACTTGACTTAACCTCGAGTCTAGACGTGACACCTACAGCTAACCATGGTTCAACCGATATGTCAACATGCCAAACCACGAGGTCGGTTCTAACAATCACCTTTCAGTTTCCTTTTGAGAATAGTCTAGCCGAAAGTGTGGCCACAATGGCTCGACAATATGTTCGAAGTGTGATCAACTCGGTTCAGAGAGTTGCCATGGCTATATCTCCTTCTGGTTTGAGCCCATGTGTGGGCCCCAAACCATCTCCCGGCTCGCCTGAAGCGGTCACTTTAGCTCAATGGATCTGCCAGAGCTACATGTAAGTTTTACTATCTTCTTTAACATATCCCAACGTTTTGAAAACATTCGATTCTGATTTGTTATTCTTTCAGGTATCATTTAGGGGCCGATTTGTTAAGCACAGGTTCGGTGGTTGGGGAATCGTTATTGAAAGATCTTTGGCAACATCAAGATGCCATTTTGTGCTGTTCTCTAAAGGTATAACAGGTTCGGTTTTTTGGTAAAACCATAACCGTAACCGAAGTGTTCGGTTTTTGGTTTTTCAAAATCGTTCGGTTTCGGTGTTTTCGGTTTTAGTAACGGTTCGGTTTGGTTTTTCGGTCTTTTCGGTTTTTGAAACATAGTTTCATTAAATTTAAAAATAAAACTTATAATCCAAGGTTTAAGAATCTTTCTTATATGTTTATATTTGTATTAATATATTTAACCTTTTAAATTAATATTGTTCACGTAAACCAAACATTCTAAACGATTTCCATGCATCCCCGAACTTTCTAAACAATTTCTATGTTTTTCTAAACTTTTTATTAAGACATTTCTTTTGTAATACTTTGAAAATTTCTTATTTTCAAGAATAAAACTAATAATTCCTAAATCAATGTATAAGATATATTAAAAAAATGTTTTTTTGGGTTATTCGGTTCGTTTTTTTTGTTCTGTTTTTTCGGGGTTTTTTTTTTTTTTTTTTTTTGTGTGGTTCGGTTATTTTCAGTTCGGTTAAATCGGTTTTTCGGTTTCGGATCGGTTTTTTTTCAGTTTTCTGCTCACCCCTGGAAAAATTATTTGTTTCGGTTTTGCAGTCGCTCCCAGTTTTCATATTTGCAAATCAAGCTGGGCTTGACATGTTGGAGACAACGCTTGTTTCTTTACAAGACGTCACGTTGGACAAAATGTTCGATGAATCTGGGCGAAAAGCATTAGTCCCCGAATTTGCCAAGATAATGCAACAGGTATATTACATTACATTACACTTTTATTACGCCATTTATCAACTCTTTAACTAAAAAAAAATCACAACTTTAGGCATTATTTTAGTTAAAGATCATACCTTTATGCATGTTCTTCAATAAAAGACGATGAATATTGAATACGCCACGCCTTTTTACATAAAATTTTCAGGGATATGCTCATTTGCCTGGCGGAATTTGTATGTCGACAATGGGGCGTCATGTAACATACGAACAAGCCGTAGCATGGAAGGTTCTTGCAGCAGATGAAAGCACTGTTCATTGTCTTGCTTTCTCTTTTGTCAATTGGTCATTTCTGTAATTTTTATGTTTTCAGTCAGCACCCTTATGCCCATTGGTAAAGTTGTAGTAAAAAAATGTTTAGGATTCTGTTTTTGTTTGTACTTTTGAAGCATTCGTTATTCGGGTTGACTTAATAATATAAGTCAACCCGAATGAAGAACACTATTTTGGTCAAGTCTTCATGTTAAGCGTGGTTCGAGGCGTGACATTGGTTGAGCTTTTTGTAACACGCGTTACAACATTCGTCTTCATGCCATTACAAGTTTCCTAACATACCAATGTGGCTCGACGCCTTAGTTGGAACGCTTTGAAATATCTTTTGCGTTGAGGCAAAACATAACTAGTAAACATGCGATCAACACACACGTCGGCAAACAAGTACTAGGTATCACACTCTAAAACGATATTAAGGCAATTTTAGTAGAGCTCACCTTTAAACGTCCAAATCGTTGACAACGGTCAACCTTTAACCTTTCGCAATGTTCGCCTCGTCTAAGTTTGTTATTAACCTATCTTGTGTAAATCAGAAAACAATTCACATAGCCAAAAGGTAGCTACAATACCATGAAGAAATTGTACAATAGAGAAATAAACTGTAAAGTACTTATGTTGCATTATTTATAGAGGTGTGACAAATGAAAACCAACCATAACTATCTAATAGAAAATGTAACTGACTAACTGCTACGGTAATTACTCTAGTACGAAGCATAAGCGAACAGTTGTTAAGCCTATATTCATGATCGTTGTCCAGGTAGAGAGCGTTGATTTCAAAACCAAGAATAAATTTTGAATCGCAAGAACCACATAATACTATTGTTTTTTTTTTTAACGGTCAAAAACTTTATATATAAATATAAAGACCCAGCAAGAAGCTGGAAAACGTACAAACGAAACGCTAAAACGAACTCCGGAACAAGCAGCGGAAAACGAAATTACAAGAGATCTAAAACATCGAAATCAGCCCATTTATCCCAAGTGATAGCAGCCGCTTTATATCTGTTGGAGATCCACATAAACGTATCCTCTTTGATTAATTCCACCGACTTCATGACCGGGATGAATCCGTTATCGAAAACTTTGGTATTTCGGGCCGTCCAAATATGCCAAACAGTAGCTAACACCACCGTATAGACGATCTTCTTCCATTTCTTGCTTCCTGAACAGTCTTGTAAGGTCCGAACCACTTCAGCCAGAGAAGAAACATTGTTCAGCCAAGGAATACGGAGCCAGACCAGCACATTCCACCATATACTCTTAGCAAACAAACACCCGAAAAATAAATGATCATTAGTTTCCGCAGAGCAGCCGCATCTATCACATTCCGTGTGCGGCAAACCAATCCCTCTCTGCTGCAGACCCATCTACCACATAATACTATTGTACATTTTGCTTTAAGTGTGATGCAAAAGGCGGTTAGGTTATGTTACGAATATAATTGTAATAATAGTCGTTTGTAATAGTTGTAATAGTTCAGGGGCTAAATAGTCATTAGTTGATAGTTCATAAGGTAGTTAAAAGCTGTTAAAGAGGCGAGAAAGTCTATGTGTATAAATACCCGGTTGAATGATCAATAATAATAGCTTGATTTGATTGAATTCCTCTCTTAAGTTTCTCTCCTTCTTATCAAGTGGTATCAGAGCTGCTCCTTCCTTGGACAGCTTTTGATAATAACCGTCATAACCACCTCAACCACCATAACCGTCACAACCACCACCGTAAACCACCATACTCCGTCATCTCCACCACCATAATCTGCCATTGCTAACCCATCTTTGAGCCTGAAAAGCATATTTCTTTCATTTCTTTACACAATTTTGAGCCTAATAATCATTCTTTCGTTTCAATTACAACCTTTGAGCCAATCCTTTCTTTTCTTATTGTGAATACTCTGTTTCTGGTATATTCTAATGTCAACCCGAAATCAATCAATGGAACAAAAGATTCAAGAGCATGATTCAACCTTGGCTCGTCTTGAGAAAGTCACTGATCAGAATATGAGCGAATTAGCCAAGAATACAGAGGCTGTGAATGAAATCCGATCCCAAATGACTGAATTACTCAAATTACTGAAACCCCACCATGATGATGGTCCCCCTAATAATCAATTCAGAACTAGTACTGGTAGTGGGGGAGGTGATGAAGAACAATCATCTTATAGAAATAGTCAACGTTTGACTAAGCTGGATTTTCCAAAATTCAATGGATCCAATGTTGAAGGGTGGGTATGCAGGGTGGAATACTACTTTGCTATTGATGAAACCCCTGATAGACTAAAAGTCAAGTATGCAGTTGTTCATTTTGAGGATGCTGCACTTTTGTGGCATCAATCCTTTGTTAAGTCCAGAAATGGATCCATTGATGGGATGCCATGGAATGAATATAAGAACTTTGTGTGTACAAGATTTGCTGATGAATTGATCCAAGATGCTATGGGGTCACTTGCTGCAATTAGGCAAACTGGATCCTTAGAGGATGTGTGTAAAGAATTTGATGTGGGACTAACAAAGGTGAATATTCCTGATGAATATGTTGTGAGTCTATTCTTGAGAGCAGTGAACCCTGAGATTGGCTATCCTGTTAGAATTTTGAGGCCAAGAACCATTCCTGAGGCATATATGTTGTGTAGAATGCAAAATGATTCCATTAAAGCCATTCAAAACAATGCTAAACATCCTAAAACCTTCAACAATTCTACTTTCCAAAGAAACACTTCCAGTCTTAACACAAAAACTACCAACTATCCAAATTCTTCAAACCTTCCATTGTTACCTGCACCACACAATAAACCCAAACCTGCTGGTTCTAGATGGCTAACCCCAAAAGAAATTGCAGAGAAAAGAGCTAAGGGGGAATGTTTTGGATGTAAGGAGAAGTTTTCACCAACACATCAATGCAAGAATAAGCAATTATTCTCTATTGAGGTGTTTGAAGGAGAATTTGATGAACAAGACCAAGAAGAGGACACTGGTGAAGAAATTGTTTATCAGGAGCCACAAATTTCTTTGAATGCTATCATGGGTATTCCTTCTTATTCAACAATGAGAATAAGGGTTCCATAGGTACCAAAACATTACATGTTTTGACTGATTCAGGTTCCACTCACAACTTTTTAGATCTGAAAGTTGCTATTAAGTTGGGTATTCCTACTAAAGAAATTAAACCTATGGATATTATTGTGGCTGATGGGGATCAATTGAGATGTACTTTGATGATTGAAAAGTTGAGATGGTCCATGCAGGGCAATTGGTTTACAGCTGATGTGTTTCTTATACCCTTGCCTAATTATGACATGGTATTGGGAATACAATGGTTGCATAATCTCAATGATATTACCTGGAATTTCAGGGAACTGATCATGAAATTTCAGTTGAATGGAAGGAATGTGGAGTTGAAAGGGATCAAGAATGAGGGTATAACTTTGTGTTCATCAGAAAAGATGCAAGAATTATTGTACAGTAAAGATCAGGTGGCCCAAGTCCATTTGTTTAGTCTGCAAATGGACAAGAATGAAGTAGGACAACACAATCCTCAGGTGAAGATTCAGGACAGGAGTGCAGTGGTTGAAGATTTATTGTCACAGTATCAAGATGTGTTTGTTGTCCCTACCACTTTACCACCAAAAAGAAACTGTGATCATAAGATTGTCCTCAAAGAAGGTACTCAACCTATTACTTTAAAACCCTATAGATATCCTGCTGCACAGAAAAATGTAATTGAAAATATGACTCAAGAACTACTGGACTATGGGGTTATAAGAGAAAGTGTCAGTTCATTTGCAGCACCAGTAGTCTTAGTAAAGAAGAAGGATGGGACTTATAGAATGTGTGTGGACTATAGAAGACTTAATGAAGCTACTGTTAAAAACAGTTTTCCTATACCCTTAATTGATGAACTTTTAGATGAACTTGGGGGTAGTTCAGTCTTTTCAAAATTGGACCTGAGATCTGGTTACCACCAGATAAGAATGCACCCTGAGGATACCTTTAAAACAGCCTTCAGAACACACCAGGGTCATTATGAGTTTCTAGTTTTACCCTTTGGCTTAACAAATGCCCCTGCTACCTTCCAAGCCTTAATGAACTCAACTTTTAAACCTCTTTTAAGGAAGTGTGCCTTAGTTTTCTTTGATGACATACTTGTGTATAGTGCTACCTTAGAGCAGCATGTTAAAGATTTGGAAATGGTCCTACAGTTGCTGAGAAAGAACACACTAGTGGCAAAAAGGTCCAAGTGTTCATTTGCAGGACCACAGGTAGAATATTTAGGCCATGTGATTTCTAAGGAGGGTGTAGCCACTGATCCCTCAAAAATCTCAGCTATTAAGGACTGGCCTGTTCATTTAACCATTAAGCAGTTGAGAGGTTTCCTTGGATTAGCAGGGTATTACAGGAGATTTATCAGGTCTTTTGGGGGAATTGCCAAACCTTTGACTGATTTGTTAAGAAAAGAAGCTTTCAAGTGGTCTGATGAAGCACAACAATCATTTGAGCAGTTGAAGAATGCTCTCTCTACTTCACCAGTATTGGTTTTACCTGATTTTTCAAAGGTGTTCATAGTGGAGACTGATGCTTCAGCAAAAGGCTTAGGGGCAGTTCTCATGCAAGAAGGGCATCCCTTAGCCTTCATCAGCAAAGGAATCACTGGTAGACAAGTTAATATGTCAGTTTATGAGAAGGAGTTATTAGCTATACTAATGGCTGTTAAAACATGGCACCATTATCTTATAGCTAAGCACTTCATTATCAGGACTGATCAAAGAAGTTTGAAGTATTTGTTGGAACAGAAAATCAATACTCCATTACAACAGAAATGGCTTTCTAAGTTGATTGGTTATGATTATACAATTGAGTATAAGAAGGGCAATGAGAATTCTGCTACTGATGCCTTGTCCAGAATGGATAGTATTGCTTTGTTTCAGCTGAGTCACAGTACTGTGGATACTGTATTATGGCCTAAAATACAGGAGAGTTGGCAGAAAGACCTCAAGATTAAAGACATTATTAGTCAGTTGGAACAAGGAGGGGTGATTAAACACATGACATGGTCCAATGGAGTCCTAAGAAGGAAGGGCAAAATGGTCATTGGACACATTCCAGAATTAAAAACTCAAATTCTGGAAATTTGCCATTCATCTGCCAATGGGGGTCATTCAGGGTATGTACCAACTTTACACAAGCTGAAAAGCATGTTTTATTGGAAGAAATGTGATGCAGATGTCAAGGCTATTGTTAAAGAATGTATTAGTTGTCAAAGAGCTAAATATGAAAGGGTAGCTTCTCCAGGGTTATTGCAGCCTCTCCCTCCTCCTCAATCTATTTTCACTGATATTTCACTTGACTTCATCAGTGGATTACCATCTGCTTTTGGTAAAGACACTATTTTGGTGGTAGTGGATAGATTCACCAAGTTTGCTCACTTCATCAGTCTTAAACACCCTTTCACTGCCAATCAAGTGGCCCAAGTGGTATTTGATAATGTTTTCAAGGTTCATGGATGCCCTACTTCAATTGTATCTGATAGGGATCCCTTATTTTTAAGCCACTTTTGGAAAGATTTCATGAAGTTGCAGGGGGTGGATTTGAAGTTTTCTTCTGCTTACCACCCTCAAACTGATGGGCAAACTGAAGTATTGAATAGGTGTTTGGAGTCCTATCTAAGGTGTATGATCATGGACACACCTGAACAGTGGCCAAAATGGTTGACTCTTGCTGAGTGGTGGTATAACACTTCATGGCATTCTGCCATAAAGATGTCCCCCTTTGAAGCTCTCTATGGGATACCACCACCTCTGCACATTCCTTATATTCCTCAGGAAACAAAAATTGATTCTTTGGAACAATTATTCAGAGAAAGGGAACTAAAGATTACTAATTTGAAACAGGCTTTGGAAAGGGCAAGAAACCAAATGAAACAGTCTGCTGATAAAAAGAGATCTGAAAGGCAGTTCAAGGTGGGAGATTGGGTGTATGTCAAGCTACATCCATATGTACAGCATACTCTGAAGGGACATAGGCATCAGAAGATTGGTCCTAAGTTTTATGGTCCATTCTTGATCATAGAGAGAATAGGGGTAGTGGCTTATAAGTTGGATTTGCCTGAATCTTCTCTACTACATCCAACTTTTCATGTATCACTTCTAAAGGCTGCTCATGGCTCTCATGATACAGTGGTCCCTTTGCCAAATGAGCCCAGGTTCAGGTTTCAACCCCAAGCAATTCTTGACAGGAAGTTGATTAAAAGAGGGCATAAGATGACAGTTGCTGTATTAGTCCATTGGAAGGATATGCCTGTTACAGAAGCTACGTGGGAATTTTTGGAAGATTTTCAGTTGCGGTTTCCTGAGTTTAATTCTTGAGGACAAGAATTTCAATAGGAGGAAAGTATTGTTACGAATATAATTGTAATAATAGTCGTTTGTAATAGTTGTAATAGTTCAGGGGCTAAATAGTCATTAGTTGATAGTTCATAAGGTAGTTAAAAGCTGTTAAAGAGGCGGGAAAGTCTATGTGTATAAATACCCGGTTGAATGATCAATAATAATAGCTTGATTTGATTGAATTCCTCTCTTAAGTTTCTCTCCTTCTTATCAGGTTACTTAACTGCCTACCCCATAATCTCATTAAATCATCAATGCACTACGCAGTAGTGGTTAATCATTTATATGGTTCTCACCATTGGCCACATAAATTTGGTTATGAAAAGAACAAGTCCCCTTGGTCCAAATTTTCGTACCCAATATAAATTAACAAGCTTTCATAGTTTCACGCATAGTTGTCAAAGCGTCTAGGCACATAGGCCAAGCCTGGAGCCTAGGCGCAATGCGCATAAAAAACGAGGGCTTTTTATAATTAGGCGCATAGTATAAAATACATTTTTTAGGGATTTTAGAGATGTTTTAAGCTTGTTTAGGGCTACATTAGGATGTTTTAGGGTTGTTTAGGACTTGTTTATAACTCGTTTATGATGTTTATAGGTTTAGGCAACTTTTAGTCTGAATTTGGCCGGAAATCAGCCTGAAAACAGCCCGATAGTACGCCTCAGTGCCTAGGCGCGCTTTTAACAACTATGGTTTCATGTACTATTTTAGGCCTTTGTTTAGATTTTCAATCCTTAAAGGCTGTTATGGTGTGTCATTTATATAATCTTGATCTTAATGGTCCAATTAATGGCTTTTTACATGATTTTTAAATGTTAGTGAGTGGCATGTGGTCCATTGAGATTTGATCTAGGTGTGTTGACATGCTTTTTATCTATCTATCTTTTTTTTTTTTTTACTAATGTTGTTGATGTCTTTATACGCCAATCAGACTAGTCCCTAAAAAGGTCAATTTCCACAAACTAAATAATGGATCATGAATTGCAATTGATGTGCTTTAAGCCACAGATTGGGGTTTCCAATCACCTAAACAAGAGACATCATACAACTTTTTTTAACTTTATGTATTTCTCATAAATATACGCTCATTTAATTTTATATTTTTCTCTAACTTGTTATATAATTTCTGATATAATCTAGTTTTTAACTAAATGAAATAATTATATTAGGTGAAAAAACATGCGCAATGTAGTGTAGATTTTTTATTGTAACTTTGTGGAGGGTTGAAGCCAAAAGACATCAACTTTGAACTTTTCATAAAAAAAAAAAAAAAAAAAAAAAAAAAAAAAAAAAAAAAAACAGTTTTCATAATTTCTATTTTGGCATCTATACCAATACTTGTTAAAAAATCTTGCTCGTGTTATCAGCAAAGTCTTCCGGAACCAAAAGTAGAGGTGCACAAAAAACCGGTTCGGGAACCCTAACTAGTAAAACCGATCCAAATCGAAACCGGTCAAAACTGGTTTCACCTGAAACCGGCCAAACGAACCGGAACCGACACACAAACCAGAACCGAACCAAAACCGGTACCATTAAAAACCGGGTTTAAGATAAAAACTTTTGTCCATAAACACAAATAAAACTTTGTTTTTTTTGTTGTATTAAAATTCAATTTTCTTTAAAAAAAAACTAAAAGTTAATAAATGTTAAATGTTATGTCATTTGTATGATTTTAAAAAGTGAGTACGTGAATCATAATGGAACCGAAACCGTAATCGAAACCAAACCGAAACGGGGTTAAAAAAAAACTATTTGTGGCCAATCAAACCGGTACGAAACTGAACCGGTTTAGGTTTAAACAAAAACCGCTTTGACTTGGAACCTGTCAACACCCGGTTTGCACCTCTAACCAAAAGACCTAGTTAAAAGTCGAAACTCGAAACCATGTGCACTTGTTGGGTCAATACTCCCCGAGTCCCTTGGCCCAATAAAAGATTCGTTTTTACTATTTAAATTAAGATTCTATATATTACTCTCTTATTTCTCTTAAAGACTAATTTCTAGCTTCCATCAATTTAGAGTACTGGGTGTGCGGGACGGCCCTAGGTCGGCCACACCGCCCCAGGGGCTCTTCCCGTCCTCACCACGCAAGAATTAGAAGAAGGCGACAGTCCTTGTGACCGTTGGAAATTGGGGGGGGGGGGGGGGGGGGGGGGGGGGGGGCAACATTGCTCCATCCCTATTTTGAGGAGCCTACCCCACAGGCCCACAGTTACATAACGGCCAATCCCCAATAGACTACCCTCCTCCACACCCACCAGCCTTATCTCAAAATTGTAATCGATTTGATTTACTTATGATTACTTAGGATTTTGAGGTTTCATCATATTTGGGGGTTTCAACCAACACGTACATTTCAATCTGCATGTACGTGTATATGTTCAGCTTACATATGGTTCAATTTATCAATGACGTACTATTTCAAATCTTTGGTAGTTTGACTTGGTAATAGTCAATGATTTAAATGGCTATCAAGAGAAGTTGCTTCAATGTAAATGATTGTTCAGAGTGCATGCATATGCATATGAATTATCTAGTCTAGTCTAGTCATAGCAAAGGAAACATACAGAGCCCAGCCAACATATCCATATGGTTATATTCATTCCAACACCACAAAAATGTCCAATACTAACTACTAACCAACTCCATGTTCCTAAACGAATATGCTCGCATGTCCCGTCTCTTGAGATATGCCACCCATCACTGTAATCAGTTCTCTGCAAGCATATAGATTAAGTTGATTCAATTATAAAAGACTGTTAATATTGGTACATCGTACACCCCTCCTCTCTCTCTCTCTCTCTCTCTCTCTCTCTCTATATATATATATATATATATATATATATATATATATATATATATATATATATATATATAGAGAGAGAGAGAGAGAGAGGGGGGGGGGTGTCCCAATTATAAGTTGATTCAAGTATGTGTTTATTTAAGGGTTCTAGGATTCATACACCATGTGACATCACATTTAGGGGTGTATGACATCACATTCTGCGTATGTGGCAGCTTCCTGTTGGTCTGTGATGTGGGTCAGGGTGTATGAATCCCAATTATAGGGTGTATGGTTCCTAAATACCTTATTTAAACTACATACTATAATAAAGAGAAGATTATTTTATAAAATAAAACAGTAGCTAACATGAAGGCCACTTAATAGTATGAATATGATGTCGATTATGTAATGTGAAGCGCAAACAATTACCTTCCATCATTGCGGCCACACACATCCATTAGAATGGTCAGCCTTTTTGCATTCAACACAAACTCACTACAACATTAAAAAGAGAGCTTAAAAATGCATTTATGAATCATTATATGTTACGAAGTTTAGTAACGAACGCAAAATATATCAGATGAAAAGGGGGAGTACCTGAAAGGTTCATCACCAATTCGTTTCACAACACCGTCGGAATCACTGTAAATCACACATGACGTATCATTTAACTGTTCAACTCCAAACCAATTGGCTAGAGTTTTATCAAGTTCTTCATAAGACCCAATAACAGAAAGATCAAGAGTCCGACCCACATTCTCAGATTCTAAGAATACTTCACAATGATTACCCCAAACCAGCTCTTTGTGAGCAGCATTTTCATCGGATGAATGCATAACCTGTGGACTTTGCTGTTCAATGTGTATTGGCTGACCAAACAGTAGAAAAATAGGTGGTTTAACTTTGTCTTCATTTGGGTTCAACTTATAGCTAGGATTACCAATGGACAACAAGCATGATATGTCATCATTATTGCAATTAATGACATCATGGGGACCGTTGGGTGAATCAAAGTGTTTAGGGAAAAGGTTTAACTGAAGTTTGTGGGTTAGATTAAGATCCGAAAATGGGATCTGAAATCGAGCATGCCTGGCTCCCTGTATGCCTGCAGGAAAATAACTGCTGGGCGCATGAGGGTTGACTGAAAAGGATTGCGGAAGAGCAAAACCATCTTTTGGTAAATCTGGGGATCGAGGTAATCTTAGCTTCTTTCTGTGTGGAGAAAAGGGTGAGAAATGAATTGGTGGCATGTTTGACACTAATTCAACCAGCCATGGGCTTACGCGCTTCACATTTTGTAGCAGGTCCGGCTCATCCCAATCAACCTACATCATATTATATTCATTAGTTTATTATATTCTTAAAAAAATGAAAACTACAACATGACTTTAGTAAATGATTTTTTTAATCTTAAGTTTACTAAAAAGAAATTATTCTAATTCATAATTCCTTTGACCATTGTTGGGACCGCCTTTTGAGTTTTTAGAAACATTCAACTAGTGAAATTACCAATTAATTCCAACAGAAAATGGAAGGATGAAATTACTATATTAGGCATGTTGAAGGGCCAAAGTCTCAAACCACCGAATCAACCCAATATGTGAAACTATAAGCAGTCTCTATTTCTAACAAATCAAATAAAACCAGAAACAAATTACTGGAACGTAAAGACTGAAGCTGCAGCAAAAAGAGTTCATCATGACGTCAAACACACTTCATGCTGAAGACAACAATTTAATTATCTATAAGCACACCGTATATGACTGAATGACTGGATTCAGTTAGACAATTGATAAAAACACATGCTGTATCAAATATGCATCAAAAATCACATTCAACACATCAATAAAACAATGCTAAATTGCTAAGAAAATACAATTTAGAAGGTCTAAAGAGTTGATGTACCTGTAGAAGACGCCATGGAGAAGTAGGCCAAAAGAACGGGTCAACAACTTGAACAGAAGACACAGTTCCCATAAACCAACTTATACGCGATGAATCCTCCGTTTCAAAAGCCATTTTGAACCGCATTCCAACACACCATTGGACACACAATGCAGCGTTTAGAGAAGAAGCCTTCACAACAAACTCTGGAGTGCTTGCACGAGGATAATAAGTAACCTCAAATGTTTGACCATTTGCAGCAAGTGATGTAGCTTCAATAACATCTTCAGGCCTCACTTTTCCCCTTCCGCTACAATTAACATTTCTACCATTTGTAATCAACTTATTCCCAGGTTCCCGAGAGAAGGAAGAACTCCAGCCTGATGTGAAGTTGGGCCCACCAATTCCTGCTCTTTTAGCACGTCTAATCCCAACATAAAGCTCACCATTATCTGCTCGCATGAACACAATGGAATCACCAGCAACAAGCTTTTTTAGGTTCACAAAAGAACTCCATCCAGTAGTTAACAGATGCCTCCTCGGTGTTCCTCTATAGATATGCCTAAACTTCCAAATTTCACCATGAACATCCTTAGCTACCACAGTTTGAACAGGAGGATCTGCCGAATAATCCAATTTAGGAAAAATCGTCTCCGCACAGTACCTTGGGACAGAAAAACCACCACCGTTGTTCGCATCAGATTGTGTCAACGTTTTCGCAAAAGACGACGGTTTATCTGAAGCATCAGCAACGTTATAACTTTCCACCTTGCTTCTTTCATCATCAAAATTATCATAGCTGACATCATTTCCAAGTGGACTCAACATAATCTTAGCATAAACTTCATCCGTCTCCAAATCCGCCAAAAACTTGACATCAATCACCCTGCAAAGAATAAAAGGTGGCACCCTAGGCATCCCAGCAAAATCCACATTCGTAAGCGTGTGTTCCGCATGACCTTGCGGAAAATAGAACACCTTCGAATTCGGTACGCACATTTGAGTCATCCCACCAGCACAAGCATGCCATAATCTCGAGTCCACACTCTTGTCTACCTCTTTCATACTTGTTACTCAAATCTCTACCTATCAAAAGCACAGTTGTACTGATGTACTCTATGTAGGCTGTTTCACTTGTAAATGCTGTAGGCAGATAACATATACTAAAATTAAAACAGATTCAAATAGTTTCTAAAATAATAACTAATGGTATGCAAAAAGTAGCAGGGGTGAACAATAACCAAAACTTGACTGAAAACCGACAAAACCGAACCGAAAACCAAATTATCCCAAAACCGGTTATCGGTTTTTTCTTGTTCCATCGGTTAACCAAAATTAACCGAACCATTCATATTTTGATATATCTTCAGTTTTTATACCTCCATTTCTTGTATTTTATGCTTTATACATTCATTTTTCATGTATCTATACCTCCATTTTATGTATTTTAAGAAAACAATTTAGACCTAAAACCTAACCGAATAAACCGAACCAATTAACTGAAAACCGAACCAATTTACCGAAAACCGATCGGTTAATAAGATAGATAACCTAACGAGTTTGGTTTTGGCTAATAACCGAACCGAACCGCAGTTAGCACGGTCCTAGCAAAAGCAATTCCGCATTAACAATCATCCTACCTACCTAACACAAGTGAAACAGTACTAACTAACACAGTACTTATTATGTACAGTAATAACTTCTAATAAACAGTAACCGCAATTTACACACATTAACAAAGCATATGTTGCAATAATAACTTCGAATAAAGCATTAATAACCTGAATAAGGCTTTGTAGAAAGCGTTCAAGCGTTCATCGAGTGGCCGACGCTGTACAATTGCAATATTAATTAAATCAGTTAACAGAGTTTAGAAAACAAACAGATCGACCGGTACGATCATAACGATGATAATAATAATAATAATAATAATAATAATAATAATAATAATAATAATAATAATAATAATAATAATAATAATAAGAGAGAGAGAGAGGAGTGGGGATGGAAGGAAGATACCTCCATAAGAAGAGGTGAAGCGAAGCATTCTCTCTCTAGGTTTCTCTCTCTAAAACAGACAGTGTCTCTCTCTGACCCTACTACCTGCAAATGTTAAATTTGTTTCTTCTTATCAACTTTTTTCTCTTTTTTTATGATTATATAAAAAACTAGTTTATACCCCGGGAGCGTCCCGGGTTGAGAAATCTAAGTAAAGTGAATAAAATTAGAAGTATCTAAACTATAAAAATGACATTTGCCAATATATTATTATTATTTTAAACCCAAACCCACAATTTTTTTTAAACTAATTCCAAACCTGACACAATACTTGTCGGGTTACAAAAAATAGTCGTTCTTTTTTCTGTTTTTTATATAGCACTATGGTACTCGTTGGAAACATAATAAAACGCTCGTTAATTTGGTGTAATTTTTTTCTTTAAAAATCTCATATATAAAAGATATTAACATTTAAAAGTTATGAGATGAAACATGAGAGAGAAAATAATAAAGTTTTAATATTTACTATTTAATAGATTATGTTAAATCTAATAAATTTCTTTTTATTCATAGAAAATCGCGAAAAATTACATCAAGATAGCAGGCAGGCGAGCAACAAGCTGCGCCGCCACCCCTTTCTGGACAGCAAACCCTAGCCTACTAAAAACGAACCCCTGCCCCCTCGGAGTCGTGACACTGCTATGAATAACCCGTTGGACTCTGGTCAGGAAACGGATGGCTTCCGGTGCCAAAGCGCCAAAGGTATCAAATGCCAGGGGTACGAAAACGTGTTGGTTCTCCTCACAGGCTTTAGCATGCTTCTCAACTTTCTTCGCCTCCGCTTTCCGCACCGCTTGCCCTGCTACAAAACCAGTATCCCTCAAACCAACCAGCGGAGATACGCCTGTTAAGTCGACACAAGCGTGTTTCCCCCCGGCCCACCCAAAGATAAGCAAGTCTGCTGGACGTAGGGTGGATCTCCCTTCTGTGGGGTCCGAGAGGAAATTCACTTTTTTCTCTTCGGAAAAGTAACACCCCATTCCAAAGAGAGATAATTTATTTAACGTTAAAAGTCCGATCATATTAGGTGACGTAGGGTGAATCAAATTTAAATCATATTTATTCTTTTTTTTTTTAATTGATTTAGAGTTGCCACATCACATCCTATGTGGCATCTCTCAAAAGAGAGATTGCATAATATTATGACATGTCATTAAAAATGCTTTGGTTTATTATATATATAGATATGAGTAATTTTTATTAACTGATATTGTTGTCTTTTTTTTTCAGTTACAATTTAGCTTGAGATAAAATGTTAAGTGCGAGTTAGAGGTTTTCTTTGAAATTGGTGACGAGCTGGGTAATTAGAGTTGTCTATGATTGTACGTGTTAATAATCTTTTGTCTATATGCTGAGGGGGTGCTCCCCCTTTGTTCATCCTAGCGTCACCTTACTCTCCTCATTCCTTCCCCCAAATTAGTGATCGGACTTTTAACGTTAAATAAATTATCTCTCTTTGGAATGGGGTGTTACTTTTCCGAAGAGAAAAAAGTAAATATATTTGAAGTAAATGTTATAGAAAAATAACTAGGTTAGAGACCCGTGTTTACACACTGCAGATCCCTAAGTTAAAGGAAAAACCGTATAACAAGACGTTTAATGACATTTTATAACATAAATATAACTATTTGTTCGATAGTAGTACTTAATATCTTACATGACAAACAACAGTATAACATTCTTTATTTGTAATGTGTAAAGTATCAGTATATATTTATAAACAACAACTATAAATTATTATAATATAATCACATATGAACCTTTTATGTACTAAATTGAAACAAAGTATTAAAAGATTCTTTCGTGGCTCGCTTCTTATAACTCTTGATATCAATTTATGAAGCGGCCAGTAATAAAAAGTCATAATCTATAAATATTTAATAACAAAATGGAGTTTATACAATATTATATGAGGGGGGACGGGGCGCTACCAGATTTGGTCACAGGTATCCCATTATCAGCACTGTAACACCGCCGCCACCCGTGTTGGTAGGGTTTCCGTGAACCGTTTTCTGATTCTTTCTAACGGGCTGGTAACCATTTATTATTTAATTTTAAATTAGTATAATTCAATTTTTTAATTATAACCGTTCTCAAAACACATTTTGGTTATTTATTTTTTTATTTAAATCGTGCGTTTTAAACATAAATGAAAACAAAATTAAATAAAAAACATAAAACATAACCGTATTGCATGTGAAATTCAATATTTCTGACGGTTGAAGTGTGTTTTCACCACCGTGGTATGGTGGTTTATATACAAAAAAATCTTAACCGTATTGCATGTGAAATTCAATATTTCTGAGGATTTTAATGCATATTATTTTTGACCGTGTTGGTAGGACGATTTATTAGAAATCTGACCGTTTGGTGGTAAAACCGTGTGAATTTAAAAAAAACAACGATTAAGATTTGAATTTAAATAAAAATAAATAAAAGAATCAGTAGAGTGTTGCCTCAAAAAATATATATCAGTAAAATAATGTGACTAGGGGTGTCAATCGTGTCGGGTTGATGGGTTGGTGGGTTTACGGGTTGCGGGTTGGCGGGTTGATGGGTTGAAATGCGCAACCCGAACCCGACCCATATTATTATTCGTGTCAAATATTTCAACCCTAACCCGACCCACATAAAATCCGGGTCAACCCGAAGACGACTCGTTTAACCCATATTTTTAAATGAGTCATACATGTTCATGAGTTATAAGCGGGTTGTTGGGTTGTAAGCGGGTTATCAATAAAATGTTTAATGGTTAGTATATAAGTGTGACAAATAAATAATATAGTGTGCCAAAAATAACACAATTATAGCTAACCATGTAAACAGAAATGAAAAATAAACATAAACATATAATAGATTTTTTTTTCTAAATACTTAAACGGGTTAACGGGTCAACCCATTTTATATATATGTCAACCTGAACCCGACCCATTTTTAATGTGGGTCGACCCGAACCCGACCCGTTTTTTTTAAACGGGTCGTGTTACTTGACCCAAACCTGTTTTTTTCTGTGTCGGGTTCGGGTCGATTTTCAGGTCGTGTCAATAATTGCCGTCCCTAAATGTGACAGTGCATGATTAATTAAAATCAGTTAAATGAAATAAATGTTTGTATAAACGCCCGTTAGTTTCATATTCAATGAAAATAGATAATAAATTTTGTTAAAGTTGTCAGGTTTGAGACCACAGTTACCCTTGTCACCATCTGTCTTCGCATTTGTTTCGATTGTCTCTTCTCACACACTATTTATTTCCCTTTTGTAGCAAGGAAGGATTGTGTGAATTGTATCATTTTTTATTTTTTTTTTGTTTAATATTTTCTACACTTTTTCTTACTCAGCGTATTAATATTAATATATTTTATAAAGTATTTTAATCCGTATTATATCAACTTTGAAAACATGTGTCACAGCTATCATGTATTATTCTATGTATAAAATAATACTATTTTTTTTATTTTATATCCTAACTACTAAATAGTACAACTATTTTAGGGATAATTTGTCATCCCAATCTTTGTTAGCATTATCGGGGCATGAAGAAATGTTCTATGCCAACACTCAGGTATGTCCTTTACTAGTTGGCAGATTCCGGACATCACCGATTTTTGGTGAAATGGTGAAATTTTGTGATTTTCGTAAGTAAATTGAGTTCGGGTTGAGTCCGGCTCCCACTAATTTGATCTTCCGGCCTCTACCGATAAAAAAATTTGAGTACGCCCTCACCGATTCGAGAACCAAGCTTCACCACTGCAGACACTAATAATCTATTAGTGACTTTTTTTATTTACGATCTACTAGGGGCTAGGTGTAGTTATCTTCTTAGGTTAACGTTATACATCAGGGGTTTTACGCTTCCTGCTCTCTCCCTCAATAGTGGTGTGGTGTTCCCTATCACCCCACACCTTTACATTAGCTTCCTTCCCCAAATCATTGCCGGATTCTATCTTTATTGTATGACAAGTAAGACGGTGCTGCTCTTCACACTACGATTTTGCGGGACGAGGGGCTGCATTCTTTCCCAGTCCCCACAAACCCGTGTGGCCACATCGTGGACACTCTCACCCTACTTTGATATAACTAATGTTAATGAGAACCGATAATATATTTGTACATAACGTTAAATGATATAACAAGAGTTAGAAAGAGAGTGAACCCGACGGTCGTGTAACTATCTTATACAACATACTTACAATAAAAAAGATACATTATTATACGCGGTTTTCTATTAAAAGTGAGTTTTTAATACATATGTCCTATATGTTCATATTATTTATAGCATAGCAAAAATCTTCAGACAAAGAATAGTGTAGTGGTGTATATGGTCACACATCATATTATTAATTGAGTTAAAAATATATAAATAAATAGGATGGTGGGGAATGAATGGGTGCGTGCAAAGAGGGAGAGGATATTCCGTTGGTTATTCACGCAACGCTGACACTCCACCCATATCACCCTCTGCTCTTGTCCCGTCCCTTTCAACCCTTTCTAATTTTCTTTTTCTTTTTTTCTTCTTTGTCCATATTATTTTATGGGAAAATGATCAAAATAGCCCGTTGACCGGGCGTTTTTGTAAGACCCTAACCCGTAATCACGCGATTATTGCCTAATCTTACGGGTTTGGACTTAACTAAAAACCACTCCCGATTTAAAACTTTGAAATTTTCTTTACAAGTCAATCCATTAAGATCAAATACATGTTTGGTTCACACAAAATTTTTACATTTTAATAGTTAAAACATATTTTAAGATGTTGCGTTTTAACGGGAGTTCCTTAGATTCTAGTGCGGAAGCTTGATGAATGTTCGGGCGTGTTCGGTTCTTCTCGCGACTTGATCCTTGCTCCGGGACTTCCTTCACTTGTTTACCTAGCACCATTTCACAAAAATGGTTAGTGGGTTGTCAATGATACATTTAAACTAGTACGGTATTCGTTACACGTTGATACGGAACGAACCAGGCCAAACGGCCCTTTATCAGGAGAACAAACTGCTGCAACTTATGCGCAGCAGCTGTTCGGATCGCTTTTACCCCTTCTAAAACCCAAAATCTGACTTCGACTTTCAAATGAGAATTGTTCTACGCTCCGAGAGCTTTCCAGGCATATAAAGAACACCTCCTAACGATTTTTCTACGATTTTATACGCAATTTTAAAGTTCGTGCTGACGTGCAGGTCAAAGCGCGCGGCCGCTCGGCCTCTGTGAGCGGCCGCTCGAAGCTTCTGATGTGAATTTGGTGATTTTTAAGCATGGGAATCATGTCGCAACCGCATTTGATGATTCCCGAAGCCTAAGTAATGACTCGCCGACTAAATAAACCTTTGTTTGACTGAAATTATGGTCCGGTTTATGTCGCCATGATCCGGTTCTTAGTTTTGAATGTTTATGGCGACTTTTACCCAATTTGACCCATTTAGACATTTAACTTATCCAAACACCATTTGACCATGCGCAATGCATCTAGTTCATGTTGTCAAGTCATTATACACTTGATCAACTAAAGTGTTTGTCCGATTTGTTCGTTATGATTCCGATTATTAGATTTATCCTTTAGTAAATCTTTATAATTTCCCAAAATGCCCCTCCTAGCCAAATCTTTCGATTTAGCCATTCGTGGCGACACTTCTTGATTGAAACCCATTGTTTTGGACTCAATGACTTGTTTAAAAACTTCTAAGCCCATACGGACTTAGATTTTCAACATTTCTCAAGATTGTTCTAATGTGGTCGATTCTAAGCGCCTTAGCGAGCATTAGACATAGTTATGGAAATAACTTACTTGATTTGCACCCACACTTCATGTGGGTACTTTATCACCTATGTTGCTTCGCCGAAAGCGTTTATTTGACTACGGACTTACCGGGTGGCCTTGACCCATATCCATACCTTGTGTTTATCCTCCATGATTCTTAACATCAAGAATGCACGCGCAATTGCATCTACCTGTATGCTTTCTAAATAGACAACGTTAATTTCTCGGAACTCAAATGGCAATAACTTGCCATTTGACCCGTTTAACTTTATGAATCTTAATGCTTGGAATACAAGCATCAAGTGTTGGATTCACATGGTGAGGACATCACCATTTGACCCGTTTAGACTCCTAGTTCATAATGCTATGTTACCCAAGTTTTTATCTATGGTTCAAGTGAAACAAACTTGACCCATTTAACATCATGCTTAACGACTCCATTCAATTGGTTTAATTTGGATTAAAACATCATTTCTCACATATCTTTATTAGTTGACCCGTTTGATGGATTTCTCCATTTGGTCATAACTCATTATCTCGATTAAGGTCATAAACCACATTTGTATTGAGTGCACATAAGGCAACTCACTTAATAGATTCTACCCCTTGGGGTTTATCTTTACCTCACACTCAAGATTTGAAACTAATATTTATAACAATTTAAGCTATGTTATTGTATATTGGTGTAAGTAAAACTTACCTCATATCCGTTCTTGCTTCCATACGCATTGCTTGCATCCGTTTGACCCGTTTGCATCCCTAGTTCTTGTACCTACTTAGGGATATGTCAAACTTGATTATTAGAATACATAACATGGAATTAATTCACTATCCATAAATCATGTATTCATTACCCATTTATAGCTAAATCCATAGCCATTTTCTTATATAGAATATGCAATTAACTTGGCTTATTACAAACCAATATCACATACGATTAATAGCTCTTACATGATTCTAACTTCATAGTTTCACTAGTGTTCACCAATTTGGCATTTAATCAAACACTTGGTGTGCACCCACCAATTTGATTGATTTTTCATGAGTTTTAAGTTAGCCAAAGCATACCCATTTAGCTAAAATCACCATATCATGTTATCTAGACTTCTTAGTCTAATTTCTCATATTAACAACTCCTAAGAGTTACAAGGATTACTAGATATAAGTTGATTAAACCTAGAGGTTAAACCCCAAAATTCTACACATATCCATAAGCATATGATCAAAATCAAATACACATATTAGTGTGATTTGTAACCGGATTATACATGTTTAAGGCTCCCCAAGACTAGGGTAACCCATATTAACCATCAATTCCACGTTTTTAACAAAACCCTAGATTTTCATAAGAATCAAAAATGAATGTAACATCAATTTCTACCAAATAAAAGGTACCTTGATGTTCTATAGGCCTTAGATAACCCGTTTCTCGCGAATGCATCAAAAAACCCCTTGATTTGGCTTGGATTTGAGCTTGAAATTAGTGTTTTGGGGTTTGAGGTTCAAGGAGGTAAACCTCCTGATGTTTTTTTCGTGACACACCAAAATGTGTGTGTGTTTTTCTTTTAATTTTGATAATGATAAAACCAAGTTTATCATTTAGGCAACTATGGTCCCTCAAGTTTAGTGTCGGTTCGTTTTGCTATTAAAACTTAATTTACCAAGCTAGCTTCTAATATTATTTTCGTTACATAGATAATAACATTCATTAGTTTGTTTTTCATTATAGAACATAACCCAAGTTCTTGTTGATCGAGTCTCGTTTTATTATTTCGCTAATCACGCCTAATGGCGTAGTTAGGCGAACGGATGGTTTTGGGGTGTTACAGTTTTGCACAAATAGCCCTCTCCACCTTTTTTGGAGAGAGGGGTCACGGTTCCCAACATGCCTGAACCGTCTCCCGAGAGGCTTCCCATTTCAGCCAACAGAGGACCGCCACGTGTCGTTGTTGATCCCGAGACAAACCTTTCTCTCTCCTGAACCCCCTTTCTCTCTCCTGAACCCTCTTTCTCTCTCCTGAACCCTCTTTTAGCTGCATTTTCTTATCCTACACCCTCGATTATTCAGTTTATATTTTGATACCCAGTAAACTTCGCCGGCGAAGTTTTCTCGAATGTATATATTTGAAACTTTAAGTAATAATATATTTTGATACCCAAAACTTTAAGTAATAAAATCTTCAAACCATTTATGACGAAAACAACAATAAAACCAATCGATTATTCAGTTTATAAGCGCCAACGATTATATTTAGTGTTCACAGTAAACTTCGCCGGCCATCGTCTCCAAGGCGGAGCTCCGGCCACCGGAACCAGCGAATCAACCCTAAACCCCCACCCTTTCTTCCCTAATAAACCAACACATCCACCATCACTTCATCCTCAAGAATCTGAGTTAGAGAGAGATCTGCGAGAGAGATGGTGAGACCAGAGAGTAGAGAGAGAAAGACGGACAGAGAGGGAGGAAGACGGACTGAGGGTTCGCCGGAAACAGAAGGGCCGGTCACCGGTCCGGTGACCCTGCTGGTGTACTGATTCTTGTTTCTTCGTCTTCTCCGGTGAGTTCTCCGTCTTCTCCGACGAAGTTTACTGTTTTTTTCTTGTTCTTCGTCTTCACCGGAGACGTCACCGGAGGCGTCTCTGAGACGTCACCGAAGACGTCTCAGGTCTGTCTCACGTCTCAGGTCTGTCTCGGGATCAACAACGACACGTGGCGGTCCTCTGTTGGCTGAAATGGGAAGCCTCTCGGGAGACGGTTCAGGCATGTTGGGAACCGTGACCCCTCTCTCCAAAGAGGGTGGAGAGGGCTATTTGTGCAAAACGCCCGGTCAACGGGCTATTTTGGTCATTTTCCCTTATTTTATTTAAATTTATAATTATATAAAAAAATATTCCATTTTGTATTGCTTTTTAAATGTTTTACTTTACGGTTGTGAACATTGCACTAGATGTACTGACGTACTCGGGGAGATATTTCTCAACTCATACAGATGGGGTGAGGGGATACGACTAGACGCGCCTATAAATAGTAAGAGTGGTAATTTCTGTCACGACTCAAAATCCAACGGAATCCGACACAAGAAAACAGGTTTTGAATCGGTTGATACGTATGTGTTTAAAACGGGTGGTGGTTTTAGATTGACATGTTTTAAAACAGTTCGGGTTGACCCATAAAAGAAACGAGTTGACTCGTTTAAACACCTTACTTTACTAGTGGGGTGCCCGCGCGATGCGGCGGGGTGAACAAATTACAAGTATAAGTTTAATTGTATAGTTGATAATCTGGTGGGATGCACGAATAATTACTTAATTTTAATCAACTGTTTAGAAACACAATGCAATAGACCATTTACAAGTTAAACCGAGCATGTTTTCATAACGAAATAAAAGTAAACAAAGTGTGTATAGTAATAATATCTCGTACCTTTATTTAGAATGTAATGGGTTAAATGACAAAATGCATAAAAAATCATTACATTTGTCTCTCACAAACAGAACATCCATCACGTAACACCTCCATATAGACAACATTTGAGCTATATACTCCATCTTGTTTGAAATGTTTGGTTGGACGTATGAATACCTCTGTATTTTCACGTGATATCTCTCTTGATAAAGCGACATACGTTGTATTGTTTAGGTTCAGAATTATTCAACTTAAACTACCGGCTCAATTATTACGAATTTATTTTCTTTCTAGTTTTTACATTTTTTTTAACTCTCATGTTTATAAAACATAAACATATTTCTTTCTTTGTTTTACCTTACAAATATGTAGTAAGCTGCCATCATTCCATGTTATGTTTATTTCTCAATTTATTATAAAAAGACAAATGACATCACCGGTTTAAATAATTAAAAATATATTTAGTTTATAATAGTAATAATACATTGATTAATTGGTCCATATATAAGTTGTCGTCTAGAATACATAACATGTAATGAATATGTAATTAATGAGTGCTTTTTTTTTTGTCAACCAACAACCCAGCTGTGTATACCACTCTATCTATTCGTAAGATGTTTCTAAGTGTCACGATTATCACGCTTTGAATCGCATAAAAGGATAACAATTGTCACGATATCATTGCCTGAACCAAATAATGACGATTCGGATCCTTGGTTGCTGCAAAGGTCGTGAATGTTGTCGGCAATATTTCCAAACAGAAGTAGCAAAGAACAATTTGAACTAATGAATCTAAGAGATAACATTTACGGAGAAAGATATACTCAAGATGGGGAGGCCACAAAATGAGACACAGATGATGGTTATATGGTTGAGGCAACAATCAGTTATGATGGTGACTTAAAGACCGTTGATGATCATAAATATCAGTGAAGTGAAACGGTCTTTGGTTTATGATTAATCTTTTCGGTCCCTCTATTGATGACTTAATAAAAATCCATATAATTAAAATATCTGGTAAGGGTTACCAAAAGGTTTAGGAAAAATGTATTTACTCTTACTTAAAAAAATCACAATTTAATGAACCTTAAAGAATAAACCATGTTATGGATTTAATAATATATATTTCTTTTGTTACTTTGTGTATAGTTACAAAACTTTGCAAAGGCTTCAATGAAACTTTTCATCATAACAACCATTTGTGAATATCATCATTCTTATTATTACCATTTTTATAGTATATAAATAAATGTTAAATTAAATTCTTTTAAAAGTTTACGTAATAATTTAACAAAGGCTTAAATGAAACTTTTAATCGAAATACCAAAAGTTCACATAATAATTTGATATTTTTTTCTAATAAAAATATATATATATATATATATATATATTACAATTTATTAATTGTATTTATCAATTTAATATTCATATAGAGAGACAATTTTATTCCCTTACTAACTTCACTAAGTTGTTGTACCATAAGCCTAAATTGTTGTAATTACTTTTTTTTTGTGGAATCATTCTCAAATGCATTTAGTAAGGAACCCGCACGATGCGACGGGGTGAACAATTTCATTACAACACATTATTATATATAAGTATAGCTTAAATGAAGATAAATAAAAAAACGTAGCTTTAAAAGAAAACACAAGCAATATGTGTTGTATACACATATTAAGATATAGCTATTTATACGAGTAAAATGTATAGTGAACAAGAGTTAACTATGTTTTGGTCAACCAAAATAACGACCAGATTTTGTCATATTCGTATAACTTAATTAAAAGTACAAAGACATTTGATCTTAATATTTATTAGTGTTTTTTCATATTCTTATTACTTTATGTTATTTTTATAATAATTTCCATTTCTATGATCATACAAATCTTAGGCTTCGACCGTTACAAAGAAAGGGAAACAACAACAACAACAATCAAACCTAGTAAATCCAATCAACAACAACAAAGAAAGGGGAAAAGAATTAAAACTGTTCAATAGTCAAAATTTCAAGTAACGCAAAATGAATGTGATCATCATGATGTATATAAAAAAATATTCATTATTCAATTTAATATTCATGTGGAAAGACAATGTTGTCCCCTTACTAACTGTAATAAATATTCATTATTAGCACCATAAGCTGAAAATGTAGTATTTACTTAAATTTGGTTGAAATCCTTCCCAAATGCTTTATAATATAGTGTATAACTAATTTATATGAGTAATATATATAAGCGATGAACATAATGAAAAGTAAGTGTGTTTAAAGTGATTATAGTAAGAATCATAATTAGATGGTTAAATTAATACTTTGTTATACAAATAGACAATCATTAGCATGTTACGTGATTATAATCCATTACACGATTGTGTTTATGCTTAAAAACTATCTCAGCCTAGCAATTATTTAACAGGTGTCAAACTTCATATCCCTACCTGAGCCAGTCCTAACTCTAAAACCTAAATTGTTGGATATGTCTTATATTGGTCTTAAACCATCCCATATTGTAACAAACTACATTAAGCATAAATATAACAGTTTAATGTGATAAAAAAACAAATAAAACCAAACAACAATGCTAAGGATATTAACCTGTTTTCGAGTGCGTGATACAAATTTTAATCATCTGTTTTTTGTTCCCCTTCAAAACTCCAATATCCATGAACCAAGTAAAGCAATAAACCTTGATCAATGAAAACATATGTACTACTAAGTTATATCAGTGAAATTCAAATAAAACAAGAAAAAGAACTATATGAATTACAATAAATTAAAGATTAAGAAGAAAAAAAAACATACCTGATTGATTTATTACACTATGTGTATAGAACAAACTTTTATTAAAGAAAAAACAGAGAGTAAGGATCAATGGAGTACCAAATGTTATTACTTGATTTATATAATGTTATGTTTGTTTGAGTTAAAAACAATAATGAGTGGTTTAATTGAAATAACTGAGAGTTAGAAGCAATTAGAGGGTGGTGACCGTACAACTTTATCCTTTTACTAACTTCATTAAATTGTTGTATCATAAGCATAAAATGTAGTATTTACTTAAATTGTGTTTGTATCCTTCCCTCATGCTTTATAATATAGTATAGATTATTATTATTATTATTATTATTAACGTATCTATCAAAGTGGATTTTTATTTTTTAAGAGAAATTTTGTTTTTGTTTTTTATTAAAGGATCATGAAATGGAAGATCCCTTTATGTGAACTGGTGTGGATTTTATATTAACAAAAGTTAACACTTAAAAAAATCTTTCAAATATAATAAGTGTTTAAATAACTCAACGAAATGGTTTTTTTTTTCGTTGAAATAACTCAACGAAATATATATTCTTCACTCGTATTTTAACGTTGTGTTCCCGAGTAAAGAAAATGAAAGGAAAGAAAAAAGATATGTGTGTTCATGAGTTTTTTTTTAAGGAGGAAAATGATGAAATGTGTGTTTCGAGTTCTTTTTTGGAAGAAAATGAAAGAAAAAGAGAGGAAGACTAAGCAATTTTTAATTATTCTAAATTGGGGGGAAAATAAAAGAAAAAAATAATAGAAAAGAAAGGGAAGGATTTTCCTTTCTTTCTTTTCTTTTCCCCTCTTAAGTTAACTCGGGAACATATCGTTGTGTTTTCATTAATAGATCTTTGAAAGAAAGATCCTATTGCGCACATGAACTGATGGGATTTTTTAGGTTAATTTAGAATACTCTATTTAGCAAACATTGCATGCATTATGGTGTTGTAATGTATGCATAGGGGTTTTTTCAAAAAAGTTTTGATTTTACAACTTTAGATGCATCAAGTACAAGTATTTTATACACTCTCTCTTTATTTTCTTTATCAATGCACACACTCTCTTTTCTCTCTTAACCTCTGCACCCCCTCTCTCTCTATACAACAAACAAACAAAAATACATATGTTAATGCCTAATCAACAAGTCTCATATATAAGGCAAAACAATATAAAAAAATAATAATAAGTATTTTAAGTTATTTGAACCACCATCTCTTTTAATTTACCTTAGAAAAACAAAATCCACCCCCTTTGTATTGGGCATATTAAATGAGTTTGTGTTAATACCTTATGCTTTATCTATTGTACATTTGTACCTTTTTTAGGCTAGGTGTTTTATAAAGTGAAACCGGCACGACATGTTAACATTAGCATTACACGTGTGCCTGTGTATCTCAGCATAAGCTTTTAAGATTAAAATAAAATGTGGTAACCTCAAAGCTTGCTAATTATGTAACATTCGAACAACAAAGTAAAGTTGCGTCGCGTTAAAGAAAAAAAACTGAGTTATTATCGTTAGATGACTAGGAATATGAATCCCTCACTTGATATAACGTGTGCTAATACCATAAGCAATGAAACCGATGTTAACCGATTTCTCATCGCGCCCCTTACTTCAGAAACCGTAGTGCTTAAAAGTCATCGATTTTACGCCTTTGGCATTAACACGTCGTAACGAGTGTGCGTGGTTCTACGATTTATGTCTTCATTCGGTGTTATTTTTCCTTTTTTTATTTATTTTACTTTTACGAGCTTTTTTGTGTTGATGGTCGTTGACGGTGATGTGGCATTAGTGCTACGTGACACGGTTTTACGCCCCCGCCGCAACGCGCGGGGGCTTAATACTAGTATGTTATAAAATTTAGGGTAAATTACACGTTATGTCCTTTACGTTTACTTGAAATTTCACCGTTTGTCCTTTATCTTTAATAATTACACAGTGTGTCCTTTAAGTTTGCCTAAAATTTCAACTTTGTCCTTTATTTGAAACTTTTGCACACCGTGTGTCCTTTACACTAACTCCATCCAATATTTTGGTTATCTTCTCTAACTCCATCCAATATCTTGGTTATCTTTGACTATGTATTATTCATTTAATGGTTATTTATAACTCCAAAAATTCTATAAATTTTACAGAAACTTATTTACATCCCAAATTTCATTATTTGTATTTTTACTTTAGGAAATATTTAACATATTATCTTTTTAATTCATAATTAATTCATTAAAATCCGATTTAAGTAATTCAAAAGCCCAAAATTTTTATAAAAATTTTTCTAACATATTGGCACCTATAAAAGTTATTATATCAAAAGATGCTATATTTTAATATTTTAAGCATTTTAAATCAAGTTATTCATTATTAAGGAAAACAAATCAGTTTTATATTAAATGAAACATAAAATACTTTAAAAAAATAATTCCCAACTGTATACATCAGTATAGGGTAAACGGTAATAATTTTGATTAAATTATAACAAAATTTATAAAAATATAATTTTATTAGAAATTAATTGTTACTTATGTATAAGTTACATATATTTATAATAATTAAATAAAAATTATTAACGCTTACCCATATACTTATGTATAAAGTTTGAAAATAATTTGTAAAGTATTTTCTGTTTCATTTAATATAAAACTGCTTTATTTACCTTAAACCCTGAATAACTTGATTTAAAATGCTTAAAAATATTAAAATATAGTATTTTATGAAATAATATTTTTTTACAGGTGCTAAATATGATAGATTTTTTTTTTAAATTTTGGGCTTTTGAATCACTCAAATCGGATTTTTAATGAATTAATTATAAATTAAAAAAGAAAATATATTAAATATATTTAAAAACATATTTTCCTAAAGTAAAAATACAAATAATGAAATTTGGGATGTAAATAAGCTTATGTAAAATTTATAGAATTTCTGGAGTTGTAAATGTATTTTAAATAATTATTAGAACCATTAAATGAATAATACATAGGTAAAGATAAACAAGATATTGGACGGAGTTAAAGAAGATAACTAAGATATTGGATGGAGTTAGTGTAAAGGACACACGATATGCAAAAGTTTCAGATAAAGGATAAAAGTGAAATTTTAGGTAAACTTAACGGACACACGGTGTAATTATTAAAGATAAAGGACACACGGTGAAATTTCAAGTAAACGTAAAGGACATAACGTGTAATTTACCCTAAAATTTAGCCAGATGTAATATAAGTTAAATTTGAAGGGTTAAAAATATTTAATGGTTTTAAAGGGTGTTTGAGATTGAGTTTGGAAATGCAAATGCGCTTTTGGTCAGAAGTATTTATTGGCTTATGACTTTTTGAAAATGAGTTTTAAAAAAAAGTGTTGAATTAGCTTTTAGGATGGATGAGAAACATCAAAAAGCCAATAGATTGTTTTTTTTTTAAGTTTTTCGCTTAACTTATTGTGAATATTGGTTATATGGGTGGGAGATTGTAATTTTTTTTCCAAAAGTCAAAAGCCAGGATTTCTAACTTCTTAAAAACAGTTTTTTCACCTTAAAAGCCAAAAGCCAAAAGTCAAAACAGAAATTGCTTTTCAGTTACACAAACAGCTTATTGACTTAGTGTAATTTAATAGTGTGTTATGTCATCAAACACTAAGAACTGTGTATAATTCTACATAAAGCTAACTCGTATTAAGCCCCAGTGTTGCGCTGAAAGCATAAAACCATGTCAAATAGTATTAATGTCACACGATCGCCATCACCCACTAACACCATAAAACTCGTGAAACAAAAGAGAAAAAAAAACAAAAAGTAAAACCGAACGAAAAATAGATGTGAAAACGTTAAACCATGCACGCCAAACATAAAACATAGAAAACAATAACTAAGTCGATATATGGCCCGCGCATTGCGACGTTGCTGTTAAACTGGGAAAAAATAGGTGTAAATTTAGACAGTACGTTGCGACGTGCTGACTCGCAAAATTTAGATCGAAACGTAAAACAAAAAATTTGTAAAATATGAAAAGTATAGGTGATCAAATTTAAAAGTAAATTTTTTTTAGATTAAATAGTAAAATATTTAAAAGCTTTGGAGTAAAAAGTTAAAAAACAAACAAACAAGCAAACTAACTTAAGTAACCAAAACTGGTAGAACTAAGGGGTACAACATATATATATATAAGTATACCTAAAGTTTTAGCTATATATATTTAGTAAAAGGAAGGACAACTACTAAACCAAGATACCAAGGTGTATAATTCATAATGCAAGAGAAAGCTTGAAATTGATAATATATAAATATTAAATTTGCATAGTTCAAACTTCAAAACATGAGACATATTCTTATCTCACACACATAAATAGTCAAACATGAGATATATGTAAGGCTGCAAACGAATCGAACGAATACGAACAAGGTTTTGTTCGTGTTTGTTTGTTAAAGAAATCATGTGTTCACGAACAGTTCATGAACACTTGCCGAACGAGATTTTTTGTTCGTATTCGTTCGTTAAGAAAACACTTGTGTTCGTGTTCATTTTTGTTCGTTTGTTAATTTTGTTCATGAACGCACACGAACACAAACGAACATCAATGAACACAAACAAGTGTTCATGAACACAAACGAACACAAAGAAATGTTCATGAACAGAAACAAACACAAACGGACATATATTAACTTTGGAATAAGATATAATTCTTAAGACATCAACTAGATCCACCCAAAATATAACTAAATTATACAAACATATTCACCTCACATATATTATTTATTTTGGTAAATAAAAAATTATAAAAATTATAAACCCTATTAAACTATCGAACATAAACGAACACGTTACCGAACGTTCACGAACATAAACGAACGAATGTGACCTCTGTTCATGTTCATTCGTTTAACCAAACGAACAAATTTTTTTGTTTGTGTTCGTTTATTTATTAAACGAACGAACACAAACGAACTTCCCGCCAAACGGTTTATGAACTGTTCGCTGAAAGTTTAGTTCGTTTGCAACCCTAGATACATGTCACACACGTATATATAAAAGAGATGATAATGGTGAGAATGTAACAAGTGTGAGAGCACGAGAAAAAAAAAACAAATAGAAAACATTTTTTTTATATTACAATTACAATAATTATTAGTAAATACAACATTACGAAAAAAAAGTTTTTCTTCTGTTAATTCATCATCTTACTCTAAATTACACATCTAGTCATCGACTCCTGTTCTTTATCAACAAGTAAAAATAACATGTGGCTGGAGCACCCACATAGTGTTTTAATGTGTTGTATAAAAAGTTAGATTAACCTTCATTAAGAGTAAACTACATGGATGGTCTATGTGGTTTGCACGAATTGCAAAGATGCCTCTATCTATTTTTATTGATCCCCAACGTTGGCATTTTATAACATTTTAATCTCTACTAGCTAGCGTTGTTAAGTTTTGTCAGTTAAGTCATGTAAAATGACCAAAATACCCTCACCATATAAAAAATAAAACCCCATTCTCCTTCACCTGTGCAAACCACATTGCAGAACAAAACCCTCATGAAAATACTCTTCATTAACTAATCACTCACCTAAAGAAATTTAACTGTTCACTAAGCCCATTAATCAAGAAACTATAAAAAAAAAATCCACAAATTTGATCTTAAATCCTTAAAAGAGATTAAGGGGTTTTTCAATTCTTGAAATTAAGTTGCAAGATTCATAAAAGGTGTAATTTTGGGGGAAAATAAAGATCACCTAAATCAAGGGAATAAAGATGACCCAGAAATTAGATTTCTTGATAACAAGATTCTTTGCAAAAAAAAAAAAAAATTTCTGGTTAATTATAATTACTAATCATTAATTTCAATCGACAACTCTTACAAGTGGGAGGCGGGTAAACGGGCCACAAGTTGCGCCGCTACCCCCTTTTGAATAGAAAAACCTACTCTATTAAAAATAAAACTTAGGTCCTTCGTCGCTGGGAGTTACTCTGCGCCACCTTTTAAACTCCTTTTAAGAACCGGATTGCTTCGGGGCTAGACCTCCAAATGTGTCAAAAGCAAATGGCACAAAGACGTGTTGGTTCTCTAGACAGGCAGCTTCATGTTTGACAACTTTCTGGGATTTTGCTCGCAAGGCTGCTTACCCTGCCACAAACCCCGAATCTCGAAGTCCCACCAACGGAGACACCCCGGCGAGATCAACGCACACATATTTGCCTTGTGCCCACCCGAACACAAGGACATCTGCCGGCCTTAGGGTAGACCGCCCTTCTAGGGGGTCCGTCAAAAAGTTAACTGGGGCTTCTTTGCAAATGAAACAAGTTTTTGGAAGTTAACTTTGGATGCATAGAATGAAAAAAAGGAGAAGGGGTCGGCCATTGTCTGGATTTCTTTGGATGACCTAGAAACTGGATTTATTGATAACAAGATTCATTGTCGTCGGCCATCGTCTTCTGGTCACCGGAGGTGACAGAGGTGACCGTAGAAGAGCATGTTTATGTCTCCCTCTTTCTCTCATTTCTTTTTCTCTCTCTACCTCTGTTAACAGATGGCGGTTTTGGTGGATGGTTTTGTTGACAGATGGTGGTGCTAAATGATTGTTGGTGATGGATGGGGAAAGATGGTAGTGGTGGTGGTTGGGGGAATATGGTGGTGGTGGTGCGTTGGTTGTGGTAGATAGGTGTGGTGGGGGTTGAGACTTGAGGGAGAAGGAGATATAGTGAGTTTATAATATTCTTTTTATTATTTTAAAGAGTGGCAATTTAGTAATTTCACATGGACTTAACTGAAAAACTTAACCTCCATCCAAATCAGGGATCACTGATGCAATAAAACCCAAACCACAGATCCCATTGAGGTAATTTTGAAATGCTAGGGAGCATACTTTAAATTTAGGCAAACAACAGGGATCATCCGTGCAGTTTACTCCCTTTATTAATAAGAAAATTTGGATATCTGGAATAAAAACTTAACCTATAGTGTCACACCCTCAAAATCCACTTGCGGAGTTTTACCGCGAGGCGCATGACAAACCAGGATCCAAACCAACGATCACAATAAACAAGTCTAAATGAATTAAAATGTAATTTCAAAACACAGTTTAATATTCCCGTTTACAGCGGAAGCTTATTCAAATAAAATCCAACATAAATAAATCAAGTTCAATGTTTGTGAAATCATGCAACTCTATCTAGACGCCGTGCAGACGCGTGCGCCCTAGTTCCGTTGTGCTACCTTAGCGACCTGAGAAAACATGTAAAAGTTTACGTCAGCACAAAAATGCTGGTGAGTTTACAGGTTTTGTATCCAAGTACCAAGTCCACCTGTCCATACTATAACAAATAGAAAACCAGTATACGCTAGCTAGGCGTACGTTTTGTTACTACCACGATTGGAAAACCATTACTAACGCGAATACCAAAAGTATGCCCGATGTATGTTCCTGTTGTTCCTGTTGTTCCTGTTTGAGACAATATGCACCCGCCGACCCTCCAAGTCGACGAGCGGGGTTGGTCACTCCCAATAGCGCTATTCACATTTCCCCGTTGTGCTAACCCGCACATTCATGGTTCCCCCCGGGACTTCCAAAGATCGTGTAGTACACAGTATAAACCCATAGTATGACAGTAGTTACCAAATAGTTGTTTTAACACATGTTTTCTCCCCCGAAAACGTGAAACCAGTTAAAAGAGGGGCCGTAAACTCACCTTAAGTTCCGTTACTCCTTAACCCGAGTAAACTCAGCTGCTATGCTAGTCCCGTAAGCGGCGACCTAACATACGACAGTTACAAGTACTTAGACTAATAACCCGCAGGTTAATTAGTCCCTAGATGTCCAGACCATAACCAAGTTCGTTTGAAAACACCGTGACTGTTTAACCGACCCAAAGTACAAGACTCGACATCCCATTGGTGACCCGAGACTCCCCGTGTTATGTTTACGCTCCAAAACATACAATAACGCAAGTACACTTAACCTACGTTAACGCACAACAAGGTATAGCACATAGTTCACGTATCACCGAATTACATCAAAACATATGTTACCAAGTTATTAGACATGTTACGGGGTTCCTAGCATGTTACTACATGTTAAATCGGGTCTCGGAATGCTACTTTACACTTACAGCAGCAGTACACGCGATTAGGGAGGCTAATCGCATGAAGTGTCACGCGATTAGGGCTAATCGCCCCTTAAGTCACGCGAGTAGGGCTACTCGCCCTTGATGCCACGCGAGTAGGCTACTCGCCCCTGTAATCAGGCGAGTGGGGCTACTCGCCCCTAATACATGCGAGTGGGGCCTAATCGCCCTTAATGTCATGCGAGTGGGGCCTAATCGCCCCCTGACACAGGCGATTAGCAAGGCTACTCGCCTGTAACCTTGCTGTTCCGGTTTTTCGCGCGTTTAACGCTCCAAATCAGATCCAGAGCGTGTGTAACTACCCAATATCATCCCAAACACTATCCTAAACATGTTTAACCCAAAACCCTTCGTTCAACCTCGTAAAATCAGTCCTGCATGCAACCAAAGCAATCCAAACACCATTCACATAGCATGCAACATTCAATTAACGCATGTAATCATAACCCTATTATCCAATTACTGAGATTTCTATCATCATACTAACAATATTAATTCTGACCTAGCATGATAACACATCAAAACATCATCAAGATTCATAAAAATCCTATCTTTCTAATCATACATACCCATAACGCATGTTTATTAGTTATAATCCGATTAACAACCCTTATTGACGATTTTCAGAAAGCTTTTTCGTTTATGAACAGGTCTGGACCATTAGGGATTGATTAAAAACGTTTACAAAGTGTTATGGATAAGAATCAAACCTTGGAATTGTAAAAGAATGATGGTTAGACCTTGAAACCTTGTGTTTTTGATCAAAATCGCCTTCCAGAGGTTGTTTAAGTGTTTGGGGTGGTTATGGGACGACTAGGGTTGATATTAGGGAGTTTAGGAGGTTAAGTATTGTATTTATAGGCGTTTCTAGTCGTTCCAGCACGTTACATGCGATTGTGCAGCAGTTCATGCGATTAGGGCTGCTAATCGCATGAATGAGCATGCGATTGGGCCTACTCGCCCCTAACATCACACGAGTAGGGGCCTAATCGCCCCTATGTCCCTCTACTCGCCTCCCCTACAGGTGATTAGGCTTCCTAATCGCCTGTAGGGGTTGGTTTGGTGCGTTTTGCGCGTTAAACCCCGTTTTATCATATGTTAACGCATATTAATGTACCGACAAGTCACATAATGATTGTAAACACATAACACAAGTAAATACACATATTTACACTCGTTCACCAATTCCCGGGACTCGAGACTCGTATGTTCCGTATGCCCTGACGATCCCACCGATCGTCACCGTTTGTACACTTGGTTAAGGACCGACATCTAATGAACCTCTAGACCAACATCCAATGATCTTCTAGACTAACCAATAGTTCCCGAACCATAACCCGACTTAACTAACCCAGTTAAGTACAATATACGCGTGACTCGCTAAGGTAGACTTTCATCTAGACAACGTTGTTAACCCGAATTTGCCAGGTGTCACATCATCCCCACGTTAAAAGAATTTTCGTCCCGAAAATTTGTACAAGTACAGAAAGAACAAAAGAAATAACGAAGGAAACAAGCAAAAAGGTAGAAACCGAAAGAGAGAGATTTACCCGAGTTGTCACATCATCCCCACGTTAAAAGGAATCTCGACCCGAGATTCATTCAGCTGCCGAAGAGACATGTCTCGACTCGAACGCTTCTTTAGGAAAGAGATGAGGATACTTAGACTTCATCTGATCCTCCCGTTCCCACGTATATTCCGGTCCCCGGTTCGAGTTCCACCGAACCTTAACGATACGAATCTTGCTGTGACGTAGGCTACGAATCTTGTAATCGAGGATCTCCACAGGTTCTTCCACAATCCGAAGACGATCATCAACCTTGATCTCTTCCAGTGGAACGATGAGAGACTCGTCAGCCAGGCACTTCTTCAAGTTTGACACGTGAAAGACGTTATGTACGTTACCGAGCTCCGTCGGTAGATCAAGTCGATATGCCACCGGCCCAATCCTTTCCAGGATCGTAAATGGGCCGACATATCGCGGATTGAGTTTGCCACGCTTCCCAAAGCGTATGACGCCCTTCCACGGTGAGACTTTTAGAAGTACCTTGTCATTGACTTGGAACTCCAGTGGTTTGCGACGCTGATCAGCATAACTCTTTTGCCGGTCCCGTGCCGCCGCCAACCGATTACGAATCTGTACGATCTTTTCTGAAGTTTCGTACACTAGTTCAGGCCCAGTGAGTTGACTCTCACCCACTTCAGCCCAACAAAGAGGAGAACGGCATTTCCGTCCGTACAGTGCTTCGAACGGAGCAGCCTTGATGCTCGTGTGATAACTGTTATTGTACGAGAATTCTACTAACGGTAGATGAGCTTCCCAACCCTTGCCAAAATCGATCACACATGCCCGCAGCATGTCTTCTAAAGTTTGAATCGTACGCTCACTCTGACCGTCAGTCTGTGGATGGTAAGCCGTACTCATGTCTAGTTGGGTACCCAAAGCCTTGTGCAAAGACTTCCAGAAGTGAGAAGTAAAATGGGAGTCACGATCCGAGATAATAGAAACTGGTACCCCGTGCTTAGAAACAACTTCTTTCAAGTAAAGGCGAGCCAAACGATCCATGGTGTCGGTCTCCTTAATAGCAAGAAAATGAGCTGATTTCGTCAACCGATCGACAATCACCCATATCTTGTCGTTCCCGCTTGGTGACTTAGGAAGTTGTGTGACAAAATCCATAGTAATCCGTTCCCATTTCCATTCCGGAATTTCAGGTTGTTGCAGGAGACCCGATGGTTTCTGGTATTCCACCTTGACCTTAGCACAAGTCAAGCATTTGCTCACGTATGAGGCTATGTCCGACCTCATGTTTGGCCACCAGTAAAGCACCTTCAGATCTTGATACATCTTATCCGAACCAGGATGAATAGAATACCGGGACTTATGAGCCTCATCAAGGACAAGCTCCCGTAGTCCCCCGAATAAAGGAACCCATATGCGTTCTGCGAAATAGTGCAGGCCATCAGGCCTTCGCTCTAGGTGCTTGTCGGCACCGTGCATAGTTTCAGCTTTAAGGTTTTCCTCCTTCAAAGCTTCCATCTGGGCAGAACGGAGTTGATCAGGTAACGACGAATGGATAGTGAGCTGCAACGCCCGAACGCGACGAGGTTTAGTAGATTCTTTCCTGCTCAAGGCGTCTGCTACAACATTCGCCTTGCCAGGATGGTACTTAATAGCACAATCATAGTCGTTCAAAAGTTCAATCCAGCGACGCTGCCGTATGTTCAAGTGTTGTTGGTCGAAAATGTGTTGGAGACTCTTGTGATCGGTGTAGATGGTGCATTTGGTACCGTACAAGTAATGTCTCCAAATTTTCAACGCGAATACCACGGCACCCAACTCCAAGTCATGAGTTGTGTAGTTCTTCTCATGCACTTTGAGTTGACGAGAAGCATACGCAATCACTTTCTCGCGTTGCATCAACACGCAACCGAGTCCATGAATGGAAGCATCACAGTAAACAACAAAATCATCAGGACCCTCAGGTAAAGACAAAATAGGAGCAGAACACAGTTTAGACTTCAGTTCTTCAAACGCGGACTCTTGTGATTCACCCCAGTCGAACTTCCTATCCTTCTGAGTGAGTGTGGTGAGGGGTTGAGCAATCTTCGAGAACCCCTGAATGAAACGACGATAGTAGCCCGCAAGGCCTAGGAATTGCCGCACCTCAGTTGGCGTCTTTGGTGCTCCCCAGTCCTTGATCGCTTCGATCTTAGCTGGATCGACATGAATTCCTAGTTCATTAACCACATGTCCTAGGAATTGAACTTCGCGTAACCAAAAGTCACACTTTGAGAACTTGGCGTAAAGTTGCTCCCGTCGCAAGAGTTCCAAAACTAACCGCAGATGTTCCCCGTGTTCGGTCTCGTTCTTGGAGTAGATCAGAATGTCATCAATAAACACAATGACGAACTTGTCCAAATATGGTTTACAGACGCGGTTCATCAAGTCCATGAAAACCGCCGGTGCGTTCGTAAGACCGAAAGGCATGACCAAGAATTCGAAATGGCCATAACGTGTTCGAAAAGCCGTCTTTGCAACGTCAGCCTCCCTGACGCGCAGCTGGTGATAACCGGACCTCAAATCGATTTTGGAATAATAACTAGAACCCTGAAGCTGGTCGAACAGATCATCAATACGTGGAAGAGGATAACGGTTCTTGATGGTCAATTTGTTCAGTTCTCTGTAGTCTACGCATAACCGGAAACTCCCATCCTTCTTCTTAACAAATAAAATCGGGGCTCCCCAAGGGGAAGAACTTGGCCGGATGAAACCCTTGTCCAAGAGTTCCTGTAACTGACTAGACAATTCCTGCATCTCGGGAGGTGCAAGACGGTAGGGGGCCCGAGCAATAGGAGCAGCCCCCGGTACAAGATCAATACCGAACTCGACTTGACGATGAGGAGGAAGACCAGATAGATCATCGGGAAAAACATCAGGAAACTCGCGTACCACCGGAATATCGTCAATCTTCTTCTCATCAACAGAGGAAACAGATAAAAGCGCCAAAACAGCTGGATAACCCTTTCGAAGACACTTAAGGGCTTTCATGCTAGAGATGATGTTTAGCGGAACACCACCCTTGATACCGTACACAGAAAGGAATTCTCCATCAGGGAGAGGAATCCGAATAACCTTATCGTAACAGACAATCTCCGCGCGATACAAAGATAACCAATCCATTCCTACCACAACGTCAAAACTACCCAATGGTACCGGCATAAGGTCGATGGGGAACGATAAACCCGACAACTCTAACTGACACTCCCGAAGAACACTAGTAGCTTCAATCGTTTTACCGTCAGCCAACTCAATAATATACTTGGTCTCTAATGGTACGGGTACTACATCTAGCAGTCGACTAACATCCTTGGATACAAAACTCTTGTCGGCACCAGAATCAAATAACACGCTAACAGAATGATTATTGAGAAGAAACGTACCGGTGACTGTATCAGGGTCCTGCCTAGCCTCAGCAGCTCCAATGACGAAGGCACGTGCATTTCTGCCGCCGCCCCCGTTGTTACCATTCCCGTTGTTCCCACCCTGTTTCAGTTTTGGGCAATCCTTCTTGTAATGCCCAGTGTCACCACAGTTGTAGCATCCTTGTTTCCCTGTAGTCCCCTGAGTAGTCGGAGCTGAGCTGTTAGTCGGAGCCTGAGTCGATGGAAGTGTAGCCCGACAATCCTTAGCATAGTGGCCTGTTCGCTGGCAGCGGTGACAACGGTTACTGTCGCAGTTCCCTTGGTGATGGCGTCCACACTTGTTGCATTTGGGCAGTTTTCCCGCATAACCACCCTGCTTGTTACCCGAAGAAGGTGAACTCCCATTATCAAACTTTTTACCCTGCTGTGCAGACCCAGACCCTTTCCCGTCATTTTCCCACTTGCGCTTATTGTTCTCTGGAGCCTTAGCAGTCGAACCTTTCGCCGGCAAAATCCCCTCATTCACCTTTAAGTTAGTCATCCTATGTGCCGATCGAACTACCTCCGCATAAGTAGGATGATTTCCAGCAGCTACCAACCCTGCAATTTCCGGCACTAACCCTGAGACATAATGTTCAATCTTACGATACTCTGGCACGTGCAGATCAGGACACAACACTGCCAACTCATTCCTCCTCACAGTATACTTCTCGATTTCCGACCCAGTCATTTTGAGGTTCCACACCTCATGCTCCAGCTTCTGTACCTCTTCCCTCGGGCAATACTCCCGCTTCAGCAACTGTACAAAGTTCTCCCATGGCATAGCATATGCCTCCCCAATACCCATGTTCTGGGTGATACTATTCCACCAAGTCAATGCCACGTCCTGAAATAACGCAGCCGAATACTTCACCCGATCTTCTGGGAGACAGTTACACATCAGAAATACCGACTCCACTTTCTCCAACCACCGTAGCAAGCTAACCGCACCTTCAGTGCCAGAGAATTCCTGGGGCTTACAGTCCCGGAACATCTTGTAGGTGCACATGGGTGGGGGTGGGTCAACAGGACCACCTGAAATGAAACGTATGAGAAACCACGAAATACGTACACAAGGTTCGCCAATGAGGCAAAAGGAAAATGAATAAATCAACTTACCACCACCGTTGTGCCCTAACTGGAAGGCAGCCTGGAGCAAGTTGTTCAGATCAGCCTGCGATAAGTTAATACCTCCACCACGACCACCAGCACCACCGCGACCACCACCACGTCCACCATTGCGACCACCTCCTCGTCCTCCACGCACTCCAGACATGATTCTGGCAGAAAGAACGAGAAAATTTAGTTTCGCAGTTAAAGATAACCACTAATGTTCACAAGATCAAAGCTAGATCCAATCCAGGACTATCCCCTCAAACCCAGAGCTCACTAGTGCTTCCATGCATTTCGTTTTATGATTTTGTGTGCACCCAAAATGATAAAACGCTCTACATGGTCCTCCTAGTGTTCTCCTAGTTCAAAGTTCAAATCACCGAACATAGACTCTTAGCTATACACCGTAATACTACGGTAGTTTATGACAAGTGTTTCTATTGGAGTGCGAAAGGGAGATGTCCGAGCCTTGGACAAATCTCAAGAGCACACGAGTTACTCCAATAGACTACACTGCCTAGATAACAAGTAACCCAACCTAAGATAGAACGGATGATGTAACGTAGAAAGACCAACGATTTAGAGACACCCCGACAAGACCATACGTAAACCACTATAACGTTTAGTACCATGTGATCGTCTAGTGTGTGCGACTCGGCTATAGACTAGACTCTACATGCAGTCCTAGTTCACTATAACCATTGGCTCTGATACCAATCTGTCACACCCTCAAAATCCACTTGCGGAGTTTTACCGCGAGGCGCATGACAAACCAGGATCCAAACCAACGATCACAATAAACAAGTCTAAATGAATTAAAATGTAATTTCAAAACACAGTTTAATATTCCCGTTTACAGCGGAAGCTTATTCAAATAAAATCCAACATAAATAAATCAAGTTCAATGTTTGTGAAATCATGCAACTCTATCTAGACGCCGTGCAGACGCGTGCGCCCTAGTTCCGTTGTGCTACCTTAGCGACCTGAGAAAACATGTAAAAGTTTACGTCAGCACAAAAATGCTGGTGAGTTTACAGGTTTTGTATCCAAGTACCAAGTCCACCTGTCCATACTATAACAAATAGAAAACCAGTATACGCTAGCTAGGCGTACGTTTTGTTACTACCACGATTGGAAAACCATTACTAACGCGAATACCAAAAGTATGCCCGATGTATGTTCCTGTTGTTCCTGTTGTTCCTGTTTGAGACAATATGCACCCGCCGACCCTCCAAGTCGACGAGCGGGGTTGGTCACTCCCAATAGCGCTATTCACATTTCCCCGTTGTGCTAACCCGCACATTCATGGTTCCCCCCGGGACTTCCAAAGATCGTGTAGTACACAGTATAAACCCATAGTATGACAGTAGTTACCAAATAGTTGTTTTAACACATGTTTTCTCCCCCGAAAACGTGAAACCAGTTAAAAGAGGGGCCGTAAACTCACCTTAAGTTCCGTTACTCCTTAACCCGAGTAAACTCAGCTGCTATGCTAGTCCCGTAAGCGGCGACCTAACATACGACAGTTACAAGTACTTAGACTAATAACCCGCAGGTTAATTAGTCCCTAGATGTCCAGACCATAACCAAGTTCGTTTGAAAACACCGTGACTGTTTAACCGACCCAAAGTACAAGACTCGACATCCCATTGGTGACCCGAGACTCCCCGTGTTATGTTTACGCTCCAAAACATACAATAACGCAAGTACACTTAACCTACGTTAACGCACAACAAGGTATAGCACATAGTTCACGTATCACCGAATTACATCAAAACATATGTTACCAAGTTATTAGACATGTTACGGGGTTCCTAGCATGTTACTACATGTTAAATCGGGTCTCGGAATGCTACTTTACACTTACAGCAGCAGTACACGCGATTAGGGAGGCTAATCGCAAGAAGTGTCACGCGATTAGGGCTAATCGCCCCTTAAGTCACGCGAGTAGGGCTACTCGCCCTTGATGCCACGCGAGTAGGCTACTCGCCCCTGTAATCAGGCGAGTGGGGCTACTCGCCCCTAATACATGCGAGTGGGGCCTAATCGCCCTTAATGTCATGCGAGTGGGGCCTAATCGCCCCCTGACACAGGCGATTAGCAAGGCTACTCGCCTGTAACCTTGCTGTTCCGGTTTTTCGCGCGTTTAACGCTCCAAATCAGATCCAGAGCGTGTGTAACTACCCAATATCATCCCAAACACTATCCTAAACATGTTTAACCCAAAACCCTTCGTTCAACCTCGTAAAATCAGTCCTGCATGCAACCAAAGCAATCCAAACACCATTCACATAGCATGCAACATTCAATTAACGCATGTAATCATAACCCTATTATCCAATTACTGAGATTTCTATCATCATACTAACAATATTAATTCTGACCTAGCATGATAACACATCAAAACATCATCAAGATTCATAAAAATCCTATCTTTCTAATCATACATACCCATAACGCATGTTTATTAGTTATAATCCGATTAACAACCCTTATTGACGATTTTCAGAAAGCTTTTTCGTTTATGAACAGGTCTGGACCATTAGGGATTGATTAAAAACGTTTACAAAGTGTTATGGATAAGAATCAAACCTTGGAATTGTAAAAGAATGATGGTTAGACCTTGAAACCTTGTGTTTTTGATCAAAATCGCCTTCCAGAGGTTGTTTAAGTGTTTGGGGCGGTTATGGGACGACTAGGGTTGATATTAGGGAGTTTAGGAGGTTAAGTATTGTATTTATAGGCGTTTCTAGTCGTTCCAGCACGTTACATGCGATTGTGCAGCAGTTCATGCGATTAGGGCTGCTAATCGCATGAATGAGCATGCGATTGGGCCTACTCGCCCCTAACATCACACGAGTAGGGGCCTAATCGCCCCTATGTCCCTCTACTCGCCTCCCCTACAGGTGATTAGGCTTCCTAATCGCCTGTAGGGGTTGGTTTGGTGCGTTTTGCGCGTTAAACCCCGTTTTATCATATGTTAACGCATATTAATGTACCGACAAGTCACATAATGATTGTAAACACATAACACAAGTAAATACACATATTTACACTCGTTCACCAATTCCCGGGACTCGAGACTCGTATGTTCCGTATGCCCTGACGATCCCACCGATCGTCACCGTTTGTACACTTGGTTAAGGACCGACATCTAATGAACCTCTAGACCAACATCCAATGATCTTCTAGACTAACCAATAGTTCCCGAACCATAACCCGACTTAACTAACCCAGTTAAGTACAATATACGCGTGACTCGCTAAGGTAGACTTTCATCTAGACAACGTTGTTAACCCGAATTTGCCAGGTGTCACATATAGATAGACGAGCAACGCAGGTGAACCTCTTGGAGAAATGTTGTGCGGTCGACAGTGTTGAAGGCGTTGGAGAAGTTTACTTTACGCAGAGCATCTGAGGTTGTTAAGGCTTTAGACATCATCAACACGGAGGGGCCATCTTTGGGGCTTCATCTCAATATTAAGAAAACAGAGGTATTTTGGCCGACGTGTGACGGGTTGAAAGTTCAGGATGGGCTTTATCAAGAGGGATTGGTAGACTAGAGAGGGAGGTTAAGCTCATTGGTAGGGCTATTTGCCGAGATCCTAGCTTTATTGGGGAGTTGGAAGGGCGCCAGGCCTTGGGTGCGGTTGACCTTATGAAGTATTGCATTGCCTCAAGGATCCACAAAATCCACAAAGTGAACTCCTTCTGCTCAGGTCATGCATGGGATCGCTAAGTTACTTTTTGGGTTGCGGACCTGTCAACCCCATTTGATGGTGGATGCGGTTTCTCGTTTTGATGATGGCCCCCGGGAGGCTATTGAAGATATAGTTGTGTGTGACGGCCCCTTCTTTGGTGACCTCCAGTGGCGAATGGCATCCCTGCCGATGCGTCTAGGTGGTTTAGGCCTCCTTTCGGCTCGAGATGTTGGGGTAATGGGGTTTATGCCTTTGTGGCGTCTAGAGCCCAATCCTGGAAATTACAGGATCATACCCTTCGGAACAGTGGGGTCATCGGGTTTGACCCGGACTATCAGCAGGCACTTGAACGTTTAAATGTCTCTCTCCAGGACTTTGATATTAGTGGTTTCTCTAATAAGGACACCCCCTCGAAGCCACACAAAAAAACTTTGATGAATGCTCTGTTTAGCAAAATCGCTCAGAGCCTGGGAGAAATATTTGATTTGTCCCCCGCCAAAAGGTGGTGATTGAACGCCTGAAGAGTCCCCATGCTCACGATTTTTTTACCGTTATCCCGATTGAGGGTCTGGGTCAATGCATGTTCGCAGTAGAATACAAGGCCATTCTCAAGTACCGGTTGATGATCCCTATGTATCTGGAAGATGAAAGATGCCCGATTTGTCGTAAAGCTTGTACGGATAAATATGGGGAGCACGCGGTTCATTGCAAAAGACCTCCACGGTTTCAAATACCGGCATGACTGGGTGAGAGACGTTTTGTGGGATATCTTGAGAAGAGCTGGGATTTTTGCCAAAAATGAGGCTCCTGTGAATTTTCAAACAGACCCAGCGGAAGGGAGATCCAATCTGCAACCAGCGGATCTGCTCGTCTTTGGTTGGGCTGGGGGGAACAACATGCTTGTGTGGACCTCACATGGGTATCCCCTTTGGCTGGTTTAAGGGAAAACGAGTTTGCCGCTGGGCAGGCATCAAAAAAGGCGTATTCAAAGAAAGTAGACAAGCACGCTAAAGCTTGTGCAGAGAACCAGCATGTCTTTATCTCATTTGCCTTCGATACACTTGGCTCCCTAGCACCAGAAGCTATTCGTTTCTTAATCAGAGTCCAACGGGTCATTCACAACAATAGTTCATCTTCGGGGGGGGGGGGGGGCAGGGGTTTGTATTTGGGAGACTAGGGTTCGCAATTCAGAAAGGAGTGACGAAGCGGCTTGTTGTCCGTCTCCCTTCTATTTTGATTTAACTTGAGAAGTTTTAAGAAATGAAATAAATAATCTAGACGCTTACTTAACAAAAAAAAAAAAACAAACAAACAAAAAAAAAACAACCCTTACCGATTGTTTACAACTCTATCTTAAAAGATAATATTAGTGGTCACAAGAAGACATATGTGTAGTATTATGACATGTGACGTAAGTTAAACTTGTTAATTAAGGGCTTCATGTATACGTTTTCTTTTCATTCCGCCTCCTCCTCAGTTCTCTCCAACAGCAACAACGTCTACTAGTACCTCCGTCCAACATCAGCAGCCCCCTCACTCTCTCAGGGTTTGCATGGCGGCAAAGGAGCGTTTCAAAGTTAACACTTGGTATGATGTCCCTTCCAAGAGCGATAGGAGAGCGAAGAAGCATGGGGAACCAAGTTCTAACGTTAAGATTACTAAGGTTTTCGTCTCGAATCTTCCCGACGGTTGTTCTTCAGCGGATTTAGTCCAGGTTATGAAGGGATTTGGGGCCATACAAGGTATGTACATCGCTCGGAAATACGACAGGCTTGGGAAAAGGTTTGGTCTCGTTTCGTATGTTAATGTGAATGATCCTTTGAAACTGGAAGAAGATCTTAAGGACGTGTGGATCGGCAGCTACAAACTCTATGCTGTTTTGGCTAGGTTTGTTAATGGCAAGACGGTTCAGTTCAAAGAGCCTAGAGTCTGGAAGCCGGTAAGCAATGAAGGGGGTGGTTTGACGGCGGAGACGAACGAAGGTCTGGATAAAGTTCAAGACAACAGTGGGCCATCTACTGGGGGTAGTAGATCGTTCAGAGATACGTTACTGAACATTGAGCCCGGGAAGGAGGTACTGGAAGTTAAGGTGAAAGACGATGTTATGGTTAGGGGCACATGGAACGGGCTAGGATTATTGGGAAGGGTTAAGGAATTCTCGGCATTAACAGGCCTTCGTCAGTGGTTAAGTGCTTCTGTTAACTGTAAGATCAGCCTCAAGTATTTGGGTGGATTTTCGGTGATCCTGTTGTTTGATTGTAATGAAGATAAAGAGTGGTTCTTTGGAAAAAAAGGCTTATGGGGATCGATGTTTGATAGTCTTGATGCATGGGAAGGTCAGGTTTGGGAATATGAACGTGTTGCCTGGTTGAGGTTAGTTGGGATTCCTTTGTGTATTAGTGTTGCGAGTGTTATCTCTGACATAGCATCCAAGTTTGGCCTTGTGGTTCAATTGTCGTTTGATACGAATGGGGATGAGGATTTATCTCAAATTGTGGTTGGAGTGCTTACAAAATCCACGAATAGAATTAACCAGGGTGTTAATTTGTTTTGGAAGACTTCGGTGTTTCCGGTTGTGGTTGAAGAGGATTGCGAAGAATGGGCTCCTGATTGTTTGTATGAAGGAGACGCGGAAGCTAGTGAAGTAGAGGAGGAGGTACGGGAGGAGGATATAGCCTCTGCCGAAGGTAATAATGTGGATACGGATATGTTGGGTGTTGATAATTGTTTGGAGAATGAGGGTAGGGCGAATGATTCTCAGCAGCATTTGAATGAGAATGGTGGTGGATGCAGCAGTGAGGTTAGTGTAGAGGAGCAGGTGGAGCCTAGTGCTTTGGAGGTTACTTATACGAAAGATGATAATAAGAAGAAAGGGAAGGGTTACCGGAAAAAATCTAGGAAGAAGCTCTCATGTTCGCCTGTGGGACATGAGAGACCGAAGAAGAGACAACGGGAAGGGGATGATCTATTCGATCTGGATAGGTTTATCAATTGTGTGAACTCAAGTCCGCTGTATCAGAATGTGGGAGGGTCTGATGATGCTTCTGTGATGCATGAGCCGGATGTTATGGTGGATATGGAGACTACAGAGGAGGGTGGTAATGGGGAGGGGGGAGGGTAGATTTGAATGATCCGGTTGTCAATAACGATGTTATTACAAAGGAGGTGTTGGAGACGGTTCAATTTGGAAAGAAGATGGGTGTTGAGAATATAGACATTTTTGAGCAGGAGGTTGGTAATTTGGTAAGGGAGGAAGGTTTTCAATCGGTTGTCCAATGAATACATTGTCTCTTAATATCCGTGGTATGGGATCCGAGTCCAAAGCTGATTGGGTTCGGGAGTTACGTAGAGAGAATGAAGTGGGTTTGATTATGATTCAAGAGTCGCAATTAGTTTCCTTAGAGGGCGTTGAGGTCTCTAAATTTTTGGGTACCGGTGACTTTCAGTTTGATTGGGTTCCTGCGGCGGGCCGGTCGGGTGGTCTTGTTACAATTTGGAACCCTAAGGTTTTATCTAATATTTTTATCAAGAAGTTTCAAAACTTTTTGATTGTTTCAGGTGACTTGAGAGATGATGGTTCGAGGTTTTCTTGTGTTAATACGTATGTGCCGCAGAAGCTGAATGACAAGAGACGGGTTTGGAACGAAATTAGAGCGGAGGTTGATACGGATGTGGGTTTGTGGGTTATTGGTGGAGATTTTAATTGTGTTCGTAATCGTGATGAGAGAAGGAATTCTAAATTTAAAGCTTCAGCGGCTTCGGAGTTCAATGACTTTATCGAGGAGATGGCTTTACGTGAATTTATCTTACGTAATCGTAAATTCACTTTTTGTGCAGGTAACAAGTTGAGTCGGATTGACCGTATTTTTGTCTCTTCTAGTGTTACTGATCGGTGGCCTAACGCGGAGTACCGAGCGCTTGCTAGATTGCATTCCGACCATAGCCCGTTGGTACTCAAATTGACTTCTACAAACTATGGCGCAAAACCGTTCAGGTTTTTCAATTCATGGCTGAGTAGAGATGGGATTGAGGAGGTTGTGGAGAGTGCTTTCAATTCTGTTGTCACGCCGAGTATGTATGCTGATGAACGATTTATGATGAAATTAAAAAGTGTTAAAGGTGCTATTCAAAAATGGACCAAAGACTTGCGATCCAAAGAGTTAGAGGAAAAAGTTGGTATTCAAACCGAGTTACTGGAGCTGGAAGAAATCATGGAGAGTAGAGACTTATCCGAGGAAGAACAGTGGGTTTTTGAGGAGGGGTTTAAGCGGGTGAATGTGATAGATTTTCTACACAGGAAAGATTTGAAACAGAAGTCTCGGGTTAAGTGGGCTAAGGAGGGAGACGAGAACTCGGCGTTTTTTCATGGTTTTATTAATAGCCGTAGAGTTAGTAATGGGATTCCGGGTTTGATAATCAATGGGACGTGGGAGACACGTCCTAACTTGGTGAAGAAAGAGGTTATGATATTTTTTCGTGATAAGTTTAAAGAAGTGATGGCGGTTCGGCCTTTTTTGAGGTGTTATGATGTGAAAAAACTTTCTTTGACGGACGCGAGTGGGTTAATGGGTAGGTTTTCAGATTTTGAGATTAAGGAGGCCGTATTTAGTTGTGGGAGTGACAAAGCGCCCGGGCCGGATGGTTTCAATTTCCGGTTTATAAAAAATTTTTGGCCGCTTATGGTGGATGATTTCACTAGTATTTTTAATGAATTCTTCGAGAGGGGAGTAATTAGTAGAGGTGTTGGTTCGTCATTCATAACCTTAATTCCTAAGGTTAGTGATCCGGTTTCGTTGGGGGAATACAGACCGATTAATTTGATAGGGATAGTGAGCAAGGTAATCTCTAAAGGGCTTGCCAACAGGTTGAAGAAAGTGATTAGCTCGGTTATTCATGAGACTCAGTCTGCGTTTGTTGCGGGTAGATATATTCTTGATGGGCCGCTTATCGTTAGTGAGGTATTGGCTTGGGCTAAGCATACGGAGAAGAAATTTTTCATGTTTAAGATTGATTTCGAGAAAGCGTACGATAATGTGAATTGGGGGTTCCTTGTGATGGTTATGCGTCAAATGAACTTCCCGGATACTTGGTGTAAATGGATCGCAGGTGTTCTTTCGTCAGCTAGATCTTCGGTTCTTGTTAACGGAGTGCCGACATTTGAGTTCTCTTGTGGTAAAGGTATGAGGCAAGGTGATCCTATTTCCCCTTTTCTTTTTATTATCGTTATGGAAGCTCTTTCGAGTCTTGTTAGAAAAGCTTGTGTAGACGGAGATTTTCAAGGTGTTCAGCTCCCTAATAATGGCCCTTGTATTTCTCATTTATTGTATGCGGATGATGCCATGATTATGGGGGAGTGGTCAGACTCTAATTTTAGGACGCTGAAAAGAATTTTGAGGATCTTTTATTTATGCTCGGGGCTTAAAATTAATATCAAGAAGTCCACTTTAATGGGTATTGGTTTGGATGGGGGTTATGTTTCGGCTCAAGCTGAAGCCTTGGGTTGCATGCCGGGAATTATTCCTTTCAAGTATCTTGGGATACAAGTTGGTGCCAATATGGGGAGAATTAATAATTGGGATCCGATTGTTGAGCTTTTTCATAAAAGACTTTCGAAATGGAAGGCTAAGACGTTATCGATGGGGGGTAGGGTGATTCTTATTAAATCGGTTTTGGAGAGCCTTCCATCGTATTATTTTTCCTTATTCAAGGCCCCGGTTGCGGTAGTCAATAAACTTGAGAAGTTAGTGAGATCTTTCTTATGGGGTGGGAGCGAAGATCGTCATAAGGTTCATTGGGTGGGGTGGGAAGTTGTTACGCGGCCTAAGAATAAGGGGGGGCTAGGGTTGTCCAAGTTAGACGTTTCCAATAAAGCTTTACTATTGAAATGGATTTGGCGTTATAGAACAGAGGCAATGGCTTTGTGGAGGCAAGTTATTGATGCTATCCACGGGTCGAGACGAAGATGGATATCGGTCCCATATAACAAGAATGTGCGTGGTGTTTTGATATACGTTAAAATATACATATTTAAATCCCCGATTAAACTCCCAAATTACGCGTTTTCGACCATAATTGCACGAATTCGGTACTTAACCGCTTCATATATTTATTTCAGGTCTTAAACGGCGCCTCGAAGACAAAGTCGAAGAAACCGGGCTAAAAACGGACAAGACGGACAACTTCTACAAAATTGACCAAGTCTGGAAGTTGTGCACGGGAGTGCCAAATATGTGCACTCCCGTGCGGGTCACATCAGCTCGGGAACAAGCCTGCACGGCCAGGCGCACCAGGCAGTGCACTCCCTTGTGCTCGGCAACATCAAGATCAGCACGGCCGTGCGCCCTTTTGGCACTCCCGTGCCAAAAATCAAGATATTTTCAGGAATCACCCAACCACTTGCCCACTTGCACGTCAACTCAAAAAGTGACAGTGCACGGCCGTGCACTTTATACGCACGGCCGTGCCAAAGATCAAAATTTCTATAAAAGCAGAGCAGAACCCACTGATCAAATATTGGGTGTTCTCTGGGCGATTTGGGGCGATTTTCTGGACCTGTGAGCTGCTGGAAAGGCGAGGAACGAGCTCGGGAACGCATCCGGATCATCTATCATCATCCAATCCATCACATTCGAGTTTTATGGTTTGATCTATTATGCTTTTATTTGATTCAAATCAGTTTGTTTAAGCTTGTTTGTGTTGTTTATGTAATACATTATAGTCTAGTAATCATGTTTAGTAATATTTAGTAGAAAAAACAATCGTTTGGCATGTAATCATGTTTTGTATAAATTTGGCGTTTTTCACGTATTAGATCTTGATGATCATAGCGCAACCTTGTTTCATTGTTGATGGATTTGTAGCTGTATTTGAATGACTTTAGCGATTGTCGAATGTGTTAGGCGGATACATGTTGAAAAACCGTCCGTTTAATCGTCCGGTAGTAGACTAGTTAACTTGTTAAATAGTTTATGCCATGAAACTGTAACCGGGTATTGGTTTGGTTAAAGTCAGTCGAATAACGGTTAAAAATGCTTACCGGCACGTAAAAGGGTTTAAAAAGCCTAATGGTGCCGTTACTAGTCTTTGACACGGTTAATGATCTTTGGTATTTATTTTGGTAAAAATGGCGATCTTAGTAGATCTGGGGTCAAAGTTGGTAAAATGGAATAGGTTGTGAAATGCTCTACTTTATGCTAGTTTAGGTGGCTGTGTTGTGTACTCGGTATCGCTTCCCTAAATTAGTGAGGTTAGAATACTCTTAACGGATGACTAACTTATCTTTAGAAGATCTGCGTGAGATCATATCAGCTGCTCGCTAATGAATGACTTGAAGCGGTTAACGTGTGTATTCGTGTTAGCTTTCTGTATAGTTGTCATGTTAGGATGCCCGAAAGGGACACTAACTGTCGGAAAATGGGAATGTTGATCACGCGCCTATATTACTTATTATATTTAGATAACATGCTAGGATTGGCAAAAATAAAGTTTATATAGTTATATTTTCTATTTGGAGTCGTAGTTAAGTTATTTATATGTTTTAGAATTAATTTAGTTTTAAACAAAACTCAAACTTATCTTTTCTTACTGGTAAATCGGGGACAGAGTTTTAGTACAATTGCTCCGCGCGCGTCCATGGATCGATATCTGGTTCTTATCTGTACGTTACTACATATATGACAGGGTACACTTGCCCTATTGTGTGTGTTTTAATATTAAGGTCTAAACCATTTTTATAAATATTAAAGCAAAACGTGTGTTAAAATCCATTGTAAATATGTATAGTTACGCACACGTCAAGTTTTTGGCGCCGTTGCCGGGGACGCGACGAGCTTTAGGAACGAACCGAGTCAACTTTTTACCAGTGTACATGCTTGTGAATACTTGTTTATACTTCTTTGATTCGTTATTTCATTAATTTATTTGCATATATGATTATTTAAATTTTTATTAGATTTATCTGTCTGTTGATATATTGGATTAATTTTAGATTGGTTTTTAGGTTGCATATAGATTCGTTCATTTATCTGCTTATAGGATTGTTTGATTTGATTTTTCGTTCATTAGGATGTTGATAGATTTAATTTATTGAATATTGGATTAATTGGTTTGTCTATGAATTTGATTTGTTCGTTATTTGATTAATTAGATTTATTTGTTCGTATTTGGACTAATTATTAATTTCATTCTTTGTATGGTTTTAGGCTTAGTCTGCTTATTTCTGTTCATTTTATTGATTCTATTTGTTTATATTTGATTTGCTTGAATATATTTGCGCTCAGTTATTATCGCATGAATTTATTGATTCTTTATTTCATTTATTTATTTTTCTGTCTTTTATCGCCTTTTTGGGTTTGTCATATATTCGCCTGTTGCAACTGTATCATTCTTACATGCAGGTTGATGTCCACAAACCCAGGGACTTCTGGTGATCTTTCTGACGAGGAGCTAAGGCGCCTGAGGAGAAGCGAGCGGATTAGACTTCATAAATTGCGTCTTGTTTCTGATATTCTTATTGCTGCTCCTATTGTTGAGGTCCCAATTGAGGAGGCGAGGCACGATCTGGCCGACGACAACGGGTCGGACGCCCACAGCGACATTATCATGGCGGATGACGACATTCCGCTGAATGATAGTGGTCGTCCAGGAGGAGATGGACTCGCGCCGAGTATTGTCCGTCCGGCTATTTTGGCGGACCATTTCGAGATCAAATCTAGTATCGTAAATATGATACAAAACTCGGTGCAATTCGGTGGACTGGAGCACGAGGATCCAGGCCGACATATTGCTGCATTCCTAGAGGTTTTAGCCACCTTTAAGATGACGGGCATCTCCGATGATGCTATCCGTCTCCGACTCTTCCCATTCTCACTGCGGGACAAAGCCCGGACTTGGCTTCTGTCACAACCCGCAGGGTCGATCACGACTTGGGCAGAGTTGTCACAACAATTCATGCAGCAGTATTTTCCTCCTGAAAAGACACAAAAATTGAGGAATCGCATCATGACATTTCGTCAGGATGACGATGAATCATTATACACAGCCTGGGAAAGGTTTAAAGACCTACTCTTGAGTTGCCCGCACCATGAGCTTTCGAAAAGGCATTTGGTGCAAACTTTTTATCAGGGACTCGGGTATGCGTCTCAGGAACGCCTTGATGTATACGCTGGGGGAGACATCGGAACAAAGTCCCCTAGGGAAGCGTGGAGCATTATTGAGAAGGCGTCCCTAAAATCTAAATCCCGGCAGAATGATAGATCTAGGTCTTCATCTGCCAAGGCTGGTGTGCATGCCGTGGATAACTATACGGCGATTTCGGCACAGATAGCGGCTCTGGCTACGAGATTCGATAACTCTCAGCAACACGTAGCGCAGTCCGATTGTTTGTGTGTGGAGTGCGGGGTATCTCACGAGCCTGGCTCGTGTGCTCAGGGGGTGATGTATACAGGCCACGAGGAAGTGGACTACATGGGTAATCAAACGAGACCCCAGAATAACCCTTACAGCAACACTTATAATCCGGGTTGGAGAAATCACCCGAACTTCGGGTGGAGATCTGGTACTTCCAATCAGAACCCTCTCGGATTCCAGCAGAGAGCCGCCGCACCACAACAGTCCTACCAGTCCCAACAGCCTTACCAGTCCAACCAACAGTCCTACCAGTCCAACCAACAGCCATACCAGGGTCGTGGCCAATCGTCCCAGCAGAGACCGAACCAATACCAGAACCAGGGCGCCGGGAGCAGCTCCCAGCAGCACGCCACTCATGGTATGTCTAAGCTGGAAGAGATGATGTCTCAGCTCCTTACCAACACCTCTAATTCCAATCAGATCGCTGAGCAGCGCTACCAGCAGCATGAGGAGCGCTTCACAAATTATGAGGGAGAAATGAGGGGCCAAAAGGCGTCGATGCAGGCCATAGAGAACCAGGTTGGCCAGATGGCAAAGATGATGTCTGAGAGACAGCAGGGTGGTCTCCCAGGCAACACTGAGCCAAACCCAAGAGGGCATGTTAATGCCATTATGACGAGGAGTGGTAAAACCACGGGACCAGACACATCGGGCTCACCACCGATCACTGAGACGGTCCAGACTGAGTCTTCGGACGAGGTGCACGCTAGGCGAGTCCCAGCAAGTACAGCACAGCTACCGAAGCCAGTCACAGACTACACTCCTCCTGTTCCATATCCAGGTAGACTTAGGAAGCAGAAAGACGAGGCGCAATACGGGAAATTTCTCGAGCTGTTCAAGCAGCTACATATAAACATCCCGTTTGTTGAGGCCTTAGCACAGATGCCTAAGTATGCCAAATTCTTGAAGGACATCCTCACAAATAAACAAAAACTTGAGGACTTGTCCTGCGTTCTGTTGAACGAAAACTGCTCTGCAATTCTGCAGAATCGACTGCCCATGAAAATGGGCGATCCTGGTAGCTTTACCATCCCTTGTCTGATAGGTGATATGACTGTCAGCAATGCACTCGCAGACTTGGGGGCCAGCATAAACCTTATGCCTTATAAGGTTTTCGAGAAGTTGGATCTGGGTGAACCTTCACCCACCAGGATGAGTATTCGCCTCGCTGATCGTTCGATCAAGTATCCACGGGGGTTTGTAGAAAATATGCTTGTCAAGATTGACAAATTCGTTTTCCCTGTGGACTTTGTCATCCTAGATATGGATGAGGACTCTAAAGTCCCTTTGATTCTCGGACGTCCTTTCCTTAACACGGCAAGGACGATTGTTGACGTGGCTGCGGGCCAGATCACACTCCGAGTCAATGATGAGCACGTGACTTTTGACATTCAGAGGTCGATGCGCCATCCTGAGAGCCAAGACGATACACTATACTATCTTGACATAGTAGACCAGTGTGTCAGCTCTCGTATCAGAGGTGCTTGGGAGAGAGATGTTTCGGACACACATCTGTTGTGTGGGAGCCTAGATGGCATTATGCAGGAGGGCCATGTAGATGAGCAGCCGGTCTATCAGATCGGTGATGATGGTTCCCAAAGTCCGGAGCGTTTTGTTGAAATTGAGCGAGAGGAAGAGGAGAAGGCGAAGCCGTCTGTTGAGGATCCACCGTCTTTTGAGCTGAAGGAGCTCCCGCCGCATCTCGAGTATGCATTTCTGGATGAGGAGGGACGTCTACCGGTGATCATATCGTCTTTATTGACTGTGGAAGAAAAGAGCGAGTTGTTGAGGGTTTTAAAACTTCATAAACGGGCAATTGCCTGGAAGATCGTAGACATCAAGGGGATTAATCCCTCTTTCTGTACTCATAAAATCTTGATGGAGGATGTCTACAAGCCTTGTGCGCAGCACCAGAGGCGTCTGAACCCGAACATGCAAGATGTTGTTAAATCCGAGGTGATTAAACTGCTTGATGCTGGATTGATATATCCCATCTCGGATTCTGTTTGGGTTAGTCCTGTGCACGTCGTGCCCAAGAAGGGTGGCATGACGGTGGTCACAAATGATAGGAATGAACTGATTCCTACGAGGACCGTCACGGGGTGGAGAGTTTGCATTGACTATCGCAAGCTCAATGACGCCACCCGCAAGGATCACTTCCCGCTTCCATTCATCGATCAGATGTTGGAACGACTGTCGGGGAAGTTGTATTACTGTTTCCTTGATGGTTTCTCTGGATACTTTCAGATCCCTATCGATCCTGTGGACCAGGATAAGACGACCTTCACATGCCCTTTTGGCACATTCGCCTACAGGCGTATGCCATTTGGGCTGTGCAATGCGCCGGCGACCTTCCAGCGTTGCATGGTTGCCATTTTCCATGACATGATCGAGGACTCCATGGAGGTGTTCATGGATGATTTTTCTGTTTTTGGGAGTTCGTTCGATCATTGTCTGGGGAACCTGGAGCGGATGCTTCAGAGGTGTGAGGAGACCAGTCTTGTGCTGAATTGGGAGAAATGCCACTTCATGGTGAAGGAAGGAATAGTCCTCGGGCACAAGGTCTCCCAAAGTGGGTTGGAGGTTGATCCTGCCAAAGTAGATATCATTTCTAGGCTCCCTCCACCCTCCTCTGTCAGAGCGATCCGCAGCTTTTTGGGTCATGCGGGATTTTACAGGCGATTCATCAAAGATTTTTCAAAAATCGCCCGTCCGATGACCCGATTGTTGGAGAAGGATGCACCGTTTGTGTTTGGTGCAGAGTGTGTGAAGGCATTTGGCCTTCTTAAGCGTTTGCTTGTTGAGGCCCCTATATTGGTAGCACCCGACTGGGAGCTGCCATTCGAGATTATGTGCGACGCGAGTGACTTCGCGATAGGGGCGGTCTTGGGACAGCGGAAGGACAAGCACTTCCACCCGATCTACTACGCTAGCAAGACTCTTCATGATGCTCAGGAGCATTACACCACGACTGAAAAAGAGCTTCTTGCTGTAGTTTTTGCGTTCGACAAGTTTAGATCATATTTGGTGCTGTCTAAGACCATTGTCTATACGGACCATGCAGCGATCCGTTACCTATTCAGCAAACAGGACGCGAAACCGCGCCTGATTAGGTGGATCCTGTTGCTGCAGGAGTTCGATATAGAGATTCAGGACAAGAAGGGTGCCCTGAATGTCGCTGCTGATCATCTGTCCAGGCTCGAGCATGATGATGCCGAGAACTCGGCGTGGGATACCATTAATGACAATTTTCCCCACGAGTTCTTGATGAGCGTTGAGTCTGTGGAAGATGTATCTCCATGGTTCGCGGATTTTGCGAACTACCTCGCGTGCGGGATCCTTATCAAAGGATTGTCGCACCAGCAAAAGAGGAAGTTCTTCGCGGACCTAAAGCATTACTTCTGGGATGACCCATTTTTGTTCCGGGTCGGGGCGGATCTGCTGATTCGCCGTTGTGTGTTTGGGGTGGAGGCGGCGCAGATCTTGCGCGATTGTCACGAGGGGCCTACCGGAGGTCACCATGGAGCGAATTACACTGCTAAGAAAGTGTTAGACTCCGGGTTTTACTGGCCCACACTCTTTCGTGACGCCCAGATACTGGTTGGTGCTTGTGATTCGTGCCAGAGGGCGACGAACATATCGGCACGCGACCAAATGCCGCAAAACCCGATTCAGGTCTGTGAGGTCTTTGACATTTGGGGCATAGACTTCATGGGACCGTTCCCCTCCTCACGGGGCAATAGATATATACTCGTGGCTGTTGATTACGTATCAAAGTGGGCCGAGGCGCAAGCCTTGCCCACAAATGATGCCCGAGTTGTAGTGAGGTTTGTTAGGAGCTTGTTCTCACGGTTTGGTGCCCCAAAGGCATTGATTAGTGACCGTGGCACGCATTTCTGCAATGCGCAGCTTGATCGCGCGTTAGCACGTTATGGTGTCCACCACAGGTTATCCACCCCGTATCATCCACAGACAAGTGGACAGGTGGAGGTCACTAACCGTGGATTGAAACGAATCCTTGAGCGGTCGGTTAATCAAAACCGCAAGGATTGGGCGGACAAGCTTGATGACGCGCTGTGGGCCTTTAGGACGGCTTACAAGACGCCTATTGGGACGACTCCCTTTAGGCTTGTCTATGGCAAAGCGTGTCATCTCCCAGTCGAGCTGGAGCATAGGGCATTCTGGGCTCTTAAAACGGCAAATTTGGATCTGAAGACCGGCGGTGAGACCCGTTTCTTGCAGATTCACGAGCTGGAGGAGCTTAGGCAACAAGCCTATGAGAGCTCGATATTGTACAAAGAGCGCACGAAAAAGTTGCACGACAGTCGCCTGAAACACCGAGAAGATTTTCAGGTAGGCGACTTGGTCCTGCTTTACAACTCGCGCCTGCGTCTCTTTCCAGGAAAGTTGAAATCCCGGTGGACAGGACCGTACACTGTTAAGGAAGTATATCCTTACGGGACTGTTTCAATTGAAAATTCGGAGGGTTTGACTTTCAAAGTCAACGGTCATCGCCTCAAAGTTTATATTGATGGACCGGTTGACAAATCCGTGGAGATGATCGATCTCTACGACCCGCGCGCCTAATAAGTGCGGGGAAGTGAGTCTAGCTAGCGACTCGTTAATAAATATAGCACGGCGTGTATGGGCGCGCCAAAGGGTAAATATGTAATTAGTGTATATATTTCTTGCTTTATTTTAATTTTCGTAGTTTAACGTTGTTTCGAGTATTGTGCAGGTTCGTACCGGTTTTGAACAAAGCGGGAAGGAGCAATGGAGCGTGAACAGTCGGCAAACAGGTTAAAATTGGCTAAAATGATGTTTTCGGACAAAGTGGAACCGCTGCGCGCGAAACTGCAGTTGCAGCCTCAAAACTGCAAATCTGCAGGTCGTGCACGGTCAAGCGCACGCCCGTGCAGCTGACCGTGCATGACCCAGTGCACTGGGGTGCACCAGGGGTGCATAAAGGAAGTGCACGGCCATGAGCACGCCCGTGCACCTGACCGTGCGGGCCAAAAAGCCCAGCCCAATTTCATGGGTATTTAAACATCTTAACTCCAAAACCCTAATATTCTTGCACCCCCAACCGCACACTCGTTCCATCTTGCAAAAACAACCCGAAAATCATCATTTTGGCTACAAATCTTCGCTCCTTTCCTTCAAATCCACCGAGGTACGAATCCCTTCATATTATTGCACTTGTATTCGGGATTTTTAGTTTAAATCTGCTTTATTTTCGTATGTTAGGTCTTGATTTGGGGGTTTCTTCATAAAAATTTATAAACCCACTAATCTTGTGTAGTTTTAGTTTGTAATAGTTTAGTTTTTGTTTATTGTTAATAAAACCTTGCACTCGCCACCCCAAATCGTGTTTACATTGTTAATCTTTAAAGAATAGTTGTGATTTGGGGATTTTGGGAGAGAAGGTTGCAAAAATAAACAATTTTCTGCAACTGTGCAGTCGTGCACGGCCAAGCGCACGCCCGTGCAGCTGACCGTGCACGACCCAGACCTGTGCTAGAAATCAAGGCTGCACGGCCAGGTGCACTGCCGTGCACATGACCGTGCACACTCAACAGAATCAGGACAGAACGCACAGAAGTCTGTTTTGGACATCCGGGACTTCTATTTTTGGTATTCTAACAGCTGAATTATCAATTTTTTGTGCAGATGGCAGCAAGGTTCCTAGACTTTGACAACCGTAAGAGCAGGGACGCCCCGTGCATCCCCGAATTCACTAAGTTATGGGGCCGGAGACGGTCGATTGGGCATCCCCTTCGACTCAACCTGGGACTGCTGGACACAATCAACCAGCGTACCAGGTTTGATATGATGGTTTCACCCCAGATGTTGAACCTCTTGACCATAAACCGACCGATCTACCTTGAGCCTACGATCGAGTTTTTAGCTACCTACAAATATAAGAAACCAGCAGAGGGGGAGCAAAAGACGTTCCATGAGAAGGACATTAAGTTTAGGCTCGGGGGAAAGTGGCACAAGATGTCGGTTGCTAGATTGGGAAGATTGTTGGGAATATACAATGAGCTGGAGACGGACTCAGAGGATTTCCCAACGACTCATTGCTTTGCTGATAACGATGAGAGGGGTGCTTTTTGGTCGAGGATTGCCGTTGGACCACCATATAACCCACGAAAGTCCAAGGCAACCAAGATCATCGACCCGTTACTTCGTCTGCTTCACCACACCTTCAGTCACACTATATGTGGCCGAAAGGACAGTTCGGGGAACTGTCCTACTCCCGATCTATTATACTTCTATCATCTGGTTGAGGGTGCCCCCTTGAACTTGGCCGCACGAATGGCCGAGTTCTTTCTCACTGCCGGGGGCACCAAAGACGGGAGTGAGATTCACGGTGGTGAATACATCACGGTGATCGGTGAAGCCTTGGACATCTTGACCGACGAGGTCAAAGCTGGACTAGAGCTTGTCACACACGGGTCCTTCATTGATCTGCGCTCGCTGGGGAGGCAGAAGCTATATGTCAGTACACCGGATGGACCACGCCTCATCGCAAATGGGGTGATTTGGGACCCTCTGCCTCCGACACCCCCTGAGGATGAGCACATGGTAGATACTGAGCAGCTGGGAGGAGATCATGAGCATGAGGGAGGCGGAACACCGCCAGGGACGCCACCTCAGACACCACCGCGTCCCGATCAGCAGCAATGGCCTCCTGGCATCCCCTCCTACCCAGAGTTTTATCAGCAGTTCCAGAACATGGACCTGACAGTGCAGCAGATTAGTGCACAGCAGGGGACTTCCCAGCAGGAGCAGCAGTACCTGCGCAGCGGTCTGGAGCAGGTGCAGGATGATATACGTGCTGGTTTTGACTATTTATTTTCAGGTTTGGAGAGAGCTCATCCAGGGTACTTCAGGAGTCCTCCCCGGTTCACTCAGAGAGGTGCACCTGGCGACCAGCCAGGAAGCTCCAGTCAGCACCAGTGGGGCTGGGGAAACCAGTAGCCGCCTGAATCTGCTTGAATTCAGTTGTTAGTTTTTGTTTATTTATGCATTTCGTATTCGGGTCTGCGTACCCAAGACTTTTTAGTTTTTGCATTTGAACTATTTACTTTTCTGCACTTTAATTTTCAGTATATTTGCTTTGTTTGAATAATTGTGATGATGTACGGATGTGTTTGATGTCTTTTGGTTTTGTCAAGAATGGTGATAGTGCAGGAAACGGCGAGCACCGGTATGGATGCTCAATGCGATCACCGTACTTTTCGAGTTATCGACTAAAGGGGAGTATTATTCTCCTTTTTCCCACTATAGATAGCTAATTCATAAACGCTTTCTATTGTCACATTGGGGACAATGTGAAGTTCAAGTGTGGGGAGGGATTATAATCGTGTTTGTCCTCTTGTATATATATATATATATATGTTAAAAAAAAAAAAAAAAAAAAAAAAAAAAAAAAAAAACTTTAAAAGTACATATATGTATATATTCTCATATAAACATCAAGCCTAACTAAATTTTGACAAAGATAACTCGAGGCGCGACAAACAGATGAGATACGAGCGTGTTATATTCGTACACTTGCACCCATTTCCTTCCGGTTACGTGAGCGTTCGAGCCTTAGAATAGATAACATTTCTTTGACATGCTTGCGAGTGAGCCGGATGTTTTGTGCAGTTTAGAACTTGTCACTAGTATACTTGTTTAGACCAGATACGTGTGAGATTGTACGAACATGATTGAGGCATTTAGGATACCCTTTTGATTTAGCCTTTTCTTTTCGTTCTATCTGTTTCCCGCACCCATATATTATCCACTAGTTAACCATGTTGAACCTAATCCCGTGTTTTTTCTTATTTACCACACCATTTCACCACTAAACCAAATAGCCTTTTTCTTTTAAACCTTTTTGTGTTAAAGCTCGGTTTAGGTTATTGTTTGACTAGTTTTTACGTTGTAAATAGTTCGTTTCGGGTTTATATATTTAGAACCCGTTTGTTGATTATATTTCAGTTTCAGTTTAGTATATATATATCATAGATATGTAAAAAAAAAAAAAAAAAAAAAAAAAAAAAAAAAAAAAAAAAAAAAAAAAAAAAAAAAAACAATCCAGAAAAATAGAACACCCTAAAATAGGGTGAATTAGCAGTGATTCGAGCAGTTTTTAGAGCTTTAAAGTTAAAAGTTTGTGTTTAGCCCGTTTCAAAAGAAAATTCGCCTATATTAGAAATCTTATTGTACAGTTATAGTTGTTGCTATTAGTTAGACATAACCGCCGGGTTTTAGCCGATTTGTCACTTTAAATATCCATTCCACACCCCTACCTTTGCCTAACATTACAACCCTTACAAGACCTCTTGATTTGTGCTTTTTCACACGTTAGTTGGTGAAGACTAGATCTTTTGACAAGCTTATGATATTGCACGATTCATTGTCTTGGCAATGGAGTGATTTACACATACACATTACACGTATGTATCATAAATAAAACCGAGTGTGTGTGAACATTGTGAGTCGTGTACGGGGTTTGCGTGTTTGTAAATCGGAAGTGAGTCGTTGCTGTTTAGTTATCTTATCACCTGTTTATATACCTTTGTCGGCTTGTCTATTATCGTCTGTACAGGCTATATTTTGTCTTTGTTGCCACTTGGCGAGTTTTTCGTTTATTTCTGTTTAAGTGTTTGCTTGAGGACAAGCAAAGTTCAAGTGTGGGGAGGTTTGATATACGTTAAAATATACATATTTAAATCCCCGATTAAACTCCCAAATTACGCGTTTTCGACCATAATTGCACGAATTCGGTACTTAACCGCTTCATATATTTATTTCAGGTCTTAAACGGCGCCTCGAAGACAAAGTCGAAGAAACCGGGCTAAAAACGGACAAGACGGACAACTTCTACAAAATTGACCAAGTCTGGAAGTTGTGCACGGGAGTGCCAAATATGTGCACTCCCGTGCGGGTCACATCAGCTCGGGAACAAGCCTGCACGGCCAGGCGCACCAGGCAGTGCACTCCCTTGTGCTCGGCAACATCAAGATCAGCACGGCCGTGCGCCCTTTTGGCACTCCCGTGCCAAAAATCAAGATATTTTCAGGAATCACCCAACCACTTGCCCACTTGCACGTCAACTCAAAAAGTGACAGTGCACGGCCGTGCACTTTATACGCACGGCCGTGCCAAAGATCAAAATTTCTATAAAAGCAGAGCAGAACCCACTGATCAAATATTGGGTGTTCTCTGGGCGATTTGGGGCGATTTTCTGGACCTGTGAGCTGCTGGAAAGGCGAGGAACGAGCTCGGGAACGCATCCGGATCATCTATCATCATCCAATCCATCACATTCGAGTTTTATGGTTTGATCTATTATGCTTTTATTTGATTCAAATCAGTTTGTTTAAGCTTGTTTGTGTTGTTTATGTAATACATTATAGTCTAGTAATCATGTTTAGTAATATTTAGTAGAAAAAACAATCGTTTGGCATGTAATCATGTTTTGTATAAATTTGGCGTTTTTCACGTATTAGATCTTGATGATCATAGCGCAACCTTGTTTCATTGTTGATGGATTTGTAGCTGTATTTGAATGACTTTAGCGATTGTCGAATGTGTTAGGCGGATACATGTTGAAAAACCGTCCGTTTAATCGTCCGGTAGTAGACTAGTTAACTTGTTAAATAGTTTATGCCATGAAACTGTAACCGGGTATTGGTTTGGTTAAAGTCAGTCGAATAACGGTTAAAAATGCTTACCGGCACGTAAAAGGGTTTAAAAAGCCTAATGGTGCCGTTACTAGTCTTTGACACGGTTAATGATCTTTGGTATTTATTTTGGTAAAAATGGCGATCTTAGTAGATCTGGGGTCAAAGTTGGTAAAATGGAATAGGTTGTGAAATGCTCTACTTTATGCTAGTTTAGGTGGCTGTGTTGTGTACTCGGTATCGCTTCCCTAAATTAGTGAGGTTAGAATACTCTTAACGGATGACTAACTTATCTTTAGAAGATCTGCGTGAGATCATATCAGCTGCTCGCTAATGAATGACTTGAAGCGGTTAACGTGTGTATTCGTGTTAGCTTTCTGTATAGTTGTCATGTTAGGATGCCCGAAAGGGACACTAACTGTCGGAAAATGGGAATGTTGATCACGCGCCTATATTACTTATTATATTTAGATAACATGCTAGGATTGGCAAAAATAAAGTTTATATAGTTATATTTTCTATTTGGAGTCGTAGTTAAGTTATTTATATGTTTTAGAATTAATTTAGTTTTAAACAAAACTCAAACTTATCTTTTCCTACTGGTAAATCGGGGACAGAGTTTTAGTACAATTGCTCCGCGCGCGTCCATGGATCGATATCTGGTTCTTATCTGTACGTTACTACATATATGACAGGGTACACTTGCCCTATTGTGTGTGTTTTAATATTAAGGTCTAAACCATTTTTATAAATATTAAAGCAAAACGTGTGTTAAAATCCATTGTAAATATGTATAGTTACGCACACGTCATGTTTGGGGAAAGATTGTGGCTTGTGGTGATCGTCTAATTATTAACGGCTCGTCCTTTAGTAGTCTTATCCAAGGCCGGGTTGGGAATGGTAAGGAGATTAAGTTTTGGATCGATTCTTGGGCGTGTGGGGTTCCTCTAAAGAGTCTATTTCCGGAGTTATTTCGTCTTGATAAAGATAAATGGTGCGTGGTAGCGGATAGAGTGAATTTTAACGGGAGAGCGGGCATTATGGCCTGGGATTGGAAGAGGTATCCCAGCTCGGTGCAAGAAGTTGCAGAGCTGTTAGATTGTACTCGGCTGACTGCTGCGATAGTGTTGAACAATGAGTCGGATGCTTGGGTTTGGAACAGTAATCTGGTGCATAATTTATCTGTTCAAGATACCAAAGCCTGGGTTAATGAGGCGCGCTTTAGTGTGCAGACTGCTGCCTCGAGGTGGGTGACTTGGATTCCCGCTAAATGTAATATTTTCTATTGGAGAGCTGGTTTAAACAGGCTGCCTACGTTAGACGCTTTGCAGCGTAGAAATATTCATGTGGATAGGGCTGGTTGTGCGTTATGCGACGACCAGGGAGAATCTATTGATCATATTGCGGCTGAGTGTATTTTCTCTAATGGAGTGTGGAGTGGCATAGCTAGATGGTGTCATATTCCTCCGATTTACCTATTCTCAGTTCAAGATGTCCAAGCTATAGCGGAGTTTTCTGGTTTATCGCAGCTGAAGAAAGAAGCTTTACGTGGTATTATGGTGATTACGTTTTGGCGCATTTGGAAGGCAAGGAACGAGATAATATTTAAGAAGGCGAAGGTGTCTATTATTCAAGTTCTTGCGGATGTGAAGGCTTTAAGTTTTTTGTGGTATTCTAGTCGTTGTAAGGGTAATGAGGTTAATTGGGAGGGTTGTCGTTCTTTTGATTTTGACGTTATGTAAATGTTGTTCTGTTGGCCTATCTCTGCCTTGGAGATAGGTCGGTGTTGTTTAATGAAAGTTGCCTTCCAAAAAAAAAAAATGTATACGTTTTCTTTCGTAGCCTGCAGGTGGGGCCTGCAACCTTGGTCATCACACAACCCCCTTCAGCCCATGTGATTTTTGTTGTCTTCCTCATGACCAGCGCTTCAACCACATATAGGTTGCCTGTCGGGACAACCATTTTGGACCGTCGCAGGCCATGCAACCTTAGTACCAGATGGGCTAAGTCTAAAATCTAGTTAAATATCAAAATTACAACTTAAACTAGGTATTAGTTTCACGCGCTTCGCTGCGGGTGCGGCTGTTGTGCGAAACGCGGCGAGAGCTCCTGTTGCGTTGAGTGTTTCGTGCGTCGCTGTGGGAGCTCATGTTGCGTGGAGGTTTCGTGGACATAAAAGATAATATTAAGTGACTGTTATTCTTGCGTGAGCTTCAAAAAAATACTCGTGGCTAAAAGCTAAAAGTTTGGTGGTCAAAGTTGAAATCCTAAAAGCTAAAATTTTGGCCAAAGTGCAATGCAAGTTTAAAAAAGTTGAGTGGTCAAAGTTTGAAATCCTAAAAGCTAAAAGTTTGGTGGTCAAAGTTTGAAATCCCAAAAGCTAAAAGTTTGGTGGTCAAATTGAAAGAAAATAAAGTTAAGCTAAAAATTAGTGACCAAAGTTTTAAATCCTAAAAGCTAAAAGTTTGTTCGTCTAAGTTTGGTGGTCAAATTAGAAGAAAGTAAAGTTAACCTTAAAGTTAGTGACAGAAATAAAGTTAATGTAAAAGTTAGTGGCCAATATATATATTAGGTGGTCAAATTGGAAGAAAATAAAGTTAAGCTAAAAGTTAGTGGCCAAAGTTTTAAATTTTAAAAGCTAAAAGCTTGTTGGTCTAAGTTTGGTGGTCAAATTAGAAGAAAATAAAGTTAACCTAAAAGTTAGTGGCAGAAATAAAGTTAACATAAAAGTTAGTGGTCAATATATATATTAAAAAAAATACTATTGAAGTGTCTTTGTATTAATATATATAGATAATGGTTAATATTAAAAAAAAGCACTAGTTATTTAATAAATACTAACTAATATAATTATACTAAAAAAAATGACTATACATTGTCTAGTGGGTCAACCATCTTATAAATATAGCCTCTAAGCAAACATTAAAAATAACAAATTACCTGTAAGGTAACTTCTGAGGAGAATGAGACGCAGAGACGGATCTAGAAAAAAAATTGAGTGATGTTAATTTTTTTTTTTTTTTTTTTTTTTTGTCATAGTTTCATACAATATAAATGAAAAAAGTAGGAACATGATAATAGATAAAGTTTCACCATTCTTTTTTTTTTTGCTTTTTTGGTGGGGAATTCAGATAATTTTGTGCTTTGGGCGTGTGTCAGAATCGAATTTAAGTTTTAGGTGTTTCCGCAACCTTAGGTTGCAAAAATGGGTGATGTGGATTCCACTTTTTACAAGTCAGCGTCCAACATGGATTTTGGTGGGGAAGGATAAGGTGGACCGGTGAAGTGGAAAGTTAGGGGTGATAACGTGGCTATATCCGCAACCTAAGGTTGTGGATTTCTGTACAAAAAGCGGTTGTAGGTTTTCCTAACCTTAACTTGCGGAAAAACCACCTCACTAACCTCTCTCCATCTTAAGGAATACAAATGTTTTTTTTTCCTACGTGTTAGGGGACTAGGGTGGGCCTGGTTTGGGCTTACTTGTTTGGTTTGGATTTGGGGTTTTGAGAATTGGGTTGGGTTTAGTAATAAATATAGACTAGTGGTTTAGAAAGTGACGTTCACTGTAAGTTTGATAATATTTTTCAAGTAACGTAACGCAAAATTGACTGAAGTAACGAAAAATTTATTTTAGGGGTAACATTTTACGAAAAAACGTAAAAAAACAAAAAAAAAATCCACTATGCGCGAAAATTTGAGGGGTTGTTGACGCGGCCCCTAGCTCTATGCTAGGTCCGCCCCTATGAGACGGAAGCAAAAGACACTATACATGTATGTTTGTTAACTGTTATTAACGGAAAGTTGTCATAGACAAATGTGTGGTTCTGTTTTATATAAACTTTTTACCATAGCTAAAAAACATGACGCAAATTGCGAATCTATCTAGAAATGCATAATTAATAGCCCTATAATTCAGCATCCACATTAACTGTGATATTGTCTAGGTTGACTATGTATTCATTGTATTTACTAACCTTCCTAGATTACATGATTGTATTTTCTATATATTGTGGAATGTAAATGCAAAGAGCAAGCATTGAGATTATACCTCTAATATGGTATCAGGCCATTAAAACTGCCTTTAGCTTCTTCTTCCTCGGCAAAACTGCCGTTAGCTTCTTCTTCCTCAGCATACTCCGATCCTTCATCCCCTATATTCTTTCCACTGTTCTAACATGGAGGCCAAGCTACATCCCGCTGTCACCGTCACGAACATTAAATCATTCGTCCCTCTCATTCTCGAGTTTGAATCATCCAACTACACGACATGGTCCGAACCCTTTCGGATCCACTGTCGTGCCTTCCTCGTTGAAGATCATCTATCACCACGTCAAACCCCATCTGCCCCTACCTCCTCCTCAACCGACACAGACAAACAAACCACCCCATATCCGCCCCCCACTCTTGACTCATGGGAAAGACTCGATGCTATCGTACTACAATGGTTGTACGGTACCATCTCCAAAGACCTCATAGACACCATTTTCAAACCAAAAACCACCGCCTATCAAGCATGGACTGCCCTCGAAGCTCTTTTTAAGGACAACAAAGCAACCCGTGCCCTTTATCTCAAACAAAAATTCAATAATACCCGACTCGAGAACTTCCCAAACATGGCGGCATATTGTCAGGAGCTGAAAGTTCTTTCGGATCAGCTGGCTAACGTCGATGCTCCTGTCGATGACGACTCACTTGTGCTTCAAACTCTCGCCGGCTTACCTGAGGCCTACGAGAGCATCTCTGCTGTACTCAATAATACCAAGCCCTTACCTTCGTTTTATGCGGTTCGATCCCAGTTATGTATGAATGAAACCCGTAAAACAAACCTAGCCCAACACTCAGCGGCCACTGCCGGAACCGCACTCCACACATCCACTCGCCAACCGTCTGAAAACACCCACCACAACCCTCCGAACCCCCCACCTGCTTATGGTTCTGACTCGCCTTCTGACCGGGGTCGTGGACGCGGACCTCGTGGACGTGGTCGCGGACGCGGCAGATCTTCGTGGAATAGGAACAATAATCGTTCCTCACAGTGGTCTCCTCACTTGGGTAATTTTCCTTGGAACTATAATAGTTCACAGTGGCCTACTCACAATATCTTTCCTTGGTCAACATGGGGTGCCCCACCTTGTCCCTACCCAAATGTTTCTCAGCCAAATAATAATTCCACAAACCAATCTGGGCTATTGGGGCCTAGACCAAACTCGGCCCACATGGCCTATACCCCTACCAATATTGCCCAAGCCATGCATGCCATGAGTCTCAACCCGCCAGATTGGAACTCTATTATGGATACCGGTGCCTCAGAACATTATCATCAACCGTCAGGTACATCTCAATCTGTTTTTAATAAGGGCCCCACAAAATTTATAATTGTCGGTGATGGAAATGCTATACCGGTTACTGGACAAGGTAACCTCACCCTTCCACCACCATACCCACCCTTTAAACTAAATAATGTCCTATACTCACCCAAACTTATAAAAAATCTCATATCTGTTCGTCGGTTAACAACTGACAACTCCCTTTCCATTGAATTTGACCCTTTTGGTTTTCTTGTGAAGGATCTCAAGACCCGGATCCCTATCCTCAGGTGCAACAGCAGCGGTGATCTGTACCCGCTTCTACCTCCTCCCGACACACAACGGACCTCTCCAACAGTTTTTGCAGCCCTGACCCAACGCCTTTGGCATCAACGCCTAGGCCACCCAGGAAATAAATTATTGCAAACATTGAAAAACTCAAGTTCTCTTTCATTTGATTCAGTTAATAAAAATGTTTGTCAATCTTGTGTTTTGGGTAAAAGTATCCGTTTGCCTTTTGATGCATCTACTTCTCATACTATTGCACCGTTTGACATAGTCCATAGCGATCTTTGGACATCACCCGTACTTAGTACGGCCGGCCACAGATACTATATTTTATTTTTAGATAATTACACTAATTTTCTGTGGACCTACCCCTTGTCCAATAAATCGCAGGTTTACACAATCTTTTCTAATTTTGCGACTCAAATAAAAACTCAATTTGAACGTCCAATCAAAACCCTACAATGTGATAACGGAACCGAATACGTAAACAACAATTTTAAACAATTTTGTGCCCAAAATGGTATGTTGTTTCGTCTCTCTTGTCCCTACACCTCCTCACAAAATGGTAGAGCGGAACGCAAAATCCGATCTATCAACAACATGATCCGCACCCTACTTGCCCACTCGGGTCTTCCGCCCACCTTCTGGAATCATGCCCTTGAATTAGCCACATACCTCCATAATATCACACCCGCCAAGACAAAATCATACCACACTCCAACCGAAATTCTATACCGTGTCACACCCACCTATGACCACCTTCGGGTATTTGGTTCCCTCTGTTACCCTCTCATACCATCACCCACAACACACAAACTCGAACCACGTTCTCACCCGTGCGTCTTCCTTGGCTACCCTTCTCAACACCGGGGGTACAAATGTTTTGACCTTCACACCAATCAAATAACCATCTCTCGACACGTCATCTTTGACGAAACTATCTTCCCGTTTCATCACATAAACTCCTCCCCGCCCTCCTATGATTTTCTTTCTGCCCCACTACACCCGACACTTTGGCAGAATGTTCAAACTAATCCCAACCCACCTGATAATTCCAACTCGGACCACAACACAACACCCAACAACCCTAACCAGGCCCAAACCGTCCCACCCCAGCCCACTCACACCTCACCGCCCTCACCTCAGCCCACAAACAGCCCATCCAACATCTCTAGCCCATCCCCACCAAATAGCCCACCTAATATTCCACCCTCTCACCAACCGGCCCAACACACCACATCCACTACCCAACACCAACCCACTAGCCGTACCATGCGCACTCGCGGAATGGACGGCATCCATAAGCCAAAACAACGTCTCAACCTTCACACCTCAACTATCACTCCCATACCCAAAAATCCCACACTCGCCTTGTCCTCCCCAGTTTGGCATAAAGCCATGACCGACGAATATAATGCCCTTATTAAAAATGAGACTTGGGAGCTCGTACCTAGACACCCCCAAATGAATGTCATTAGAAGCATGTGGTTGTTTAAACACAAATTTAACTCTGACGGTTCTTTAGAGCGCTATAAGGCGCGTCTTGTTTGTGATGGCAGGTTACAACAGGTTGGCATTGATTGTGGCGAGACTTTTAGCCCCGTGGTTAAACCTGCAACGATACGCACAGTGTTATCCATTGCCCTCACCAAGTCATGGCCCGTTCATCAATTGGATGTCACAAATGCCTTTCTCCACGGGACTTTAAATGAAACCGTCTACATGTACCAACCTATGGGGTTTCGAGACCAACAATTCCCAAATCACGTGTGTCGATTAAAGAAGTCTCTATATGGGCTCAAACAAGCACCACGGGCATGGTATCAACGATTTACCGACTATGTCCTTCGCATGGGGTTCACACAAAGCAAATGCGACAATTCTCTTTTCATTCTCCAACAAAAGAAGCAAACAGCTTACCTTCTCTTATATGTCGATGACATCCTCCTGGTCACATCCTCTGACCGCCTTCGTCAACTTCTTATGACAGGTCTTGCCAGTGAATTTGCAATGAAAGATCTCGGTCCACTCAGCTACTTCTTGGGAATTGCGGTCACTCGTCACAAAAACACAATGTTCCTCTCACAACAGGCATACGCCCATGATGTCATACATCGGGCAGGAATGGATTCTTGCAAGCCCGTCGACACACCGGTTGACACACACCCAAAGCTCTCATCCACAGACGGTACCCCCTTTGAAGACCCGTCTCTCTATCGCAGTCTCGCGGGTGCCTTACAGTATCTCACCTTCACTAGACCTGATATCAGCTATGCAGTACAACAAATCTGCATGCACATGCATGCGCCCATGACCTCACACTGGCAGGCTCTAAAACGCATCATTCGGTATCTAAAGGGCACCTCATCTCATGGGCTCACATTGGAACCTTCTTCGGCTTCCCATTTGACTGCATACACAGACGCTGATTGGGCAGGATGCCCTGACACCCGCAGATCCACCTCCGGCTACTGTGTTTATTACGGCTCGGCTTTGTTGGCATGGTCCTCTAAACGTCAACACATTGTCTCTCGTTCTAGTGCCGAGGCTGAGTATCGAGGCGTGGCTAATGTTGTTGCCGAAATCTGTTGGTTACGTAACCTGTTACTCGAATTACATCACCCACCGTCCAAGGCTACTATTGTATTTTGTGATAATGTGAGTGCAGTTTATCTCTCAGGCAACCCGGTTCAACATCAAAGAACTAAGCACATCGAACTGGATATTCATTTTGTCCGTGAACAAGTACAAAAAGGTTTAATACGAGTTCACCACGTCTCATCTCGATACCAAATTGCCGATATATTCACCAAAGGTCTCCCGCGACAGCTCTTTGAAGATTTCAGGACCAGTCTCAGCATCCGGCCTCCTCCAGCTTCGACTGCGGGGGTATAATAGCCCTATAATTCAGCATCCACATTAACTGTGATATTGTCTAGGTTGACTATGTATTCATTGTATTTACTAACCTTCCTAGATTACATGATTGTATTTTCTATATATTGTGGAATGTAAATGCAAAGAGCAAGCATTGAGATTATACCTCTAATAATAATTATATTGTAACATTATTATGCTGGATTGACTCACACAACCTGTAAAGTGCCTCAAACAGTGGGTTGCATGGTTCAATATAACTGACTACAACATACCAAACATTCAAACAAGATGGTGCTTATGTAGAGGTTCACTAATGCTCAGCTAGATCTTCTACATATCAGGCTGAATCCATAAGGTTAGGTTACTACGTACCGCCTGTTTAATCGAGTAAGTGGTAATTATATATGTCTGGCTATGAAATGTGACAAAAAAGTCAGCATGAAAGTCAACTCCCGAGACGTGGATGAGAAGCCAAATGGGTTGACTTTTAAGAGAAGGTAAAAAATGCAAGTTAAAGTTTAGTCCCATTCTGTTTCAAGTAAGCTTTATCCGCGCTCTCAAGTCGATCTTGGAAAAGAGCCCATTCGCTTCTGCACCTCTCTTTTACCTATAGCTCAAAAGAAAATAATTAAGCATAATCCTTAGTATAATCTTGTAACATAATTTTTTTTTTTTTTTTTTTTTTTTTTTTTTTTTTTTTTTTTTTTTTTTTGCAGTTTGTGCAATTGTGCTGGATAGTTTCTTTGCTTATAAAGTCTTTAAGTGCAAAAAAAAAAAAAAAAAAAAAAAGTAACCATGGTCATTCTACCAAGGCATTATTTTGACCCGGAAACATGGATTTTTATTAAAACAAAAATTAAGAGAAGTTTTATTAAAACTTTAATGGATTTTTTTGGTTAAAAATGATTGCTTGAAATAGAAATTTGGCAAAGTTGTTACACATATTTAAGCAATTAGCCCTGGAGAGTATTCATAATCAAGAGTTATGCAAATAACCCATAGTTAAATAATCAATGCACTCTAAAGGTCGTATCTTTGGCAGAAAAAGATACGTTTATCTGAAACGCAGGGGGAAAGTTCATTGGTAACTAGGCGTAAAACATGCTTACCCCTTCGCGTGGAGCTTTCCCCTTCTCATGCTCCCCCTAAACAAATACAATACACTGTCATTTCGCAAGCCAGTATTTTTAATGTAGTATACGAATATTCTATAAATTATGACGTCTGACCTGGCCCGCAAGTGAAAGAATATGTTGATGCACAATCCACTGCGAATCAATCACACCAATTTTTTCATGTGCAGGCTGTGCGAAGAAACATGCTATATATATCATATCGCACAAGTGGAAACTAGAAAATACAAAACGAAAGGCGAAGACAAAAAACATTCACCTCTACACATCTTCTAAGTGCAAAATCCAAACCCCATCCATGCACTAAATCATTCTGCATGTACATGACAAAAAGAGTATGTAATATGCATATGCAGCGTTTTACAATGAAATATTGATTCTTGATAGATATTTTTTACCTGGATCATGTACCACACGCACCGCCAAGCATCACGAGAGAAAACCGGAGCCATAATTTCCACAAATCTGGATATAGGCAATAGAAATGAGTACTAACCCAAGTGCGAATTACTATAACTATAACTATTTTTTTTTTTTGTTAAAACAGCCCCGCCTACGGTTGTGCACATATAATGTCTATATGTGTGGCCCTTGGGAGGCAAAATTAAAGTTGCACTAATTTTAACGTTATTTTACTAATTTCGTGAAAATAACGTTAAAAATGACGGACGGTTAATCATGCATCAGGTGGTGACGTTGATAGCCAAAAGACAAGGGGGTACATGCACCAATCGGGTTTGTCCCGATTGCTAAGTGTTATGTGCCTTATTGTCTAAGGCTTGATACAAAACCACTATTGAGCCGGGGGTCTCACTGGAAGCAACCTCTCTATTCCCACGGGGTAGAGGTAAGGCTGTCAGCTGTCTACATCTTACCCTCCTCAGACCCTACCTTAGCTTTTGCTATTGGTGGGATTAACTGAGTATGATGATGATGATGATTTTTTTCGTTAAAAGGGAAATACATACGCTGCACATGGTGGCAGATGTGGATCACTGCACCATCCTGGTTTCTCTTCTGTAACCCTGTTTACCAAGTCAAATATTTACAACTTTAGCGTCGTGAACATTTCAAAACTACTTCAAATACAAATTCTAGCAAGCCATACGGTATTTATAACCCCAAGGGCTTGGTAGGGTCCGGTTGACCCATAACACTTTTTGTCCGTTTTTTTTCTTAATAATATGACAGAGATTAGAAGGTTTAGTGAGATATCAACTTTCGACTCACTTATTTTTAAGCTAATTTTTATTTAGCCTGTTGTAAGTAAACGGGTCGAAATTGTCACTAATCAAAATCATTACAGTATTTGTACCACAATTACGAAAAACAAATAAAAGATAGTAACCTACTTGTGAACTTCTTTATCACCTCGCCTTTTAGTCATTTGCCATGTTAATCCTTCATTGGGTTCAAGTCCGGGCTGAGAAATCTCCAAGCGATGTTTCTTAACTAACTGCACATAATTGTCTCCATTAAAATGCTCGACACCAAGATCTTCATCCCAAAGAAATATGTAATCATAAGATGCTACGATATCTGGATGCAAAAACCTCTTTGCATACCACCTATAAACGAAGTGATTTTTATATAAAAAGAAAACAGAATAGTCAACATGGCAAAGATCGAACATCATAATTCGTACATACCATTTAGTCTGCTTCCTTACACTAATATGGATTGCCTGCTTTGACCACTCATACTGATCCCATTCCGTAGTTCTACCATCGTAGTGAAAGAGCACGATTTGGAAATCATCCGAAAACTGTGAATTATGAAAAGTTATGAAAAATCATATCTCAATATCTTAAAAATAACATACAAAGCTTTTATAAACATTGCAAATAATCATAACCTTTTTGACTGCCGCATCAATATTTTTCCTCTGATCCCATCCTACCGTGAAAGTTAGCAAATACCTTGGTTTCTTCTTCAAATCCTAAAATGCCAAAACCAAGTACATTTGTCCGAGATGTATATTTTACCTAGACGGAATAAGTATGATGCGTTGCCATATAGAAATTATTTCGGTTCCATACCTTAGAAGGGTCACCCCATAATCTTCTCAAATAAAAATCAGTCTCTGAAACTACAATTGCTGGAGGTAACGTCTCTGCACCACGAGGATTCGTTGCAACATAAATCTGACAAAAAAAAAAAAAAAACTCATATGTTAAACCTTACTAAATCCCAAATAAAAAGCAATACGCAGAAATTCTTGTATGGAACAAATAAATTAGGAAATATAAAAAAAATAAACCTGAGGTAGTTTAGGTGTGTTAGATGAACCGAGATTTTCAGGGAAACTGCGTTCGTGAGGAGTATACATTGTTGTATCAAACGGTGAGTGGATGACTGGAAGTAAGTTAATCTGAAAGACGTAATAGTTAAGCTCAACGGGCGATGATGATGATATTTCCAAGATAAAAAATTTTAGAAAAACAATTACCTTAGTAAAAGAAAGATATGGAAAAGATACGCCAATGAAGTATCCTAAGATCATCCCCAAGATTGCAGATAAAACGATTCTACCATTATCATTTGACTTCTTGAAAAAACCACTAGATTAATAAGAAAAAAATAATTATGCATCGATTAGAACTTAGAAGTCATATAGACAAACATACAAGAGCTGAACCAAGTTATAGCAATATGATACTACTAACCTTCTGTACAAACTGTTCATTGATCCGAAAATGTCAACTTTAAATGTCAAGAACTAGGTCAAACCAATTATGTGTGCAATACTACAGAGCATTTGATGCGTAACAAAACTTTGCTACCAGAGTCGAATGAACCTGAAAATCCTGGGATATTAAATATTAAAATTTCAGGTTAAAGTACATGAAGTTCACATAACAGCATTCAAATAAGTAGACATGTACAAAACTCGGTACATAACACAAAACAGACTCATACTTATTACTGGAGCCATCGATAGAGCCTGAGATATGTGGCATACTCGCCTACTATACGCCAAATACTACACATGTCAATAAAACTATCACATACAAGAGTAACGATGAGGCAAAAACAGAAATTGACATCAAAACTCAAGTATTAGATTCACCTTTCGACTGGAAACAGTTTCCTTCATTGTAATACTCTAATCGAACCCAAAGTATAAACATCTTGCTCATAACTTTAAAGACCAAGATCAACGTTTTATCTATTTGAAATGCAAAATTACCACATTTCACAGATATTATTATCATTTATAAAATGTCCTTTAACATGACAAACTAGAGAGACAAACTAGAGAGTATCACTGACAAAACTTGGACGATTAAGCGCAAAATTTCCACAATTCACACATATTATACCTCACCACTAAGCTAGCGCCTAGCAATTTTTACAACCATGGTGAATGATCATTTAACATCCTATAACGAAAACCGCGGTAACTTTATGGGATTTACCTACTAGCATTGGCAAAAGCAAAACTAATCATGTTGGTGAGAGCATCTAAGAACATACCACCGTCTCTAATCTTCCGAAAAATTGGTAATTACACGCAATGGATAATGGGTAAGCGAGTCACTAAATACAAAGTTGCGCTGTTATCCCTTTTTGAATCGCAAAGCCTATTCTACTAAATACAAACCCTTGGTTCCTCGAGCTCTGCAAGTCACTGTGGACCACCTTCTGCACCCGCTCCAAAAAGCGAACCGCCTCAAGGGCTAGGGATCCAAATGTGTCAAAGGCAAACGGAATGAACACATGTTGATTCTCTAAACATGCTGCCTCGTGCTTAGCAACCTTCCTAGCTTCCGCCCTCAAAACCGCCTGTCCCAGAACAAAGCCACTGTCTCTCAGCCCTACCAATGGGGACACTCCAGTGAGGTCGACGCACGCATGCTTACCCCCGCCCAACCAAACCGTAGTAAGATTTAATCTAATATAAATCTAGAAACTTCATTAAAATTCTAAAAAGAGGGGACACATAGCTCAAATCAGTTCATAATAATACCATTACTACTTATTAAACCTTTTATTCACAAGAACAAAACCTCAAGATCATATTATTCAAAATGTTTGTAACGTGACAGAAACATAACATTGCACACATCAATATTTAGATAACAAAATAATAAAATAAAACGTAGTTACAGACAATCTGGGATTTTAAGATGCTTACGGTTGTTTACGTGTGTATGTGTGTGTGTGGAGAGAGAGAATGAGGATGATAGCGTCGTCTTGTTCAGAGATCGAAAGAATTTCGAAAGCTTCTTTTTTTTTTAATATTTGAGTGCGGGCATAATAATATTTAAAGTTAAAATCCAACTTTACTTTACACTATGTTCCAGAGTTTAAAAGTAGAAGGAAAGGAAAGGAAGCGGAAAGAAAGGGGGACAATTTGGTGTTCCAGAGTTTCATTAAAGGAAAGAAGTGGAGGGAAGAGAAAGGAAAATTCCTCCAAATAACAATCCTTCCAAATTGGAAGGAAGCGGGAGGAAGGGAAAGTAAGAAAAATTTAAAGTAATCATTTACCAATTTACCCTCTCATTTAACCTATAATAAAATCTTACAAGGGTATAATTGTAAAATATACGTTTCTTTTCTCTTCCTTTCAACTCGGGAACACATAAAATCTTTAGTTTCTTTTCTTTTCCCTTCAACTCGGGAACACGGAATAAAATTATATATTTTCCTTTCTTTTCTCTCCTAATATCTCTTTCTCTTCTTTTCTTTTATTTAGTAAACTCGGGAACACAGTGTTAAAGAAGGCATGGGGTTGTGTTCCTTCTCACAAGTAGTAAGAAATTCGTCTTTAAAAAAAAAAAAAAAAAAAAAAAAAAAAAAAAAAAAAACTTAACATTAAAGAAAGTCACATGACAGAAAATAAAAATCTCCCCTATAGAGGTCTCTACGAGCCGTAAAGTCGTAGAGACCTGTGTTAATCATTGTAGTGGTCCCCCCTATACGACTCGTAGAGGCCTCTACGAGTCGTATAGGGATGTGGTTACTGGTTTTCAATGCTCTAACACCTCTACTGCTTAAAGAGGCCTCTACGAGCCGTAGAGAGCTGTGAAACCCTAAAAACCCGGTGTAAATGACATAATCCAATAAAATTGAGTTAGCATGCCTACATAAGCAACTTGGTCTTTCATGTTAAAGTCTTTGTTTGAGTTTAATGTATGCAATAAATTCTTTTATGTTGAAATCATTGTCATTTGCAATTTAATGTTAATTAATGTTAAATACAAATCGTCCCATATGAAAAAATGAAAAAAGTAAAGTGCACGGATGGTTCCTATGGTTTGCCCAAATTTCACGTATGCCCTCATATATTTTCAATGGTTCTCAACGTTGACATTTTAGAACATTTTGGTCCCTACCAGCAAACGTCGTTAAATTTTATCAGTTAAGTCATGTAAAATGACCAAAATACCCATAGGGACCATCCGAACAATTTAATCTTTTATATATATGACCAGCACCACCACCTCCCCCTCCTCCTCAAACAACCAACATCACCCCCTCCTCCTCCTCTAACCACCACCACCTCTCGTGAGACAGAAACCCAAACCCCAAACAAACAAACAGACTCACCCACCTTCTCGTGAACCCCAAACAAACAAAAACCCAAACCCCAGACCACATAACCGGTCACCACCAAGAACCCAAACCATAATAATATTGTTACTCCCTGATGTCTTCTTCCCGAACTCGTTACTGTTTCAAGACCATAATATTAAGTCACACTAGTGAAAAAAATAAAACATAAATAAATAAACATTAGAATGATTTGTTTACCCCGTGTTTGCCCACTCGCCAACCCATCCAAAACCTTGATGTGCTCTGAAAAGACGATAAATACAAAATAGAAAGCATGAGTAACATTAATGGAATTGTTTAAAGCATCAATGTGAATGATTTCCGTAACCATCCCCGGTGGTGGCTGGCCGTCGCCGTCAAGACCAGCTCTGTCACCGTCGCCGTCAAGACCAACTCCACCATCGACGTCATCTACTTCGAGACAACCAAACCCACAACCCCCAACATCCACGACACCATACACACACCAACAACCTTCCCAGGGTAAACCACCACGAAAACGTCTCCCATAACCACAGATCGGAGCCTAAACCCTCACCATTCAACACCTACCACTACCCTCCTTCACCTCCAACGCCAAACCCGACCTAAACAAATCACCACCTGCCTCGTTCTGTCCTCTTTATACAGCGCCGCCACCACCGAGAATGGTGGTGGTGGCCGGCTGTTCGTGATTCAGAGCAAGAGGGAGAGTGTAGAGAGAGTGATGGTAGTGGTAATGGTTGTGGTAGATAGGTGTGGTATTGTGGTGGGGGTTGAGAAGAGAAGGAGATATAATAAAGGGTTTTTTTTTTTTAAAGATGGGTAATTTAGTAATTTCACCTTGACTTAACTGAAAAGCTTAACCTCCATCCAAGTCAGGGACCATCAATGAAACAAAATACAAACCACAGATCTCATACGTGTAATTTCGAAACTATGACGAGTAGAGTTTAAATTTGGGCAAATCACATGAACCATCTGCGCACTTTACTCAAAAGAAAAAGAGAAAAGTAAGATTATCAATAGCATTCCGTCATATTGCAATTTTACGGTTGCTTTCAAAATACAATTTGAACTATCCAAAAGGAAACTAAAAAATAAAAAAAAAAAATCCATTTTTATAGTCGTTCCTACATATTGCAATTCATTTGGGCATGATTCAACAATCTATCTATCTATATATATAAAAGAAAACGTATATGCTGACGTGGCGTGCAATGGAGGTCTCAACCTCCTCTTGAGAGTGTCAAGTGGCATCATAATTGAAAGATTTTAGTGTTTTTGAACTATTTCCTTTTTTAATTAAAAAAAAAGATAAACATAAAACCCTAAATTAAATTGAGTTATTTTAGGAAAAAAAAGAATTTAAAAATAAATTTAAAATTTTCTCTCTCATGTTTGCTCTCATAATTTTTAAACGTTTATATCTTTTATATACGAGATTTTTTAAAGAAAAAAATTACACCAAATTAACGAGCGTTTTATTATCTTTCCAACGAGTACCATAGTCCTATATAAAAAACGGAGAAAAATCGACTATTTTTTGTGGGTTTCGTTCATACAGGAAAAAAACACACAAAGTGTTCATGTTATTCATTAATCATGTTTTTTTAAAACCATGTTTTTATCTACGATGTTGAAAATCAGCTCAATCGCCATGTTATCATTGGAATTTTACTAGGTATACTTCATCAAGAGAAGCTAGGAGAAAGAATCGCGCAACACTACAACACATGGTGTCACCTTATAGGAAGGTTATTTATTTATTTATTTATTTACAAGAGTAATAATTATTACTATTAGTATTAGTATTATTAGAATGGTTATATTTTTCAACCCCGGGACGCTCCCGGAAAGAATTGATAGTTGCTGACGTGGCGTTCAATGGTGTCCTCAACCATCTCTTGATTATGCCACGTGGCATAATGAGATGCAATGATTACAACTTCCAACTTAAGTGTTTGTTTAGTTGATTAGGTTAGGAATTATAAGAGCCATTAGAATGTGAGAAATTAGAGAGATGTGATGAGTTTTTTTAATAGTTGCAGCTTACATAAGTGATTCTTTAGATGATTACTGATTATGTTTTAGATTAGGGAATATGAGTTATTACTGATTAGAATACTATAAACATGCAATGATTGAGAGATTTTGTGGTTAGTTAACTTGAGCCATTTGTAATAGGTTATCACGTAAAATTAGATTTTTCAACCTCGGGACCCTCCCGGGGTAATCAACTAGTTATATATATTAGTATATTACTTTATCAGAGAGAGAAGCTAATGTACAAAACGTTCTTAAAATAAAAAGTGTAAGAAGCAATAACAGTCATTGATTAGGTTTAGAAACTAGATGACACGATCGTGATTATCCAACACGTTTTAAGAAGGCGGTTAATGGTTAAAGGGGAATTATGACAAATTACACATAAACAAATTTGATTTTTTTTTTAATTAAACCGCTCAAATTATGTCATTAATTGACAGTTTTAATGATTTGCTATAATCATGGAAAATCATAAACCTTTTCTCCATAAAGAAGATACTCTGTAAAAAAAAAAAAAACAAAGTATCTATTCAACGAAATCAGTAAACGACGGTCAAGCAATAAACAATCGATTGTTGTTGAATATTATAGAACGTATGTTTTGATCGTGCGTTTAACTGCTAAAATCGTCCCTGTGGTTTGGTGAAAGTTGCCACTTACGTACAAACTTGAGATTTTTTTGTCATAATCGTACCATGGTTTTAATTGTTTGTCATAATCGTACCCTAGTTTTAAATTGTTTGTCTAAATCGTCCCTTGACTTAATTGGATGGAGTTAGTGTCAGGGACGATTTAGACAAACAATTAAAACCAGAGTACGATTACGAAACACCCATAATTATTTATTATTCTAAACACGCCGTATATAAGAGTTTAAGCTGAAGGTCCCAATTTAATTATATAAAACGTCAAACTTTTATCCCATAAAAAGTATTATTGTATAACCATTAGTTTGCCAAAACAAGTTTGACTATCGTTCATGATATTTTACAAAAGCACGTTTGATCCTTTAACCGCAAGACTTGATCTGGTTCAACCCTTATGCTTATGGAAGCCACCTGAAAGTATATATATAAACAACCAATTAGCTTTCGCTATGTGAGTGTACATTAAATCACCATGTCACGTAACCACAATAACGACACACAACAAATTAGAACCATACCGCTTCCATATGGTCTATATCGCAAAACTCCCATGCGATTATTCATTGGATCAGAAAACACCCATCTAAGTCCAATTATTCACCAAGATCGCCAACTTCCAGCGATCTCATGTAGAACCATACAACTTCCATATGGTCTAAATCGCACAACTTCCATGCGATTATTCATTGGATCAGAAACCATCCATCTGAATCCAATAAGCCACCAAGATCGCCAACTTCCAGCGATCTCATGTTAAATTATAAAACTCTCATTTGATTCAACTATACCAATATACTAACATAACATTTAATTATACGTGATCAAATAAGAACTATAATAACACCCATATAGTTCTAACATATAATCAGCACATATTATATATATATATATATATACTTCCAGAGGTATGTAACACTCACCTTTGCTTTATCGATGTTTAGTCTACTTTATCCGAACTTGGTTCCCTAATCAAGACTAAGCCAATTTTAGGTACTAGTTAAATAAAAAGTGGGTACTAACTAGTCACTACCGTAGTCGGCTTTGAAGAACCTTTCCTAGTTTAAGCATGGGTGATCAGTCCATGCCTAAATTAGAGTTAGATCACCCAACACCTACCCTGGCTATGACTATTTCCCTCCTCTAAATAGTAACATACTAAATCTATTAGTTACTAAAACTAGCTTAATAATACTAGACTTAAATGAAACAATACTTAATAATAGGGAAAATGGAATTTAATAATCCCAACTTTGGGGGGTTGGAAGAGAGCAGTCCCAACTTGAAAGTTGTAATATAACGGTCCCAACTTATCAGTGTTTTTATTCTAATGGTCCCAAACTAACCCCAGTTAAGTTTTTCTAGTTAAGTGTCACGTGACATCACACATGACAGTCCTACGTGGCACAGTATGTCCAGCTGGTAAAAAACGTGGGCCCCACTTGTTTTTTCAATTAAAAAAATCTATTAATTATTTAAAAAAATCTTTAAAAACGTGGGCCCCACACCACCCCACCTACACCACCACCAACCACCGCCAACCACCTGCCACCACCACCAACCACCTGCCACCTACCACCACCACCACCAACCACCTGTTACGAAGAACCCTAATTCTATACTCGATCAATTGACCAACGATTCAAACCTGTTAATCAAATTAATGTTAGGGCTATTATAGAAAAATGAATTCCGAACAAAACCATACTAAATAATCATACTAACCTGTTCTTTTTCTAGGTGTAATCAATTAAAAAGGGTGTTCGGTCACCGAGCATAAAACCAACGAATTGGAGCTTTATTTGGATGTTTTTGATGGGGTTTTTTGCATAGAATAGATCTACTAAGATGCATGAATGATTATATGGCTTCAATTCGTGGTATTTATAAACGATTTAATAAGTGGGTTTGTTAAAATGACGGTGGTGGTGGTGGTGAAGATGACGGTGGTGGCAGGTGATTGTGGTGGTGGTGATAAAGATGACGGTGGTGGCAGGTGGTTGTGGTGGTGGTGGTGATGGTGGTGGTGGCATGTGGTTGTGGTGGTGGTGGTGGTGGTGAACATGACGAAGATGATGGAGATGGTGGATAATGGGCCCACCTTTTTTTTGACAGATCCACACTTTATGCCACGTAGGACTGTCACGTGTGATGCCAAGTAGCACTTAACTAGAAAAACTTAACTGGGGTTAGTTTGGGACCATTAGAATAAAAACATTGACAAATTGGGACCGTTATATTACAACTTTCAAGTTGAGACTGCTCCTTCCAACCCCCTAAATTAGGATTATTAAATTCCATTTCCCCCTTCTTTAATAATATGAATACTTGCGCTGCTTGAAATGGTGGTTGCAAAGAAAAGATGACAAAGTATGAGAGAACTACTTCTCATTTATAACCTGACTTCGTCACTTAAACACTATGACCGTCATTTGTGTTTTTTTTTTTAAATGAAGCACATCAAATTTCTTAATGACGAAGAAACGAAAGTCCTCTTTATATTGAGGCCACGTATCGTGCACATATCTATGCATATACAAACACGTCGCAGAGACTAAAACACATTCATATTTTGATACCTAAATTTTATTATAATATTATCAATTCAGCGGATTCACTCATTTTTTTCGTATAACTTATGATATATAACGTTTTATAAAAATACAAATATACTGTTGAGAGGAGCTTATTTTGCTCTACGTTTTAACCTAAGTTTCATTTAAAACTGATTAGGGTTCAAATATAATATAATATAATATATTATATTATTACTAAACGGTCTCCTATAATCCTAACCACTCGCCTATATCTCATAACTCAAATAATCATACTAACCATCACTTGCTCGTCTTAAATACACAAATATATATCTTACATGTTATTGGTTCATTTTAACGGTTAATGACCCGTTTCATTCACTAATAAATATGAACCAGCACATTTTATATATAACAAAAACAGGATGTTACCGATTATGACAAAAAAATCTCAAGTTTGGACGTAGGTGACAACTTTCAACAAACCACAGGGACGATTTTAGCATTTTACCCTATAAATTATTAAAGCGTTTTATGTATGTCTTTGATTGCAATGATTTCATATTGTGATGTTGTTAAAACGCACGTATAATATACCAAAACGTACCTTTATATCTGTGAGTATTATAATCAAATGTTATGTTGATAAACGCACTTATAATACACTAAAACGCACTTATAATACACTAAAACGCATGTTATAAAATTGATAGTAATCAACTACCATTGTAAAAACATAAAACGTACTTATAAATCACTAAAACGCATGTTATAAAATTGATAGTATTCAACTGCCATTGTAAAAACATAAAACGCTTATAATGTTTTTATAAAACGCATCTTCTTGCTTTGCAACATGATTTCATGTGAATGTATTTGTTCATTGTTGTTTGTTTAATTTTGAAGATGAAAAACCGGGAATGTTATTAAAAAATGTTCTAATAATGATTTCCAAACATAAAACGCACGTACAATATACTAAAACACATCTAATGTATTGATGTCATTCAAATTACCTTGGAAAAACATAAAACGCATTTATATATTACACAATATCAATGTTCAATAAAAGTAAAACGCATTTGTAAAACCATAAAACGCATTTGTATCAATGTTCATCAGTAGTTTGCTCATCAAAAGTTAGGCTATCAGTGATTTGATTCAGCAGTAGTTATTAACTTCTTCTTCAGTAGTTACAAACACTTCATCATAAGTTATCAACCAACAGTAATCAGTAGTTTCATTAATCAGATATTTGGTTTGGCTTTCATCAGTAGTTACCAATAATACACAGTGTCAATGTTCAATAAACGAAAACGTTGTCACACCCCGAAAATCCTTGTGGGTTGATCTCTTTAATACTACGCAGCGGAATATATACTTCTAAGACTCTTTGAACTCCAAACGCCATTTCTAAGACTCTTGGGTTTCCAGTTCCAAGATGTTTGCCTATTCCAACCATGCCATTGCCAAAATCTAAACCTGAAAGACATACTTAAAGACGTCAACATAAAGTTGGTGAGTTCATGGTTTTATTTTGTACTTTGCAAACCCATTTTCAATAACGTGATTTCTTCCCATAATCACCCAACCTGAACCATCCTGTTCAATAATGAGATTTCTTCCCATAGTATAAAACGTATTTAAAAGCAGAAGTAGTAAAACAAAACGTTCGATGCCAACATGTTTTTATAAAATAAGAAGCGATTGTCGCATTTACAGGTTTTAAAGCAACTACTCATATTTCTTTAGCTTTTAAAACAAAAGGCGTATGATTTCCGTATTACTAGAATAGAACTATGTAGACTAGCTAGGTCTTACAAGCATATGATGTATCCTAAGGCTCCTAACCAATCCATAACTGCTGTTCCACTCACCATGAGAGGAACATTTGGAGTTTATGTTCATTCTTTCAATTAGATCCCATAAAACAACAATACCTTGATCATGAAAACGGGGGAGTCAACCCAATAGTACTACAACATAAACAACGGCCTTTTCTGAAGATTAATGATTAGATGTGCTGAGAGTGTGTGGCAACCCGTCAGTTGGCAACCCGTCGGTACACACTGATGTCACGTTATTCGAACGTATCCACCGGTGCACAAACCAAAGGGCATCATATATTCTATATTCTAGTTTATTCATCATACCCGCATGTTAATCTCCCCGATTGTTAAGATGTCCGAAAAACATTTAAATGAAAAGGGGTCGAGAAAAACATATAATACCATTTATCCATTTAATACCAATTTGTATCTTCTCGTACAAATTATCCATTTAATACCAATTTGTATCTTCCCGTACAAATTATCCATTTAATACCAATTTGTACCTTCCCGTACAAATTATCCATTTAATACCAATTTGTATCTTCCCGTACAAATTATCCATTTAATACCAATTTGTACCTTCCCGTACAAATTATCCATTTAATACCAATTTGTATCGATAATATATATATATATACACTTATATATATATATATAATAATAATAACAACAACAAATCAAGATAATATACCGTATAATATACGCATGCATGACCGATGTTGACCAGATCTGGCCGAACCCGAACCGAACCAGATCTGACCAAAAACACTTCTAACCGCGCCTCAAATCTGATCTATCTTCTAACCATAATACCCGGGACCCGAACCCGTCTCGAGACTCGAACTGAACCCGATCATCGTCACCATCAACATCAACCAACATGCAGCCCCAAAACACCCGAACCATACAACCTTTGTACCTGATGGGACCATTTATCACTCGAACTATCAAAATAACCGAACCAGACCCGAGTACCCAACTCAGATCTGAACCCGAACAACTTAATCTGCTGCATGCAAGCAAAATCACCACCATTTTTCGGGGCTGAACCAGACCAGACCAGATCTAGTCCGTCCGACCCAAGACCCGACCCGAACAACTCCACCACAGCCACCAAGGGCTGCCGCCGCCGCTGTCTGCTCCGGCAACCACAACCATAACCGGACAAACACCACAACAATAATCTGACTTGAACCGAGCCCTACCAGACCCAAACACCATCTAAACCGGACCGCCGCCGCCGCCCGGCTTCTGAACCCTACCGACGCCACCACTGCAGCCCGTAACTGAACAAAACCACCACTACCTTAGCCCAAATCGGGCTTTAGAAGGTCGCCACCCCTGCACCTACCCATTCGGGGCTTCTTGGACCACCACGCCGCCGTCGTTCCTTCTACAACCACCGCCCGAACCTGCAACACCACGTCGCCCTTGCCCCTTTTGGGCCTGAAAACAGTGCGCCGCCACCACCATTAGGTAGGTGGTGGCCGGCCGGTCCATTACCAGGAAGCGAGAGGGCAGAGCGAGGTGAGGGAGAGAGAGAGAGCAGAGAGAGAGTGACGAGAGAGATGAGAGAGATGAGGGGATTTCTAGAGAGAGTTGAGAGGATTTGAGGGTTTTCTTGAATGTTGTGGGATAAGAAATGAGAAATGAAGAAGAACACTACCCTTTTATAGCTAGGGTTTAGAGTTAGATAGGTAGATACCGCGTTTCGAACCCATAATCTCACGAAACGTCTCGGTTCATATCTAGGCTCAATAATTAATTATAAGAATTAGTCGGTTTTATTCGTAATCTTAAATAACGTTAGACCGAGCAAAAATATAATTAACATCGGTATCCTACGCGTTCTTTCAGAGCGTCCATTAGAATCGCGTTATCCTAACCGGTTACCGTTTCCTCCATTTAGACGACCCGATAGCTTTCGATATTAAATAAATAACATTATTTAAAATAAATAATTATTTCGAAAGCACAAATGCGGTTAAAACCACGCATTTTGATGTCCGGTTCTCATATCGGTTACTCTCCGCGTTCTCCAAACGCTACGCTTTCATCCGTTCTTCAAGCCGATTCCACATCCGATCGCTTCAACAACAAATACGTGCCGTATTTATACGCAATAACTCTAGGTCTGTCCATTCAGACGAATTCTTATCGATATCAGTTCATTAACGTTAAGATGCACAATCTTTCTTTAGAACATCTAGACGTCCACGAACTTCACGAAAGACATTGTTGGACTTGTAACAACTCAACTTAACCAAAATCAACCTTAGTATATGCGAAGCATATAGGGATCATGATCAAGATCCAGTCAACGGTTGACCGAATTTTACCGGTTGTCACAAACGCATTTAAAAAACCTTAAAACACACTTTGTATGTTGAACACACCCTTCATCACCTTGATCTTCATTGTCTTCAGAATCATCATGTTGTTGTTCATTTTTTTGTTCTTCTTCGTTTTTAACCGTAACATCTTAAAAATCATAATTATCTTGAATCCTTCTATGTTTAGCCATGAAATCATACCTATCACAACCTTCTTCATCAGTATTATGTAAAACTTCTTGTATTATATCTACAATATAAAAACAGATATCTATCAGCCTCTGGTGAACTATATTATCTTCGAAAATATATGAAAAACACGAAAATTAACCTTGAATGTTTAGGTTATCAATATCAGCCACAAGATCTTCTTATCTGATTATGGTTTCGGGTTCGTGTTAAAGTCTGATACACAATTAAAACGCATAATAAGATTACGATTAAATGAACAAAAACAGAGCAACATACTGAACATGACGATAAACTCTTCAATTGAATATCAAATTTGAAATTTTTTTGATCGAACAATAGTGTACTCTGATCGGCGTTTGAATTATGTAAAAAATATGAAAGAAGATTGTGTAATCGGTTACGAAAATTTGAATTCAATATCACGTAAAACCAGGGATTGATATTTTTTTATCAATATTAGAACGTGATTAATGGAGGTGTAAAAGTCTATAATACCCTCCTAAGCCTTCACAACGAACACTGAGGGTGTAACCGCCAGATTCCACGTGTCAAATTGTAATGGCTTCTTACACTTTGTATATTAAGGTACTTTGTACCCTACACCTTCTCTAATATTTTAATGCCTTTTGATTTAAAATATTATCTTTTCATTTTTTATTTTTTTTTGAACGACAAATTTTTATTATACCTTTATTCCACCTCACCTTGCATTTGCAAGGATTTGAACCCACAACCTTACATTTGTAAGGGGGGACACCATACCACTAGACCAAGAGGTCATGGGTATTATCTTTTCATTTGGTTGTGTTTTTTCAAGACACGTGAGTGACGATGCGCAAGCAGTCACAACAGTCCCACGCTCACCCCACTCATAACAGCCCCATGTTAATTCGACGCAAAAAAAAGGAATTTGTGTTGGATTTGTAAGTTGTGGTCGCGTCAGTGCTCATCCCCAGCCACAACAGCCTAGCGTGATTGGGTTACTTAATAATCACGTCGATGGCTCACGGTGGTGCTCACTGCGAGCCACAACATACAGCCTAAGGGGTAGTGTTGTAGCGGTGTCCGGATGATTTTCTGTATGAGACATTGTTGATTGTAGTTTTATTTGTGAGAAAATGTCCTATGCGAGCTAAAGGTTATATCATAATAAGTTTCCCGTGGAATAGGTGACGGGCTAGATCATTGAAAATGCTTGTGATTGTAGAAGTGGGTGTCATTTTGTCTATGGGTGTGACTAGGTGGTTGGACTTAGTTGAAGTTAAAAAATAAAAATTGGTGGTAGTTTTCCAGGGCTCAAAGTAAGCATTCCAAATCAATGTACAACTTTTGTTGCGTGATGTGCAAGTTATGAAAGAAGGTGTGGTTTAAAAAAGAGAAAGAGACTGGAATTTTATCATTGGCCAGGTGTCCAACTTTCCATATCATTACATAGCCTGATCCTCGTCTTTTTCTTCTTTTTTTTCTCCTTTCTTTTTAACCTTTTGCTTTTTTATTATTAGGTTTTATATTCGAACCTTACCAACATAAATAAACTTTTTGAGGTTTAAAAAATATGTTTTTATTGCGTTGTACAACGTGACACTTGCTTTCTATGTTATAGGTTAGAACTAGATTATACTCCGGAAGCGTTCTGGGTTGAGAAATTTAATATGATACATCAATTTTATATATGAAATAGACTGATGTATAACTCTAATATTAATATCTAACCTAAAAGAATGTAAAACTCTAATGTAACTCTAATATTAACAATCATCCTAAAGACTAAACAAATGTAAAACTGTAACATATTAATATTGATACCTAACTTAAAACAACGTATAACTCTATTAACCTATTCGGCTCTGGTTGAAAAAAAATTCATATTTACTGATTTAAACATAATTAGTGACTTGTGTATACATGATTAATGATTTACCTGAACACTTTGTGTTTTTTTCCTGTATGAACAAAACCTCACAAAAAAATTTTCCCGTTTTTATATAGCACTATGGTACTCGTTGGAAAGATAATAAAACGCTCGTTAATTTGGTGTAACTTTTTTTCTTTAAAAAATCTCGTATATTAAAGATATAAACGTTTAAAAATTATGGGAGGAAACATGGGTGAAAAATCAAATTTTGTTTTTAAATTATTTTTTTCCTAAAATATCTCAATGCCACATGGGATGACACATGACACACCCAAAGAAGAGAATGTCTATTTGAGTGCCATGTCATTAAAATGGCTTTGGTTTATTATATGTATAGATAGATAGATAGATATTTTAAAATAACATATTATTGAAATTTATTATTAATTATACTTTTTTTTTATGCACAGAAGTGTAATACTTTATGTTTAGAGTGTTTTTTAAAGAGTTTTTCTTTTTAACCTAAATTTTTTCCCTGTTGTCCATCGACTACGCCTTCCGGTCTGATCTTAGGCCTCCACCTAAAAGAGAACTTAATTTAGCAGCTCTTTCCAAAAGGCGATGTCCCGGCTATTCACGGAACGTGAGAAGCAAACGATTACTCATATGCTTCCGGAAGAAATCGAAGGCAATTCTGATTGGTCAATAAAAATCTGGTTGTGACCAAGAAACCACCGGTTTCGCTTGGTGGGCCGGGAATGCTCGGCTTTTCACAGCTAACCCCATTTTCTTAATGCCGATCTTTTTTTTCTATTTAAACTCACAATTTTTTTACTTTCGACCTGGACTTTTCATCCTTCCCAAACTTTTTTCATTTTTCGTTTCATTCTAATTTTTTGAGTTAACACATCGTGATTTGTGCGTGGTTCAATGTTTTTACGTTTCATTATAATTTTTGTGCAGTTAACACGACACACGTGTTTGATTTAACGTATTTACGCCTATTTTTTCTCATTTGGCAAGTTCGTCGCAATGCACGAGTCCTATATCGACTTAGTTATTCTTTTCCATATTTTACGTTTTGTCTAATTTTTTCTCATTAACACACCGCTACTTCGGTGTTGGTGGTCGTTGGCGGTGTGTGATATTTGTGTTATTTAGCACGGTTTACACCCCTCGCCGCAACTAGTTATGTTGTTAATTACTATATTTTTTTAATTATCTTTTTCTCAATCAAGAAATATAATACGACAGGGGAAATAAAACGAAGAAAATCGTATACTTTTACAAAGAAAATCCTTGTAAATCTAGTGGTCGGAATCCATAATTATGACGATATTCTTTCATATGTAAGGGGCACGAGCCACTCCTCGGCTACCTCTACCTGTGTTCGACAACACACCCGCCACCATATCGACAGCAGTAAAAAACGTTGCAGCTCGGCAATAACTTACCGAGCTGCAACGGTCAAAAAATCAATACATTCACCCCTCCCCCCAAAAAATGATCAAACCTGTTTTTACCTCGTCACTAGCATTGATAGAGTTCTATTTGGTGATGGTGAGTAGGGTTTATTGAATGAACAAAGTAAGAGCTAGGGACTTAAGATGAGAGTGAAACAAGTGGTGAATGATGACAATACAACTTGCTTATTTATATATAAATGAAGAGGAAAAGAGTGTCCCCTTATTGTTTCGAAGAAACATGGATCAATTGAAGATGGGTGAGGGTTGTCAACTAAACTTGGATCTGGTTAACCTGCAAAACAGAACATAGTTAGGCTTGTCACAGGGGAGACGGATGCTCTCTTTGTGACCACCATCCTATGTGAGAATAAGTATAGGTTTCTGAAATGATAAAGTAGAGAGAGAGAGAGAGAGAGAGAGAGAGAGAGAGAGAGAGAGAGAGAGAGAGAGAGAGTTTGATCCGGAGGTTTGCAAGTACCCTTCAATGAGGGTTGAGTTGGAGTATTTACACTTTTCTTGGTGGGCTTCGAATGTTTAAAGCCCATGGGCTTTTACTATGGAGCCGAGCCACCGAAGTGTTAGGTTGATCGTATTAATATTGGTTTAGCCTTCGGTCATAAATCTCTTAGTCTTTTCATTAAACAAGTAAGAAAAATCATAAAATATGTACTATCAACTTTAAAAGTGAACCATTTCATTATTGGAGGACAAATATAGTTATTGATAAAGCTAAATAGTTAATGTATAGGATGCATTGTTAGAAAGCTACGGCTAATTGACTAAATAGCATACCGAAGAAATCCGTTCTTTTATATCTCCACTCTTTTATATATATGTGAATCTAGATATATTCTATTTGTCTAACATCTCCATAAGACTATAAGAGCTTGATTACAAATCAAGTTGTACAAAAAACACATAAAAGTTTGATTACAAATTAAGTTGTACAAAACATAATGTGGCACACCTTAAATCCTAGAAAATGAATTCGGTTAATCTTCTGGTACAACAGTTTCGGTACATGTATTACCAAAACCGGTATATGTTTTTTTTTTCATGCGTTTTCGAAGATATAAATTACGTGTATGGCAAATTGGCAAGTGCCGACACAGCAACGAGCCAACACGATGCTGACAGATCGCCGGCCCGCTACGAAGCACAGTGGTCTGCCCGCCGTGAAGCGTGGGTGCAACCCACTAGTTATTAATAGTTAAAAGAACAACAGTGACATTTTTTATTTAATTTTAAAAAACTAAGTTAAATGAATGCGTTGGGCAGGTCTCACGAAAAGAATGCAAGAAATTATGAATGGGCTAGTCACCATATTGGTTTTGGGCCAATTAGAATCGGATTTTTGGGCTATTCGAAATAGCGAACAAAAAATAACGAGACAATGTTAGGGTGAAAATAAGTGAATTTTTTATATATGGCTAACCAGATATCGAGTTCTAGCTGATCACTTGTAAGTTCCTGGTTTGTTGATGTGTTTGAATCTTAGAAAATTATTTTTATGTTTGATTCTAAAATACATTTTATAATTGGTTCACCCGGCATTCTTCTTTAGAGAAACTCTATATTATTGTATTATGTCCCTATATGACTAAATCGGTATAGACTTATAGATCGTTGTAGTTTATTGTTGAATCACCAATAGGGATGAGCATACAAGGCCGAATACCGATACCGTCCCGTCCTGATCCCGTACCGAACCGAGGGTGTTCAGTATCGGTATCAGTACCCACATTTAGAGGTTTTCGGTTTCGGTATTATCGGTATCGGTACGGGATCGGTATGGTATCGGTATTTTAAGGTACAATACCGATACCGTACCATACCGTATGTGTTCGGTATCGGTATCAGTATTGGGTTTTGAGAGTTTTCGGTATCGGTTTTTTCGGGATCGGTATCAGTTGGTACCGATACCGTCCCGAGCTCATCCCTAATCACTAAGATGTCATTATATTACGCTGAAAAATCTATTATGTTGTATTATGACCTACCTAATTGGTTGACTTCAATCTACGTTCAAAAAAAATGTAATATGTCAAATGTTCAGATGAAATTACAAGTTTATGGTATTGCTTAGATCCTTGACGGGAAATGATTGCATGTTTCTTAACTCGTCTTTGTTTTTTGTGTTTCTTGTTTATTGTTTCCTAGTTTAATTGCAAGTTTTCAACTAAATCTAGCAGTAGTTTATTTCATCATCAATCAAATCTTTTAACTTTGATTTCGTACAACTTGTATAGCTAACCACATACTCCGTCATTGCACCGTTAAGCCTAACCGCATCAAGCAATGCACTTGAACAACCTGTTTTAGACCTAAGTATAGGTCGACTATTTCTTTGTATTACTACTTACAGAAAATGCACATAAAACCCATCTACACTAAGGAGAACTTGTTTCTTAATCCAACTCAAACTTCTACCAATGCTCAAACAATTAATAAACATATACTGAACACCATCTATCTCTACCTCAGTCAAGATTTCCCTATATATTCTCCGTGATAATATTCATGGTTTAGCTCTTCTTCCTTTCAGGCGCGCTTACGGCTGTGCGCATATAAAGTATATATGTGTGGCCCTCGGGGGGCAAAAGTAAAGTTGCACTAATTTTAACGTTATTTTACTAATTTCATGAAAATAACGTTAAAAATGACGGACGGTTAATCATGCATCAGATGGTGGCGTTGATAACCAAAAGACAAAGGGGTACATGCACCGGTTGGGTTTGTCCGATTGCTAAGTGTTATGTGCCTTATGTCTAAGGCTTGATACAAAATCACTATTGAGCCGGGGGTCTCACTGGAAGCAACCTCTCTATTCCCACGGGGTAGAGGTAAGGCTGTCTATATCTTACGTTCCTCAGACCCTACCTTAGCTTTTGCTATTGGCGGGATTAACTGAGTATGATGATGATGATGAGCTCTTCTTCCTTTCAGTTTAAAATGCCCTTTTACGTGCATGATTATTTGTAGGGTCCATCAGAGTTAACGTGTTACTACCGTTGAAGTCAAGGGTTCGAGCCCCGTCAAAGACAGGTTTAGTTGTAATTTAAGCCGTTAAAAAGGATGATGTTTATGTGTAAAGAATTGTTCGAAAGTTAGAATTCTCATTACCTGAAACCTAACGTTAATGTGTTATACAATATCCGTACTTAAAAACAGTTTGAAATATTAAAAACAAATAATCAAGTACACCTCCTAATAGTTAATTAAACACTTTTAATATTACAAATTCTATTCGATCTTCAAAATACTACAAACAAAGGGGTTGTATCAATATAATCAGAAGATACCCATTCCAAATGTTTGAGATCAAGTTTGTTGTATTTTTCTCTAAGATGGTGGAATTCATTTGTGCGTCAAAAATCTTCTTGCAATCCCATCATTCGATCCTTCAACAAGTGTATAATTAACAAAGCATAATTGATGAATTGTTTTCCACTTTGTTGTGCTTCCACTTCTGTTATTTCATCAGTCACGCCACCTTACCCATTGCCACAATCCACATATATGTAGTTTGAATTTTTTACTTTTGTGTTATGGTACTTATCTATCATAAATAGTACGGTAAACGAATCAAATGTTCAATGAACAAATCGTGAGCCATTACGCACATGACCGAGAAATTTCATTCAATTAGTTAAATGAACAAACACGAACAAAGGTCCTGTTCATCCAAATGTGTTCGTGATTTTTCCACATTTATTTATTTTATATCTACCTTTTTTCTATTCTTTAATTCTTGTTTATTTATTACTCTAACAAACAATATAGGAAACCTTATTCCAACCTTGTTTATGAACCTTTCCCTATTCCTATTCATATTCCTTCTCGTTATTCACATCAAAAAATACTATCGACCTTCGTTCTATGATTAGGGTTTCAAGTTTAAGTCAATGTTGTAAAACAAGGCCGAGTTGACCGATTACTCCCCGAGTACTCGCTCCAAGGTAGGTCGCCAGGTATAACCGAGTTGGCCGATTACTCCGAGTACTCCCCACATAGGCCGATTTGAGCCCCCGAGTACTCCCCGATTAATCCGAGTACTCGCTCCAGGGTGGGTCACCGAGTACAAGCCCAAACCGAGTTTTGCAACAGTGGTTGCAGTGTTGCTCCCTCCAGCATCCACCACTAGCCTCCTCCATTGATTTTATTTTCGTTTGTGAACATATTCATTTTGTTAATGAACGAATAAGAACATAAAATCTAGCATGATAAGCATTCATTAACGAATTATTTCATTAGCGCGCACACATAAACAAGGCCTTTGAAGAAACACGGATCCTCGATCACCGGGTTAGGGTTGATCTTGGTAGTGATTCCACGGGGTATTTATAAAAATGAGTATTTATAAAAAGTGTGGGTCTGAGGACAAGACCAATGATGTTAAGAGACTACAGATTAGAAGAGCCGAGCCTCTAAACATTAGTATATAAAATAAGGGGTCGGAAAAGTATGAGGAGCTCGTAGTCTTTTCGATGGAAGTTCTAGTGAATATCGGATGCCAATAAAAGGAGAAGGGACCCCTCCTTTTATAGTACCTCAACGTTCAACTTCCTCAGTCCATTCTCTACCCTTTTGTGGGGTCCGGCCCAGGTAGAGGTGTCTCAAGCTTTCCGGACCAAGTCCTCAAGCCCAATTGGTGCAAGTGGGTTTGGTAAAAAAGAGGAGAAAGGGGGGGGGGGGGGGATGTTACCGTGCTGTCGATAATACACGTGGCGGACAAATGGGTTGGAAAAGTACGAGGAGCTCGTAGTCTTTTCGATGGAAGTTCTAGTGCATATCGGATGCCAATAAAAGGAGAAGGGGCTCCTCCTTTTATAGTACCTCGACGTTCAACTCCTCAGCCCATCCTCTAACCTTTGTGGGGCCCGACCCAGGTAGAGGTGTCTCTATTTTTTCTTCCCAAGTCCTCAAGCCCAATTGGTGCAAGTGGGTTTGATAAAAAAGAGGAGAAAATGGGGGATGTCACCGTCCTGTCAATAATACACGTGGCGTCCGCTGAGTGGACTCTGATGGGCGGCGGACACGTGGCGTCCGCCTGTTGGCTACTCCAAGGTGGTGGGTAATCATCGTGTATATCTAGAAGCTGAGGCAAGTGGAGGTTGAGAAAGTCTTCTGTCAAAGATATCTTGGCTGAAGAGTTGCCACGTCGTCGTCCGTTTTGGGTGTCAGGCTGGGCGCAACCTTTGATTGGTTGAGGACTCTGACGGGCAGCTTGCTTCGTCAGAAACAGTTGTCCAGGGCAAAACTGCCCTGAGGTATGTGTCTCGATCCTGCCATGGAAGGTATCTTTCAATCGTGTCGACGAAGGTTCACTTATCTTGTTGAAGAAGCTTCGTGGTGTGTCAATTGGGTTATGACGCACGGTAGTCCGCTGACGTAAAACGGGCGGCAGATCGTGCGTCCATTGGGTTATGGACGCGTGGTAATCCGCTGATGTAAAACAGGCAACAGTCCGTGCGTCCATTGGGTTATGGACGCATGCTAGTCCGCTTATGTAAAACGGACGGGAGAACCAACATCATTCTTAATAGGCGCAACTTCATGTAAGTTGATTTTTGATATGGTATTACTGAATTTTGGTACCATATTCCTTCAGCCTTGTTCGTATTCGTTTCATCGATTTACAGCCCCAATCATAAGAAATGTCAACTAAATTGTTATGGTCTCTTGAGCACTCATTCTGGTTATCATATTGTTCTAGTAAATATTATATAACAAGGGTTTATTGTATCATTACACCAAAACGTAATTGCTAATTTATAGACTTACAACAGATTAAAGTTTTTCTAAAACAAACATAAATGATAAACCATGAAAATTAACCAATATGCCAATCTACCACCTCCGTAATTCTAATTAAATTCCTCAAAATACAGTTTATATTATCCATCTTGTAGGAATATTTCTTGATGCCAATGTAGTGTCTTGTTCTCAGTCGAATTACAAAACTACCCCACAAAATCATGAATCAACTGACCTCCGAAATGCTGTCGAAACTGATGTTCATGCTGCTGCAACTGCTGAACATGTTCCGCGTTCTGCCAGAGTCCTAAAGTAAGCGAAACGGGCCCAACACCACCTGGGTAGGGCATCATGTTTGCATACGACCGGTCTATTGTAGCTTGAGGAATCTGATAATCAGGCCTGGACCGTTTCTCGTGGTCCCATTGTTGCTCATTTGGTTCATTTTGACTGTTTGTCACGGTTAAGGCTCCAGAAGTCCTTGAACACTCAGGTTGTTGCTTGTTTGTCATTGAGCCCATGTCCACGCGGCTCGTGTCTTGGCCATCAGCTAGAGGCTTGTTTGAGCTTGTGTCGGCTAAGCCTTTTGTTTCTAGGGTGTGGATTTCTTCAACCATCGGCTTCCAGATGCGTACTCGCGCATTTATGAACCAGTTTGAAACCTAATATAGTGATAACCATTAAAAGTCTGTTATTTAGAGCACTTTAAATATTTATTCATTGATTTTTTTTTTATTTTTTTTTTTTGTAATCATATTTGATGCATATTAAACCTTAACTTCTAACCTGATTTCTTGTTAATCCTGTTTGAGTTGCCAACATATGCTTGTCCGCATCCGAAGGATACCTAGACAAATACAATTTAAAAAAAAAATCAACATATATATAAAAAATGCAAATAGATATGCATAGAGAAAGCGTAGTTTGTTACGGGTGAAGAAAATGTTCGAATAACCAAGCTTTCAAAACTGAGACTGCGCGTTCAGGAAGGCCTCGTTGAGGCCGCCAAAGAGGTTGTTGGTTTCCAGAAAAGCCCGTTCCACCACTAGATTTCCCATGTCTTTGAAAGTTAGGGTCGATAGACCTCAACGAATCAGTTGCATTATTAGCATCAAAAGTTTTACTTGGAGAACACATATCATCAAAGGTTTTCTTCATTTGTGTGAGTTGCTCAGAAATGGCATTCTTCACAAAGTGAAAGTGTCGCGAAACCGACTTTAAAGCCAAAGAAACGTAAGGCGTTGCTGTAGTAAGTCCTGCAACTGTTTCAAAAGACGAAATCACCATTTGCATCTGCTGATGGTATTGTTTGTATCTTCTGCATACCTTTTTTGAAACATAACAACAATGTCAAAAGATTTTAAACATTAAGGTTAAATTCATTAAAAAAAAAAAACCGCTAAACGATAATTCTAGTAACAGTTTGGTTGGTCAGTGGGGAGGATATCTACTTAATTTTTGGACATGTAACAAAAAGTTTGATGGGATGGAAAACATAGCATGTGAAATCTCAATTATGCTGAGATTAGGGAGTTTGAAAGTGACCTGATAGTGGGGTAACTACAGTTTAAAGTTGGTTTAATTGGTCTTTTGATAATGATAATTAGAGTTCTAATAGTTCCATGCATCTTGCTAGACTTTAGATGATCTACCAAATATTCTCCTTTTAATATTAATATTGTCGGATCGTCACGTTTGAGAGGTTATTTCAAATTGGCATGTAGTCATTGTACATGTCTTGAGCAATCATATCACATGCTACAACTATTTCATGACTATGGAACATTTACAAACATATGTTAAAGACTTAAAGATATGCATTTACAACAAAAGTTATGAGCAACAATCAATCACACTAATCCCATATAACATTTATATAGTTGTATTATTTGTTTCATAAACTTAAAGAATCTATCTTTTATTCTTCTACCACTACCATTTGGGAAAAAAAGAATATAAACAGCACAAAAATGTGCAACACCCAAAATGTATGTTTGGAATCACTAAGAAACATAATAGCATCCACAATGCATAGCAAAGGATGTAAATGAGTAGCCCACCAATCGTCAAGGTATAAAAAATTGGGACTTTCGTCGTTCTGAAAGGACACACATGGGTCGCGGGTGAGGGCCTCACAAGTTGCAAAATACAATATTTATTATGTAAGGTGGGACAAAGGAAAGATACAAGGACAAATGCATATGTTTGGCTATAAAAAAGACTATCTCCATTGGGCGCCCTTGAGGGCCGCCCTTGTCACGAGCTGCATTGGAGCTCCTCGCCTTTGGTGAAGGGCACCAAGGGGTGAAACTTGGTTGGGTGCGGGTTAGTTTAATGTATTATTTTATGTTTCGATTTAATTTCTAGCTCTTTAGACATTTGTACACAACATTTGTTTTTAATTTTTAATCACTTTAAATATATTAATTGGGTAAAATAACAAAAAATATGTAATGTCTTAATTTCTAAAATACTAATTTGTATAATGCTCTAAATTGATACAAATTATTCTTATTAGTAAAGTCATTATTTATATAAATTATTTCACTAAAACCTATTTATTTATTATATAATAAGTCAATTAAAATTTTACAATTTTTTATTTAGTACAAAAAAAAATGATTATTGAAACCAAATGTAAAAACTTATAAAGAGTTTGCATTGAAGATAGTTCATTATTACGACATGACATTGCAAATGCTTTTGAGGTAGCAATAGAGTAAAGATCAAATACAAAGTGTTTTTTTTGTTTTCATCAATGTTTTTATAATCGGAACGTATAGCTGGCCGATTCTATATCCGGTTCCCAATCCAACTAGCCGTTCCTATCTGGTTTTGAAAACACTGGTTTTTCGAAAATTAGTTTGATATATTTACCCAAAACGATTACCCTAAATCACATAATTAGGGTTGCAAACGAACCGAACTTTCAGCGAACAGTTCATGAACCGTTCGGCGGGAAGTTCGTTTGTGTTCGTTTGTTTAATAAATGAACGAAGACGAACAAAAATTTTCGTTCGTTTAGTTAAATGAACGAACACGAACAGAGGCCGCGTTCGTTCGTTTATGTTCGTGAACGTTCGGTAACGTGTTCGTTTGTGTTCAATAATTTAATAAGGTTTTTAATTTTTTATATTCCTTTATTTTTATTTATTTTACAAAAATAAATAAATAATCAAATAATTTATGTAGGTAAATATATGACTATATGAGATCAATAATCCTACTTTTAGTCTTCATGCTCACTGCTAAGTATATGTTTCGTTCTTATCGAAAGTTAATATAGATTTGTGTATGTTTGTTTCCGTTCATGAAAACCTCTTTATGTTCGTTTGTGTTCATAAACACTTGTTTGTGTTCATTAACGTTCGTGTGCGTTCGTGAACAAACTTAACAAACGAACACGAACATGAGTATTCTCTTAACAAACGAACACGGACAAAAAACTCGTTCGGTAAGTGTTCATGAACTGTTCGTGAACACATAATTTCCTTAACGAACGAACACGAACAAGGCTTTGTTCGTGTTCGTTCGGTTCGTTTGCAGCCCTACACATAATCAAGTTAAAACATAACCCCTAACACACTTTAAACCAACACAACTATATGAACACTAATATATTTCTTTGAACTAATAACTAATCATTACTTGCAAAAGCTCAATATTCATAAATTAGAGTCTAGATTAATACCTCTTCCTGCATATACATCAACTTGGCCTTCTTATGATGAAACTCCGGCAGATACGCTTCCGAAAGAGCGCTACTCCGGCCCGTAACATGTTCATTTGCACCATAAAGAGTCGAAGACGATGCACCCGACTCACCCGAAACCCTACTCATTTCCTCTTCAAGAATCTTGTGTGTGCTATCACATGTTTGGACCAACTCATGACCCCCAACATTACAACTATCACTCAACAATTCTTGTGCAGGCTCCAAATACTTGGAATTCTTAAGAATCGTTGCATAACCCGTAAACGGGCCAAGCGGGCCCATACTCCGAAAAGAAGGCATACCCATCAACTGTTTCGGGTCTGGACTCGTTACATGCTCAACTTTTAACGGCTTCAGACCCGAATGCAGGTTCGGGTACACGCTTTTCTCTTGAGGAACCGATGATAAAGACAAAGATAACCCTTGTGTGATGTGATTGTTCTCAGTTGTACTATGACCATTATTTCTAGTAGCAACAAACCCTAACTGATCAGAACTATTCATCCAACATGGCATTGACTGATGAGCATGTGATCCAACGGTTGCAGATGTCACAACTTCTTGAAGGGTATTTTGGTAATATGGTGAACTACCATACACCTGAAGTTCACCAGATATTATCTTCTGATCACCCAAATCAACATTTTCCAAAACTTGATTATTATTATTATTATTATTATTATTATTATTACTATTATTATTATAACTTTGACTACTAATATTCATAGGAGCAACAACACTCCAACCATTACCAACAACACTTTTCCAGTTCCCACCGGTTTGCGGGTTGCCCTGACCCGAACCCGACCCGGAACCCGAACAAGATTCTTGATCTACAAAAGGATGATTAGAATGTTGTAACATGGCAATGGAATTAAGCATCTCTTGAGGGAAAACATTCGGGTCGTAGGAAACGGGTCCGTATCTGGGTCGTGGAGCTTCAAAGTTCGGGTCATGTGGTACATGTTGGTGGGTCGGGTCGTCGGAGTTTTGCTGAAACCTTAACTTATGTCGCCGGATTTTCTGGGCTACATGAGATTCTGATCTTATATTATTCATATTATTCATATCCATCAAATTCTCACAAAAGTTTATAACTTGCTTAACAATGGTTAAGTTAAATTTCCTGCATGAAAAACAGTTTAAACATATAAATTTTAACATATTTAAACTAGTTTTATACCCGTCCGGTGCGTCGGGTATTTTAATGTAATGAAAGGTCAAGACTATAATTTTTTTAAACTCTAGAGAAAAAATCAGAATAAGTTTAAAATCAAAGTACAACTTATGTAACATGTGAAATCCTTGTATTTTTAAGGTAATGAAATGTGAAGACTTTATTTTTTTATAGTCTAAAGAAAAACATAATAAGTTTGAAACTAAAGTACAACTTATTTGACATCTGAAAATTTACTAATTAAAAAGTATGACTAAATTAATTTCCTGCATGAAAACCAGTTTAAACAAAGAAATTTAACATATATGTATGTAATGAAATGCCCAAGATTTTATTTCTTTAAATTCTAAAGAAAAACATTTTAAGTTTGAAATCAAAGTACAACTTATTTAACATGTGAAAACCCTATAAAATAAAGATTTTTAAAATCTATTTAATTAAATGATGTAAAGATTCACTAACAAGTATACCCAAATTAGAAAGAAAAAAAAAAACTGTTTAAACAATGAAAAAAATAAACTAGTTTTATACCCGTTGTTCGGGTAGTTTAATGTAAATGAAATTTCTAAGACTTTGAAACCAAAGTACTAAGTTAACTAACTTAACATAAGAAAACCCTAAAAAAATAAAGATTTTAGAATCTATGCAAATAGTTAAAAGATTCACTAACAAGTTAATCACCTGAAAGATGACTGGAAGCTAGCTAGGAGGTCTTGTTTATGGTTAAGTGGCCGGAGAATGTAAAGCGACGTCGTAGTCGGTAGTGATGAAGAAAGAAGGTAGGAAGGAAGGAGAGAGTACGTGTTAAGAGGACAATGATTGCAAAGGTAGATAATGGCTTTTTAGAGTATTAATTAATTAACAGACATACATATAGCTAAGATATAGTAGTATATATTTAACGGCGTTACGATGATGTTGGATTGCCTGCGGCGGAGTTGACGGGGGTTGGATGGATAAATTGGAAGGGAAATAAATGAATAATAATAATATTAATATTAATAATATTAATATGCCCCTAGTCGGCCATTTAATTACGATAGTGTTATGATTGCCTACCTTTCTGTAGGGGCCACGTGGATTTGACGTTTATTATTAATTGGAGCTACTCGAATTCTATTTGGATTATATTTTTTTCCACTTGGTAATATGTTGGACCCTTTGGTAACACTCACGTGTATTTATGTTGTAATTTACGAAAATCAAAAGGTTTTGATTACTTATTTTTTTTAGGTTCTTGCTATTTAAACCCTTAAAAAATTATTTGTACCCCCTCTAAGAGCATTCACATCCCTTCCATCATTTTATACTCCATCTTTATATTATGAAAAATCCATCTTCTAGCTTTTTATATATAAAAAGCTACTATTCACCCCCATCAAATTATTGTGAGTGTATTTTAACGAGTAATATTATAAAATAAGTGTTTGTGAGTAAGATAAAGGTAAATATGGTGGAGGGGATGTGGAAGGTTTTTTAAAATGAGAGATAAATTTTGAAAATTATGATTTTTTGTTATATTATAGGGTATAAAATGGTGGAGGGGATGTGAATGCTCTAAGCACTAAGGTTTGGCCAAAGCTCGGCGTATTGGGCCCACGGGTGACGTGATTGTCACACCAATCACTGTTTTATCAGACTTTAAGTCACATTACTGAAAAATCGTACTTCAAAGCGCTGAGTCTTTGGCTAAAGCTCAGTGCTTTGAAGCCCAAAAGCTGACAACAGCACATGGGGCCTTAGGATTGTCTCCTAAGCGCTGAGCTTTAGGCAAAGCTCAGTGCTTTGAAGCCCTAAGCTCAGTGCTTTGCTGCCACGTTTAAGCCCACGGGCCACTGCATTTTGCCCTAAGCTCAAAGCTTAGGGCCTTTTTAAAAAAAAATTGTTTTAATGTTTTTTTAATTATTTTAATTAATTTTAACTTGTTTCCAATCAAAAAAAAATTGTTTGATTTGTTTCGGTTCGTATATTGCTCGTTTGTCGTTTTGAGTAGAAACATCCGAGTATGAACAACTTTCATAAATTAGTGTACGTGATACATGAACTATACAATCAATACCGTTTTTTTTTTTATCAAAATACATATTTAGCATGTCTAATTGATATCCTGGGTATCCGGACTCTGTTTGACGCGTTTTGGTTCGTTTATTGCTCGTTTGTGGTTTTCATTAGACATATTCCGTTGACGAACAACTTTCACAAATCATTGTACGTAATACATGATCTTTTGTTTGCTTTTATTTGTTAACGAATGCTTATATCTATTTGTTTGTTTATATGACGTTTGTTTTGAGTGATTAATATGTTAACATTTAACGTAATAAATTTTGTAATAAACAACAAGATCGTTCGTTCAAAACCTTATTTTATAATTAGACGTTTAAATGAATGAAATGTTAGAAGTTATTATATCTATTTATTATTATTAGTATTACCTTATTATTATTATTTACAAACTTAAAAAAAATCTTAAAAAAAACAAACACCAAAAAAACCCCACAAAAAAAAAAAAAATCATACAAAAAACAATCAAAACCCCACCCAAAACACCCAAAAAAACCCAACCCAACCCAACACCCAAAAAAACCCAACCCAACCCAACACCCTATCACACAAATCCCAAGACCCCATCAGCTTTTGTACTTCAAAGCACTGAGCTTTGGCCAAAAGCTCAGTGCTTAACACCAATCCCAAGGCCCCCCACCTGATCCACCTGATGCTGTCAGCTTTTGGGTTCAAAGCACTGAGCTTTGCCCAAAGCTCAGCGCTTTAAAAGCGGCTGGGGGGTTTAAATAGACAAGTGGGGGGTACCAATAAATAGGGCCTTTTTTTAACGGCGATTTTCAATTTATGCAACTTTTGGTTGTATCTTCTGCATTGGGAGACCCACTATCCTACTCTAGTCAGTTATTTGTTTTAGGCTTTTAGCCGGATCCACATTGGCTTTAAAGTCTGACTAGGTGTTCAGAGGAAAAACAACACAGGTACTTATGCGAGCGATTAACATGAAGTGGCCACCATCTATGAGTAAAACTTGCTGGCTCCAAGACTTGAACTCCCGATCAAAGTCGGTTCCAAGCCTTAGTGTCCATTGAACCAAAGGCGGGGGACTGATGACTTAAGTGATATGCTTATTTCTTTATCGCTAGTTGCTTTAGAGTATGGTGTATTTTTAGTAGGTAAATGGTGTTTTATTGTTGACGTAACAAAGCATTAGTTACATTACATAGTATTTTATTTTATATATATTTTGCTTGTATATTGTGTTTTATTTTACAGGTAAGTGCATTATATTTACCATCTAATTGTTAAAAATTATCACATGTCACACCTTTATAGTTTTTATACTTCTAGGAGTTTTGAACATTGTACCAAACCCTTACACACATATATAATTTGGAACTTCGCAAACATGCAATACTTATATCAATTATATAAACTTGTGCGGTAATGATATGCAGTCTTTTTAATAATTATGTAATAGTAATTTTACATCATTACTGATATTCATTATGTTACAAATATTTATGATCTAAAACATATAATCATACATACATTACACATACGTAGTAACTAGTTTTAACAAAGTTAGAAGCAAAATTCAGGGAAGTTGATATTTATCATCAACAATTCCCATTTAGCCTTAAAATTTAATGAATTAAAAAAATACGTGATTAATGTGTATAAGTTTTTAGTTTTATATATATGTTAGTGAGAGTTTTTTACTTTAGTGAAAAGTTTTAGGTTAAATCCCATATTTTTTTTGAAAGGTCAATATCATTCAACTGAAAAACGAAACTAAAGGCAAACCTGTCACGAGAGAGGACAGGTAGGCTACGGCCTCAACCAATTACATCAATATAAATCTACACCAATCATTCCGCTCTATACTTTTACATATGTCTCTATTTTTAATAAGAAAACCTATAGCTTTCACCTCTGCGACTATCTACATAATCTTATAAGCTTTTTGAGAAAAAAATTATTTTATTCCGCGCCATCCAAATTCTCCAACAAGCAATAATTATTAACCCATGAATAACTTCTTCTTTTAACTTTGAGATCCCCGCATACTTGGAAACCTCCAATAAATCTCTAACCATGAAAGCGTATATTTGAGGAATATTACACCAACTAGAAATAGCTTGCCAAACTCCATAGGCGATACGGCACTCCAAATCTAAAGCTTTGTTTAGCTCCTGAAATACACCTTAAACTCTGTTAGACCTGCAAAATGCAAACCATGTCAAAGTAGTGCATCCAAACCCATAAAATCACATAAAAATGCAATCTTAAATACGAAAAAATATTAGACTTTCAACAACGTATCACCTTGTCGAGTTGTTCCTTTACAGGTAAGCATAATGGCAAGGGGCACGTGTTGTCCTAGTATATGAAATGGAATTTGCAAGGTATTTGTATTGGGTCATAACTTTGACCCGTTAGGTAATTATTATGATTTAAGAAGGCATGAATTAAAGGCTTAAGGTCTCCTAATGGGCCAAGTAGCGCATTCAGATAACAAAACGCTTAACTGGTCGAGAAACTAAGCATGTGAAACCGGATGATGAAATCTGGGTTTCTATATAATAAGAAAACACTCTCATATGTATCTTTCGAGAATTTGGTTAATTATTCTCGAATCTCATCAAATGGGTCAATTGGAATTATTTCTCTGAAGTGCACACATGGAAGTTATGACACCCTAAACCGATCTAACAGAAGATACACATCGGAAATACGATCTAGAAAATTTCTTGTTTTATAAAAAATTTTCGAATGTTTAGAAAACATAACTCAAAGATATTATAGGTGTTACTTCTTTTATTGTTTCTTAATTACGTTCAATACAACTCATCTTTATTAGGTAATGTGTCTGCGACCCCGTACAATCCGCGTCCATACTCGATCTCCAACCATTCCTTGCTTTGTGAGGTAGACTAGACAACTTGCAACCACCACATAACTATTTTGTTAGTTCATTAAGTGACTTCATGCAAATATTCACAATGTGGAGATAACATCCAACAATACTCAATGATCATGTCCAAACGTGTGACATCCGTCACCTTCGTCTTTTGTCAAATAGACAATAATAGCCTTCAAATATTTCCATTAAAGTCCCTGTAAGTTTGTCGTTTTTAAATTTAATTTTAGAGCGAACTAAATGTTATCATTTATAATTATTACGAATCGGGTATAAGTTTAAATACGTTTGTGGAAAACATATTCGTAAAAAGATTTTATAAAAGAATTCAAGTTTAAAAAGTTTTAAAAGCTTTTAAGTTAAATTAGCTAATTAAGTTAAGTTTTATAAATGAAAAACTAACCATAAAATAGATAAACTAACCTAGTTAAAAATATAGGGACCATTTGTGTCAATACCCTAAAGTTCAAAATCTGTTTTTTCCCTCTCCTCTTGTTCCACCCGGTTTTCCGACGAGATCGGTTCCGGCCGCCGGAATCTTTTCCGGCAAGGCCTCATGTTCGCGAATTAATGTCCGTTTCAGAACCTTTATCATCCCAAACGTTTTCTCCATCAATGAATGACCTGTTTCAAGGTTTAAAACAAGCATTTAATATGGTTTAATCAAGCTTTAATCGCACCTAAAGCTTGTAACCGCTCGGAACTTTTAATCAATTCAAAACGCGTTTCTGATTGTCCATATTATAAATTTATGCTTGCATTACGTTTCTGCACCTGCATACACCATAAACCCACATAAGAACGTGTCAAATCATGTGCTGAACGACTCATAATCGGCCTTCTTATGTTGCGGACCTGCACACTTCTTTTCAACCTTTAAACACATTGTAAGTCCGATTATTTTTTGTGCCATTTCATTTGTTATGGACTTCCGATCATTTCCCCTAAGGAATTGATGTTTAGGTCGTTCTGAAGTCGAGTTAATTGATTTGGTTAGGGTTAGGGTTCTAAGCATGAATTGGGGAAGAAGATGAGGGATTTTGATATAAGATAAAGCTAATTCTGTTTCAAAGATAACAACTTAAGTTAATGTGGGCCAGTGGTTGCAAGTATGTATGTGTACCCAATTCACTTGGGTTCGAGCCCCTTAACAAACAGATTTTTTTCTTCTTCTTTTCTTTTCTCTATCATTGTTTTAGATATTGTTTTCCTTACATTTATATATATATAAATGGATAATCTTGAAATAATCATAATAAAATCATTTTTGCTCCAAAAATTATAAAAAATTAGGAGTAGCATCTTGACACCACAAAGAAAATTACCACACTTTTATTTTCTGGAAAATGTTTTATTTTTATATTTTTATTGAATTAAATTGTTTTAATCATATTTAATTGATTAAAAATCTATTTTTAATGAATTTAATCTCAAAATTCTTGATAAATTATTTCTAATCATTATGAATTGAAATAAAAATATTTGGTTCAGAAAACATTTATTTTTATTAATTTACCTATTTTTAATCATTTAAACATGATTTAATATCATTAAATCAGTTTTAAATATAAATAAGTTTATAAAAATTATGAGAAAATTATTTTCACTAATTTACATCAGAAAGTATCCATTTTCTATAAAAATAGTATTTTTGGATCATGTCTTGTATTATTAGCATTATTTATGTTTAATTAGACATAATTAAACAATTATTTATTTACACTATTTAAACATCTATTTCATAAATACTTTTCTTATAAAATAGAAATGTTTTATGTTTAAAAATCTTAACTACCATTTGTTGGATTATTGTGAAACTCGTAAATATTTAGTTATACATTTATGATTATCGTATTTATTTTAATTTAGTTAAAGTAATTAACTAAATTATTTTGTCTTAATTATTTAAACATATTTTTATCTAAATATTCAATAGGTAATAATTATATTACTTAAACCACATTTACAACCTTTCATATATTATTTATATACAACTTTTACATTAACGCGATTTATCATAAAAACTCTAATTCCCCAAATCGACTTAGCAAACCCTAATGCCTTAGACCCTAGTTACCTTAGACTTTTTAGACGTTTCCTTATTAGTATGCTTACACATTATAGGTTGAATTCCTCGGAATTCCCATTATTTAGCTCACGACCGCTTAAGTGGATTTTGATCGCTTTCGCAAACTGTGAGTATATCTTTCCCCTTTTTACTGTTTTACTATTCTGGGGTGACTCATGTACTTACTATAAATTTTTTATTTCATTTTACTAAAATAGCAATTCTATTGTGTGTTTGCTTATGTCATTTCGTGTATCTATGACCTGTCAAATCATTAACCGTTTCGGCCTGGCATTTCAATGAATAGTACTATGGTATATACCCTTGTGACTCTGTTGAGAGTCCTCGTCATTGCTATGTATTACATTACTACTAGCGCATACTATATATATCTGCTTTCCTTTCATAGGGTTGATTTGACCCGGATACCACTTATTACATAATTGCAAACAGTATACAACACATGAATTGCGAAACACTTTTCTACTATATGTATACAAACAGGGTATGCTCACCAATACATTTTTGTATTGACATATATTATTTTTGTACATGTTTCAGGTTGTTTATGAGATGACTTTTAAGCTTTTGGAATTTTATTTAGATTTTGGATTCATTGTATTTCAGTTTAGTTGACATTTAGAATCGTTGTATCTCATTTCAATGTAATAAACGATTTAATCAATGTATCAATATTTACACTTTTAGTCCATGAGCTATTGAACAATCGTCACTACGTGACACCTCGATGTTTCCGCCATCGGTTGGGGTGTTACAAAACGCCTTTTTGCAATTTTTGATCCGAAATCTGGATCCTAACCTCCAATTTCCATGCATTCATACTTACATACCTGCATCTTTACTACCATCTTCATAACAAAAAGTTAACAACACAACATCACATACACGTATACAAATCCCATATACAAGTTATCTTGACCTCTCATACTACTCTCCATTCATGTGTTTACTAGGACAAACATGACATCTCTTATCCTATAACCAATCTACTCATAATGAAGAAATTTGGGGTGGAGCGCAAGCTAGTGCACACCAGCGCAATGTGCGCTGGCCACCTTGCGACCCTGGCTGACTATTAATCTACGTACTTACCAGGTAGCATTGACCTATTTCTATATCACCCGAATCACCTATATGATCCATTGGCATCACATGCCCTTTTCGTTCCAATTCCTCAACCTGTGAAAATCCTCAATTTACACATATTAATATCCGGAAATCCAAATGGTGTCATACCACCATTTATGTAACACCTCAACCGATGGCAGAATCATCGAGGTGTCACATAGTGACGATTGTTCAATAACTCATGGACTAAAAGTGTAAATATAAGTAGCAACTATTCCCCATTATTTCAAACGAAATACAAATTTTCTCAAAAGGGAAGTACAAAACATAGCAAAAAGGTTCAAGTTTTATTATAGGCACTAGGTCCAAAGCCTAAGCGTGAAAAAGCAAGCATGATCAAACTTCACCTGAAAGATATACAAAACAATTTATCAACACATATAATGTATTGGTGAGCATATCCGTTTCGTTCAAAAAGTATTTCGCAATTTATGTGCTATCATAATTGCAATATGTAACTAGTAGTACCAATGTTCAAAATCAAGTCTTAAAGAATCAAGAATCAAAAAGTTTTCAAGTATCGAGAATAAAAACCATTTTAAGTATCACATAACAATGACCAAGAGCTCAACGCAACCAGAGTTAATCAGGGGATATAAATCGTAGTACTGCTCATTGTCATGTTCGACGCACAACGAGTTAATGATTTTGGCAAAGCATAAGTTCACACAAATCACATAAGCATCTCATAAAGCACATTGCGTTTTAAAGAATATACATAAGTTTAATAATAGTGGTACATGAGTCACCCCAAAATAGTAAAACAGTAAAAGATGGTTAGATATACTCATTTTTGTTAAGTAGTAAGTTGACTCAGCGAGCGAGTATGAGGGCGCGAATCCAAAGACTCAATCTAAAGTTTCAAGTATCCCAAAATAAGTATTTAAGATTAATAAAGTCTAGGGTTCTTATTCTAAGGCACTTTGGATGTTACGTCTATATTTGGGATTTTTAAGTTTAATAAATGACATGGAAAAATATAAACTATTATTTTTGTTATCATATGTTATGAAAATAATATAATGAGTTTAGTTTCTCTAAAACATGTATTTTTCTAAGGTTAAAATAATATATTTTATTCAGAAAATATTTATAATAACTTTAAGAATTTTTATTACATTCGTATTAGTAAAACTAACACAAAATCATAAATAAATCCAAAACAATTTGAAAAATAAAAATTTCTATAAAAGTTGTTATTCTGACTTAAAAGATCACCAAATAATATTTATAGAATTTTTGGGTTAAAAATCCATTTATTGTGAATTTTTAATTATTTAAAACCAAGTTAACGAATAAAAATTAGTTAATATGCAAAATCGTTTTAAAACAGAAAGAAATTAATATGATGATTATCCTAACATATTTATATACACTTTCACAAATTTTGATGTCTAAATTATTTATTTAAAATTTTATATGAATTAATCATTATTAAAATAACATAAATTTGTAAATAAATATAAATCACTTTTAAAAATAAAAGTTTTTTTTTTTTTTTTTTGTGAAATCTCAGACTACTAAGTTAGGAAACTTCGAAATAAATTTTACAGAATTTTTGAGGTTAACGTAGGTTTATTATGGATTTATTACGGATATTATCTGTTTAAAGTTTATTTGACAAATAAAAATAAAACAACATTGGAAACCATGCCAAAACTGGTAAAAATTGTTATGATAATTATCTTAACATAATGAAACATTTTTCTATAATTTTTCATGTCCAAATGTACTACCTTTGATTTATTATGAATTAACTATGATGAAAGCATCATAAAATCATTAAAAATATTATTCAATGACTAAAAATTCCAAAACTGATTCTAAAATTCCTAATTGATCATATAAGCCATCATACATAATTTCATAAATTTTGGATCATTAACCAAGGAGTTATGGGGTTTTAAAGTTTACAAGTTTTTAATTGTAAAATACCAAAATAATCTTAAGAACACCCTAACCCTTAGAAATCCAATCGAAGCCCTAATAGTTTATAATTGACCCAACCAACCGAGGGCTTTTGATCTACTAATGAAAATAAAGTATTATGGAAAAAGAATTGGAAAAACTTACAATGTAGCTAATCCAATTTAGAAGAAAGAAAACCGAATAAGAAAAAATATAAAGCTTCCCAATTTGCCAAATACAAGGGACTCTAATCGAAACTTGACTTGCAGAAGTAATAGGGTAGTGTATAAGAGTGTGAGGGTCGGTTTAATCGAACTATATCAATCGAATTTATCGGTGAAAAAATGATAATGGGTCATAGGAAAGGTTTTATATTAATTTGGATTGATTACTTGATCACAGTCTTCATTAAACTCGAATTAACCAGCAGGGGATCAAAGGGTCGAGTATTAAACATCATAATGTCGAGGATTGAAGCGTTTAGACTTTTGAAATACGAACAGATCGATCGAATTTGTGCTAAACAAGGAAAAAAAGAAAAAGAAAAATACGTGTTTTCATTGATATTCAAAATCCAACAATTACAAGGATTAAAAATGTAAATACAATAGAGTTCAAAGACTAATCCTGCCAATGCCATAAAGTGTGAGGGGCACAAATGTTACAGTCTCCCCTACTTTTAGAAATTTCTTCATGAAATTATTTTTCACCCGAAGATTCTGGAAATAGATGTGGGTATTTAGTCCCCATTTGATCCTCTCATTCCCAAGTGAACTCTGGACCTCGTTTAGACTTCCAATGAACCTTGACAATAGGAATACGACTGCGCTTGAAGGTCTTGACGCCATAATCCATAATTTCCACCAGTTTCTCGATGAAATGCATCGCTTCATCAATCTGGATGTCCTCGAGTGGAACATGAAAATTTTCATTAGATAAACACTTCTTCAAGTTTGATATGTGGAAGGTAGGATGAACGTTGCTGAGTTCGACTAGCAGATCTAACTTGTATGACACTTTTCTAACTTTTTCCAAAATTTTAAATGGGCCAACATATCTTGGAGCAAGCTTTCCCTTTTTCCCGAACCGAAACATTCCTTTCCAAGTTGAAACCATAAGAAGAACCATGTCTCCAACTTGAAATTCCAAGGGTTTGCGCCGCTGATCAGCGTAGCTCTTTTGCCTACTCTGAGCTGCCTGCAAGGATCCATGAATAAATAATTTTGTCCGTTGTCTCCTGGAAAAGTTCGGGACCGGTAATCTGAGTGTCACCGATATCGCTCTAGAACACAAGAGAACAACATTTGCGGCCATAAAGGACCTTAAAAGGTGCCATACGGATACTGGCATGATAACTATTGTTATATGAAAACTCATCCAAAGGCATGTGTGAATCCCAATTACCACCAAAGTCTATGACACAGGCTCGAAGCATATCTTCTAGTGTTCGAATAGTACCCTCCGTCTGACCATGTGTTTGAGGATGGTATGTTGTACTAAGATTTAGTTTGGTTCCCAGTGCATCTTGAAGAGTTTGCCAAAAACGAGATGTGAACCTACTATCAAGATTAGAAATGATACTTAAAGGAGTTCCGTGACGACTAATGATCTCGGCAATATATATATTAGCCAATTTTTCAACCGAGTAAGTCTCACGGATGGGCAAGAAGTGTGCGGATTTGGTTAGACGATCCATAATGACCCAAATACTAACTTGACCTCGGGTAGTGCTGGGTAGTTTAGTTTTGAAGTCCATAGCAATGTTCTCCCATTTCCACACAAGAATCTCTGGTTGCACAAGCAAATCAGATGGACGTTGATGTTCAGATTTGACCTTGGCATAAGTAAGGCATTTAGCCACATAGTGAGCTATATCATTCTTCATACCAGGCCACCAATACATGGGACGCAGATCCTGATACATTTTATCTGTACCAGGGTGAATGGAGTAATGAGACTTATGAGTCTTGTCCATGATGAAAGTTCGAAGATTATCACGATCGGGTATCCAAAGACGATTTGAGAGGTAGAGTAAACCATGTTTCGTTTCCAAAAGGTGTTCAGCTCCACAAGACATTTCATCATACATGTTGCCTTTGGTGACCGAATCATGTTGGGCTTCATAGATTCGAAGTTTGAGATCATGGGTTTGAATGCAATTAAGTTGGCTGTATTCTTTATGACTGAGAGCGTCAGCAACAACATTTGCTTTTCCAGGATGATAACGGATCTCACAATCGTAATCATTTAGAAATTCGACCCATCGTCGTTGACCCATATTTAGATCCTTTTGATTGAAAATATGTTGAAGACTTTTGTGATCAGTGAAGACCACACATTTTGTACCATAAAGATAGTGTCTCCAAATCTTCAATGCGAAAATGATTACACCGAGTTCAAGATCATGGGTGGTATAGTTTTTCTCGGATGTTTTTAGTTATTGCGATGCATAAGCAGTGACCTTACCTCGATGCATGAGAACGTAACCAAGACCTAGGTTTGAGGCATCACAATATACCATGAAATCTTCAATACCGTCAGGAAGAAAAAGAATAGGGGCGTTGCAAAGCTTTTGTTTCAAGGTTTGAAATGCTTCTTCCTGACTGGGCCCCACATGAAAGGTTTATCCTTATGAGTTAAAGAAGTGAGTGGGATCGTGATCTTCGAAAAATTGGCAATGAAACGACGGTAATAACCAGCAAGACCGAGAAACGAACGAACTTCAGTAGGAGATTTAGGTGTGATCCAACTTTTTATGGCTTCGATCTTAGCAAGGTCTACTTGTATTCCTTTGTCATTCAATTCTTGGAGTTGGCTGGCAAGCTCTTGCATTTCCGAAGGTGCAAGATGATATGGGGCTTTAGTGATAGGGGTAGCACCAGGGACAAGATCGATACGGAAATCAACAGAGCGAACAGGAGGAAGGCCATATAAATCATCAGGAAAAACCTCTGGAAAATCACGAACAACAGGAACATCTTGAATACTCTTGCCCTTGTCCTTCTTTTCCACAACGTGTGCCAAGAAGGATACACACTTCTTATGAAGGTATTTGCGAGATTGAGTGCAAGACATGAGTTTCAAACCCTTCAATGACTTTTCTCCGTAAACACGTAGAAAGTCACCGGACTGAAGCAGAATTCAAATGAACTTTTCAAATTAAACAACTTCGGCATGGTGTTTAGAAAGCCAATCCATGCTTACTATGACATCGAAATTCCCCAATTTCATGGGTATGAGGTCAATGGAGGAATCATGGTTATTTAGATTCAACGTGAAATTGTGGGTAACGGATTTTATTGAAATGGGATTGCCATCGGCAACTTCCACGGTAAAAGGATGAGCAAGACGAGAACGAGCACAAGCAAGCAAAGGTTCAAACTCTAATGAGACAAAACTCTTATCCGCACCAGTATCAAACAAAATCGAAGCATATAAGTCATTAATAAGACAAGAATTATGAGATTTGATTTCAAGGTCTTGGAAATGTCATAGCTTAAAACAAAGCAAGTAACACATAACATGAGATGCAAAGGAAAATGCATAATGACAATTAAAAGTAACTATAAATTGATATGAAGAAATTCAATGAGGTAACAATGAATATCATAAGAAATCATGATGGAAACTTCAAATGACAAAAGAAAAACAATACCAAGAATAAAATGAGATGTTGGGATTGTTTCTAAGGAAACTGGTGACTAACCAAAGTAATTGAAATATTACTAGTGACTCATGGGGGCGTACTTTAGCCTATAGGTGAATGCTCATCCTGAGAGTTCCCAGGTAGGCATATGGTCCCTCGTCTGATTGGGATTTATGCGAAATGCCAGGCTGTTAATTGCATTTTTAGGCACATTTTATATTAGTTTATCACCCACTTTATACCACATATAATTCATTTAACATATATTTTACTCGTTATTTTGCTCAACACTTGTTTTGTTAGGATGGAATCTACTTTGGTTTGTTTTTGGTTGATTTTGTAGGTGTGGATAATTGAAAGAGGCAATGGCGAACATTGACAAGGCGAGACCGCAATTTACTTGGACTTCATTAGCATCCTTGAAAAGAAGTTTAGGCTGCAAGCAACATGAAAAGAAGCAGAGGGGCTGAATTGAAAAAAGAAATAATTGAAAGGATCTTGAATGAAAAAAAAGAGAGATAATAACAAACCTACGATCTTTCTTGGGGGGAGTTTTGGATAAAAAAGAAAAGGATAATATTATTTGAAGGGGGTTGGACATTTTTTGGGGAACAACTTATTTTGGGGAAAATCGGCAGAAGCAACAATGGATTTTGGGAAGTAATTTTGGTTTCGTAGGTTATCAATTTTATGTTTTGTTTATTGTTAGTTTTGGTTGCTCTATCCGCCATGCCCGGCTAGAACCTTTTAGTTTCAACACTAGGGTTTCATTTGATTTTGATTCATAAACTTATGTGAAACGGTTATGTTTGATCCAATTATTTAGTGGTTTGTTTATGTGATTCTTGTTTGTAATACGGATTCAATCCGAAAAAATATTAGATTGTTAATAAACCTGATCAACTTATTAATTTGTACAATAAAGTTCATCAATATTTAAAACCCTAATCAAGTTTTAGTTTTTGATACAAGGAACAAATAATATTTTGTGTTTGTCTATGAACCCAAAATTATTATAAAGTCACATGATCTAGTTAAACATTCTGAATGACGTGAGTGTTTAATTATAATCGATACTTCTATCACGCAACTCGCATGCTAAGATCCGAACGATGTGAGCTTAGAATAGCGGGTTGGCTCTAATCGACGAACTGCACTTGGTAGACTTTAGATAGAGTGGATGTCCGAACGGCGTGACGTCTAGTTTTGATACAAACCGTTAATTAAAAGGATCATTGCACCGTGACCGTTAAAGATCGTAAGCTAAATCGAATCAAGAAATTTCCCTGGTGTTGAAATTAGTTTTTAATATTTGAATTTCCCAAAAGTTTAATCGTCTTAGTTTTTAATTTAGTTTTCGTCATTTTTATCAAATCAACCCCCCCCCCCCTAAACAATCGTATCTGCACTTAAAATGTTTTTGGTATAATTGGTTAATCTGTATCCCTGAGGACACGGACCTTACTTTCACTCATACCAGTAGGTTTATCATATATTTATTTGCGGGATTCGACTCCTAACAAATTCGCGCCGTTGCCGAGGATACAACAAATTTAACCGTTTTGTGCCAAGATACTTTTTAGTACACGTATATAATTTCATCATGGCAGCCGAACAAACTCTTAGGGAGTGGGCGACTCGTTGTGCTACCCAACAAACCCTTTGCATCAATTACTCAACTATGGAAAACTTCGAGCTCAAATATGGACTCATTCATCTATTGCCCCATTTCCGAGATTTAAAGAACAAAGATCCTCACAAGTTTCTAAAGGATTTTCACGTTGTTTGTTCGGGAATGAAACCGCATAACGTAACCGAAGATCAAATCAAGCTTAGGGCATTCCCCTTTGCACTTCAAGATTCGGTAAAAGATTGGTTTTATTACCTACCATCAGGGTCAATAACCACATAGAATGAACTCGCAACACTATTTCTTGACAAATACTTCCCGGAAGTTAAAGCCTCAGTCATTCGTAAAGAGATAATCGGAATGAAGCAAGCAAGATGGGAAGAGTTACATACTTATTGGGAGAGGTTTAATACGGTGTGTGCCCGATGCCCACAATATGGTTTACCCGAGTACCAACTCCTTCAATACTTTGTTGAAGGGCTAGCACTATTGGAGAGGTGTTTGATAAATGCCTCTAGTGGAGGAGATTTATATGTCACAACCCCAACTGAGATTAGAGCCTTAATCACATCTATAGCAGAAGACACAAGACATCCAGTACTAGAAGAATATTGGTATGTTGACATGTCACGGGGAGTTAAGGAAGTGAGCAGCTCTCAACTTGAAACTCAAATTTCAGAATTAACAAAAGTGGTCATTGATGTGCCAAGAAATTGATATGATTTCCACACAAAATTATCACCAATCTTATACTCAAAATCGTGCTTTTATCTCTGTTTTATCATGATTTATCTTTCTTTGTTGATAATTGCAGGATCAGAGGCCAGGAGGTGAAAAGAAGTGGAAACCCGCACAAAACGGCTCTAAACGGACGGAGAATTGAAGACTTTGACGGTCTGTCAGATATGGCACGGCCGTGCTTACGGCTGTGCAATTGTTCCGGGTCAGAAAGTCAACATTTCCAAGTTAACAGAGGTCAAAATCAGCATTTTAAAGTGTGCACGGGTGTGCCCCACTGTATGGCACGAGCGTGCTTTACTTAGGCGTGTTCTCCAAGGCTTAAAGCGACCAAAACTGAGAAGACGGTTATCTGTACTGAAGGGCACGGGCATTCCAGAGGGTCAAGCACTGGCGTGCTTGACCTATGGACCAACATCTCTGCATCAAGGACTCTACAACAGTACCTGCTGTCGAGCATGGGCGTGCTTGAGCTGATTTGCCTATAAATACAGGCATTCACCCCACATTTTGAAGCATCCCTTTCCACTAAAAAACCAACACTTCTCCATGAAGTTTCTGCCCTCCTTGAGGATTGTAGGTGTCCTTTAGAGCTTGGGATCACTCCATAAACACCTTGATCAAGAGAGAAACAACCCAAAATCACCCAAAACCCTTAGAAATCTCCATACAACCTTCTACCATGTCTTTTACACAAACCCAACCTTGTGAGCTTGTTGTATCAACCATGCTAGGCTAGATTTCTATTGGTGTTGCTAGGGTGATGATGGAAACTTTGTATGAATTAATATAGTTTATCTTTTATTTTAAAGTGGTGTGACTCATAGAGTTGCCAGAACGTTATCCCTTGTTTATTTCTTTTCTCATTCCCAACTCTAAAGGGACCGTTCACCCCGTTCTCCTCACCGATGATTAAACTTGTTACTGCTTTTCTTATAAACTTTCTATTTATACGGAGGGTCCCCGATATGTGCATGTTTGCTATCCCTACTATTTTTATCCTTTTATTTTAAAACCAAACCCTTTTCAAAAACCATTTTTCTTTTAGAACATATCCGTTTTATTTTCTTTTTCAACCCCGATTAGTTAATGTGATAAAAGGTTAAGTCGGGGAAAGTGTGTTCTCTGGAATACGTTAGTCGGTATTTACCCTATAAATCTATACTATACACGTAAGGTTCTCTGCTTATGTGTTGGTTTTAGTTTGTAAGTAATTACCGTTTACTTATAAATTTAAAACTTGTTAAACGGTTTAGTAAAAATTAATCTTTTTTCCAAAACCAATGTTTTGAAATTAACACATCGAGTTTTTGGCACTGAGAAAAATGATATATTTTCTAATTACTAAAACTAGACACATCATGTCATAATACCCATATCTATATTATGATAAATTGTTATCCTAGCTTTTCGTATATGGAAAGCTATTATTCACCCTACATCAAGTTATTGTGAGTGTATTTTAATGAGAAATATAATAAAATAAGTGTTTGTGAGTAAGATAAATATTGTGAATAGGATGTGAGAGACTTTTTAAATGTGAGATAAATTTTGAAAAATATAATTTTTAGTTAAATTATAGGGTAAAAATGATGGGTGGGACGTGAATGCTCTAAGAGCATTCTCATCAGCGTCACCAAATCCCCTCTATTAAATTACACTAAAAATCCTAAAGTTTTCTCTTTCCTTCTTAAACAAATAATATTTTTTCATACTTTTATCATTACATTTTCTTTCTCCTCACTCATAACCACTTACAACAATATTAAAATATTTATAGGGGTGAACAATGTCCCTCCAAATATAAGGGTGAACAATACTTTCACCAAATATTTTCTCTCTCCTTCACCCACAACCATTTAGACCTTTCACATTTCCTTCATCATTTTATACCATATAATATAATAAAAAAATCATACTTTTTAAAATTTATCTCTCATTTTAAAAAACCCTCCACATCCCCTCCACCATATTTACTTTTATCTTACTCACAAACACTTATTTTATTATATTCCTCGTTAAAATACACTCACAATAATTTGATGAGGGTGAATAGTAATTTTTTATATATAAAAAGCTAGGAGATGGATTTTTCAAAATATAAAGTTGTGGTATAAAATGGTGGATGTGATGTAGGGTATTTTTAGTAAGTTTTTTTAAATTTTAGAGATGAGGGATGTTTAATGGAGGGGGTGTGAATGCTCTTACACCCACTTCATATAAGGCCATGGGGTATACTCTAACCATCTTTAATTCCACATAGATACCGCATCCTCCATTTTGTCTCTTTTCACACTAGCTTATTTCAAGGAAATGGTTTAACGCCCCTAACTCTACCTCATCCCCTTAACTTTCTCTCTTTTAAGTCATGTTAACATGTTAACTTAGTGCCAATTTAATGCCCCTTAACATGAGAAGAGAGTGGTGTACAATGAAAGTTAAAATGTCACGTCACCATTAATAATTTTGATGTAAAGGTACACCCCATGACCTAATTTAAAAGACACACTCACATACATTTAATGACTAATGGAACAAAGATATTCAAATATTGTTCCATATATACTTGCTAAACATAGTTGGTGATTGTTGTTGGAATAGTACAAGGACCGTGAGGTAATTGAAGAAAAGTGAAAGGTGAGAGAAGTAGTGAAAAGAAAACTGAGTTGGGTGACAGGAATAAATGCAGAAGAACCCATGGAAAACGGGGGAAAAGTGACTGATTATGCTTTTACTCAACCCCCCCATGGTCTGAATTCAATACTAATTAAAGTAAACCCTACCATCACCCCACCCCATTGTAGGGGTATATTATCACAATTTTACACCCAAAAGCTCCTTTAATTCAAAAATTTTAAATCATTATCATTCTATGAAATCTAGACATGAAATGTTCATTTTGTAGTTAGAGACTGTTAATTAGCTGTCTTTTGTTCCAAAGGCACATGATTAGGTGTCATGACGTAAGATATTTTTTTTCTTTATTCAAGAGTGGAAGGGCGCCTATAGAATTTATTTCACTTAATTGATTTTATTGACACGTAACATCACATTTGTGGGGTATGACATCACATTCTGAGTATGTGCCCGCTTTCTGTTGGTCGGTGACGTGAGCCAGGGTGTATGAATCCTAATTATAGGGTGTATGATTCCTCAATACCTTTAAACAATCATACACTGTCACGTCACTTCACTGACATATTTTTTAAGAGGCAACACTCCACTTATTCTTTAATTTGTTTTTATTTAAATTCAAATTTAATATTTGTTTTTTTAAATTCACACGGTTTACCACCAAACGGTCAGATTTCTCATAAACCGTCCTACCAACAAGGTAAAAATAATTATGTGCATTAAAATCGGTTTCATCTAACCGTCAGAAATATTGAATTTCACATGCAATACGGTTGAGATTTTTTCGTATATAAACCACCATACCACGGTGGTGAAAACACACTTCAACATCAACAACACCCACACCTTCAAAATGACTCGCTAGACAGAAAGTGAAGAAATGACTTTGGTCGAGTGCGTTAAAGACACACAAAACGACCCATCCTTGCAACGCCAACCCCGTAGGGGCTCAAGAGTTAGGGAAACAGGCTTCTGGGACAGTGTCTTGCCTGATTTCAAACAACAAATCGGTGAAAGCGACCGCACAATTGAGAGCCTACAGAGAAAATGAACCGATCTAAACAACAGATGTGATCGGTGGACCACCTGCTACGAGCGCACCATGAGCTGGCACCCAGGCATTGTGCCGGAGTTGGTTGTGGAGTTGACCCATGCGAACTATGCGGGTCGTTACCGCGACAACTTGAGCATCTCCAGGCCTGGCAACTTATGCGTCAACTCTAAGCTTTATTTTTTATGTTTTGATGTATTTTATTTATGTTTAATATAATAAATTATGTTTTATGTTTTTTATTTAATTTTGTTTTCATTTATCTTTAAAACACATGATTTATATAAAAAAAAATAACTAAAATGTGTTTTGAGAATGGTTATAATTAAAAAAATGAATTATACTAATTTAAAATTGAATAATAAACGGTTACCAGCCCGTTAAAAAGAACCAGAAAACGGTTCACGGAAACCCTACCAGCACGGGTGACGGCGGTGTTACCGTGCTGGTAGTGGGGTACCCATGACCAAATCTGGTAGCGCCCCGTCCCCCTTATAAATAATAATTGAGGATTCAAATCTTGGAAAATAAACATATATAATAAAGACATATAAAACCATGTGTACTGATGGGTTAATTTCAAGCTTCTTTATTAGGTATTTTGTGACATGTGTCATGTGAATCTAACATGGGGCTTGAAAGAGCTTGAAATTAACAAAGGGTGTAGTGGTTTCAAGCCCTTCTAATCATTATCCATTTTTTTTTTAAACAAATAATGTGAGTGATGGATGAAAGTTAGAGAGATGCCCATTGGTTCATCAAATTGTACATGCCTCGTTAAAAATTTCACGCCAAAAGAATTTGAAGCCCATTCGCGCCCTAGGGGGCGGTGTAGGGGCTCGAATTAGGGCGCGGAATGTGTTGATGCACTTTATGTGTGGCCGTCGTTGTCGAATAGACTAGGGTTGAGTCATGTGTTGTAAAACATGAGATTGCGACGATCCATAAGGGCATTTATGGATCTGACGCATTTGTTTAGTCGATCAAGAAAATGAGGAAATTCATTCGTGCCTTCGTTTGGTCGAATGAGAAACAAAGTTTCACATTCGTGCTCTGTGTGGTATGAATGACCTCATTAGTGCTATCGATGGTATGAATGGGGATTTAAGTTTATGGTACATATATTACAATCTCATGTGTTGAGTTCATTAAGATTGAGAGTTATGCTTTGAGAGTTCACTAGGGGAGATCATGTCCGATCTCCTCTGGCCCCGAGATAGATGTTTAGCCTACTGATGACAGTGTCTGTAATCGTTTTTTTATTAATGTTAATATGTGATGACCGGCTTTTCGTCTATTTCCGTTCCGTCTCCAATCTCTGTCTAAAACCGAGCTTTAACTAGTTAAACGATCCTGTAAACGGTTCTAAACCGTTTCCACAAAATGCCCCATTAACGCCCTTTTGAGCTACCACTACACACGGTCTAAGTACTTAAAAGTAACTTAGTTTGTCATTAAATAATATTAGTTATCTTTTTTTTAACAATGGTATCTATATCTTTATCTATATCTATACTACATTATAAAGGGGGAGACATTGACAAATATGTTTAAATTGCCAAAGTTAAGATGGCATTTGAAAATGCACATGCTTTAAACCTATAATGTCATATAAATCTTTCCCATATTACCTCTAGATGCATTGTTACTTGTACAACATTTATCAAATAACATTTTTTATTGACATTAGAATATTAGATGGAGTCTTTTAGTGTTTATAACTTGTATTACTTGCTTTGTTAATAGATAGTTAGATACTAAGCGAGTCACTGCTCATTGTTTAAGACTTGTACATTGTGTGTGTGTGTTTCGCGGGTTTTAAACTAGAGTAGTAAGGGAGCCAAGACGAGCTTGACCTGATCACATTACGCAAAGTTTGAACTCAGTTCGATAGCTCCAGGGGGCGTTCATTATGCAGGCTTAAGCTTCTTCGGTGCACTCAGCTATAAACGATTTTCAACTAATGCAAGTTCAATTCGAGCTTAATATCAGCAACTTCGATATTGTTTGCGGTCCAGATTTTGAATACATCACTGCTTACATTGTACATAGGGCTCAAAAAATTTATAAGAATATTGGAGTAGCTTCCTTGTAAGATCAAGTTTGACTTGAAATGCTAATGGGACAAAACACCAATGCGTTATACATACTTCATGTCACCATAACGAATCATCCACAAACACCATACCCACACCACAAACCCCAAAAACAACTACGATGCAACAAAACAAAAGCACTCGCAGCAACGCGCGAGCATTCCCACTAGTATTTATAAAACCTCAATCCAACAAAGAGAGGATGGAAAAAGTTAATGCATGAATGTTTTTTTTTTCATTATTAGTGTTAAAAATATATTAACATTTCTAAAAATATTTTTATTTCTCAATTTTATTTCTTTTATAAAAATAAAATATTTTGCATAAGTGTTTTATGCAGATGGGCTTGGTGATTGGATTGGTTTGTTGCGCCCTGCTAGGAGTTGTAAAGGCCCAGTACATGCTTTGTTAAGAGAGGTCCAATTGGGTTTGTTTGGCCCAGTTTGTGTGTTGTTCTGTTGGCGTGTGGCCCAGTCCATTGGTGACTGCCACGTTGGCGATCTGTGTGCAAAAGCACACTTGGTTTGTATCCGTTGGATCTGGTGATTGTTGGTCATTGATCTTCTCAAAGAAACACATTTGTGCAACTATAAATAGGTGCACAATTCGTCTCTTACCAACTTTTGCCATTCATTCTTTTTGTTATCTCTCTTATTGCTCAGTATTTCCCTCTGCAAAATATTAGGGTTTGTTGTTCAGATCATCTTGATTTGAACTTAGTTTGTCCCCCTTCATGTATTTTGTTGATGATTATCTTGTTAATAATCATCTGAGGTTTTGAGTGTTGTAGTGAGGTTTTCTTGTATTTTCTGTTTAACCCTAAATTTGTGTATTCTTAGTTGGTAATAAAGATTATAATCTGTGCCGACTATATTTTTTACATGGTATCAGAGCTCTGGTTGAGCTCTTGATCTGTCGTTGATTCTGCTCTTATTCTGGTGAAGGAGATTGGTCTTGATTATTTGTATTTCCTGGATCTTGATAATTCCTGATCTAGGGTTTGGGTTCTTGGAGGCTTTTCTTCTTTGCTCTTTGGTGTTCAACCCTAAGTGAAGGTTGAACACTACGAGTTGAGGCGAACCCTAACTTGGGCCTTGCTTGGTGAGATCTTTTTTATTTTTTCTTGTTTTTGTCTAGAGTTGTCCCAATGAGCCGATTGTCAGGGCCTATGTCCTTGTTTAGCTCTAGGTTTGGTCTTGATCATTGTTAGCTCCCTCGTGAGGACCTGGACCGGCACCTATTGAGTGACGAACCGGTTATCTGGATCACCGGCGGGGCTTCTCCACTTTGATCTTGTTTGTGGTTGATTGTTTGTGTGATTACTTGTCTTTCCTTTTTACTTGTTGTCATGGGTGATTGATGCTGGTGGTGGTGCTGTTATGCATCCTACTGATCCTGGTGCTAACCCTGTTACTCTTGTTAGCAAGCTTGATGCTCGTGATCCTTTGTACTTACATGCCAGTGACTCAACCAATTTAACTGTCATTAGTATAAAACTTAAGGGCACTGAAAACTATACGGTTTTGGCTAATTCTATGACACTTGCTTTAAGAGTTAAAAACAAACTAGGGTTCATTAATGGTGAATGTGTTAAACCCACTGACAATCCTGTTTTGGTTAATCAGTGGGAAAGATGCAATAGTATAGTTCTTACTTGGATTCTTAATTCTGTCTCTAAGGAAGTTTATATGGGGCAGGTCTATTCCAAACTAGCTTCTGAGGTTTGGAAAGACCTTAAGGAAACCTATGATAAAATTGATGGATCTGTAGTGTTTGACTTGTATCAAAAGATTAATTCCTTCAGTCAAAATGGTATGACTGTTGCTGAATACTATCACAAGTTAAACACTATGTGGAAACAGTTAGATCAGATCCTTCAATTGCTTGCTTGTGTTTGTGATGCTTCTAGAGACTTTAATAACCACTCTAATATGATTAAACTGATGCAGTTCTTGATGGGATTAGATAGTACTTATCAACATGTAAGAACTACTTTGTTACTTAAAACTGATTTACCTTCTGTAAAGGAAGCCTTTGCTCTAGTTTCTAGAGAGGAATCTCATAGAAACTCAAGTGTTGGCAGTTCAAGTAAACCTAATCAAACTGTTAACTTCATGGCTAAGGCTAATCAAGACAGTTTTAATAACAACAAGAGAGTCAATAGAAGTACTAATCAATCCCTGAAATGTACTCATTGCAACAAAAATGGTCACTCTGTGGAAAATTGCTTTGAGTTAATTGGTTATCCCACTTGGGCTAAAAACATAGGTTTTCAAAATAAGAAAGGTGCCATGAGTAATTATAGTGCTTCTGAGTCCTCTAACAGTTCCCTTAGTGGCTTAATTAGTGACCAGGTAGCTAGGTTGTTAAGTCTTTTGCATGAGAAACCTGCTGATCCTTTAATTTAGCATGTAGCTTTTTTGTGCTTCTGATTTCTCTTCTCCTATGTATTGTTTTACTAGTGCTAATGGACTGCTTCTAGCTATAGGATGGATAGTTGATTTAGGTGCAAATGAACATATGGTCAATAGTGATGCTGGTTTATTTGATTTTGTTGATGTTTCTGATTTGAACATTAAATTAAACTTTCAAATGGTACTTTTGTTGTTGTCACTAAAATTGGTAAACTAAAACTAAGTGAATATACTGTTTTGCAAGATGCAAGATATTCTTGTTGTACCTTAATACTCTGTCAATCTATTATCTGTCCATAAGCTTGCTAGGGACAATAAAATGTTTATAGGGTTTGATGAGAATAAATGTTATATTTAGGATTTGTCAACAAAGAAAATCTTGGTGACTGGTAGTGAGATGGATGGTTTGTATAGGTGTGGGAATGATAGTGTGTCTTATAAAATATGCTGCAATAGTGGCAATTTGTTTAATATTTGGCATACCAGGTTAGGTCACCATGCTGAACAGGCTGTCCATATTCTTAAACCTGAATTTAGTAATAAGATCACTAAGCATGATCCCTGTGATGTTTGTCATAAAGCAAAACAACACAGGGAACCTTTTCCTCTTAGTGATCAAAAATGTACTTATATTGGGCAACGTGTTCACATTTATGTGTGGGGGCCTTATAGAATTCCTGATAGAGATGGCCATAAGTATATTTTTAGCTATTGTTGATGAATATTCCAGAGTTGTCTGGATTTGTTTAACGAAACACAAGACTGAGGTATTTGAAAACTTTAAGGATTTGGTCAATATTATTCTTACTTAGTTTGGTCAACGTATTAAAATGATAAGATCTGATAATGGTTTGGAATTTGTTAATCATCAAATGAATGTTTTTTTTTGTAAAAACAATGGAATAGTTCATCAAACTACTTGTGCCTACACTCCACAATAAAATGGTGCTGTGGAGAGAAAGCATAGGCATCCCTTGAATGTGGCTAGGGCTTTATTGTTTGAGTTCAATGTTCCTATTAGATTTTGGACTGACTGTATTATGACTGTTGCTTATCTGATTAATAGGACCCCATCTTATGTGCTTAGTGGAAAGACTCCTTATGAAAAAGTTTATAATTTTAAGCCCTTTCTTGAATATCTTAAGGTTTTTGGGTGTCTGTGTTTTGCAACCATTTTAAATAGTTCAAATAAACTTGATAGTAGAGCTGAGAAATGTGTGTTTATTGGTTATTCAAATGAAAAAAAAGGATACAAAGTATTTAGTCTTGAGAGTAGGACAGTGTTTTACTCTAGAGATGTTAAATTCTTTGAATCTTTTTTTCCTTTTAAAGAAGACTCAGTTCACGAAAGTTTTGAAAATCATATGTTTGAGGAAGTTAATTCTACAAACTTTTTTGACTTATTTGAAAACACAGATTCTGAACAAAACTTTAAGGTGAATAATCCCTATGATGACGGATAGGGCAATGGTAATGAGGAGTCTAATACACAAGGATCACAACAATCAGATAATTCAGATGCTGTGACACGCAAGGCTGTTCCTCAGCAGCATCACAATGCTTCTGTTGATCAGTCTGATAGGGTTGTGGTTGTGGATTTAGACAATGAACAACCTACCTCTTTTGAGGGTGACACTATTAGTTCAGAAACTGTTAATACCTCTAGGAGGTCAACTAGAACTGTTAACTTCCCTAAGAAACTTAGTGACTTTGTCATTGAAGGCAAAGTCAAGTATGGGATTGAAAAAGTAGTTAACATGTCTAGTTTGCCTGCTGAGTATAAAAGTTTTGCTTCTAGTCTTGACAAAAGCATTGAACCAAAAAGTTTTTGAGAAGCTGTCAAAGACCCTAATTGGGCCAGTGCTATGAATGAAGAGCTTGATACTCTTTATAGAGATAACACATGGGATATTGTTGATTTGCCTAAAAATAGACATAAAATAGGATGTAAATGGATATTTAAAATCAAGTATAAGTCTAATGGGGAAATAGAAAGGTACAAGGCCAGACTTGTTGCTAAAGGGTTTAGTCAAAGAGAGAGTCTTGATTATGAAGAAACTTTCTCCCCTGTTGTTAAACTGATAACTGTTAGATGTGTTCTTGCATTAGCTGTTAATAATAATTGGAACATATATCAGTTAGATGTTAACAATGCTTTCTTATATGGTTATTTAAATGAAGATGTCTATATGTCTATTCCCGAGGGCTATTCTAATGGTCCTGAAAACAAAGTGTACAAACTTAAGAAATCTTTGTATGGCCTTAAACATGCACCTAGGATGTGGAATGAGAAACTGGTTGATGCCTTAGTTGAGTTTGGATTTATTCAAAGTCAATGTGACCATTCCATGTTTGTTAAAAATAACATTTCTGTGTTTTTAGTTCTTCTTGTGTATGTTGATGATATTATTCTCATTGGCAATTCTACTAGTGAGATTGAAAAGGTTAAAAACTTGTTTAAAACTAAGTTTTTAATAAAAGATCTTGGGGAACTTAAATATTTTTTATGAATTGAAGTCCTAAAAACTCAGGATGATATGTGTCTTACACAAAGAAAATATTGCACAGATTTGTTAATGGAATATGGTATGTTAGGTTGTAAACCTGTTTCTAATCCTCTTGAGCCTAATCATGTTTTAACCAATGTTGTTACTAGAAACAACAATCTGTTAGCTGATTGTGACATCCGTCACTTTCTTTGTATTTTTTTTCTAATAATTCTATGTACGTTAAACTTCGATTAATGAGACGTTATATTTTCATCGTTTTCGAGCATAAAAAAAATATATTGTGACACATTCGGGTTCGTTTAATCATTATATATATTAATAATAATATAGTAATAAATGAAACATTGCCAAAAAAAAAATATGCTTGGGACGGGGTTCGAACCCGCGTCCCAAGCCGGTTCAAACACACACTCACATGCTTCAAACCACTGGGCTACACCCATCTTTTGTTTAGAAACCCACAACAAATAGTTATATAACATAATTGAAAAATCGAACAGTTGACTACAAAAAGTCAACTGAACGTGTTGATCATCATCATCACTAGACTTGACGCGTTAATTGGCTCTGATATGGAAAGGGATTGATTATGTTGACTGAGCCGCACCCTTTATGCCCAAAATTTCAGTCAAAAACTTTCCAATTTTTGATCCATAGACCGCGTCATCATCATCATGGCAAGGTCAACTTGCCGTTTGTTCATCCAAGCCTTCCCCTATAAATTGGACACCCCTAGACCATCACACCTCGCCGATAAACCTCTCACCACTCTCAATTTCTGTTAACAGCTTGATATCGAAGCTTTCTTGAGCCGTGTTTGACTTTTTCCTTGACCGAGCTTCGATCCCGATTACGGTTTGGTAAGTCCGTTTTTTTTGTGGGTTATGATCATCGGCACATTGTGAACAATAGCCCCAAAGAATCAGGGGCTATTGAACACTAATTGAAACGATTGTAAAGATTAGGGCTCGTATGTGAGAATTGGGGAAGAACACCATTTTCAAACAGTGTATAAGTTTCTTTTGAAAACAAAAACATAACAAACCACTGATGCAGCTCAGTTGGTTACACGAGTGGATTGGGAACTCGAACCGGCCTTTGGCCAGGGTTCGATTCCCACATGCCCCTTCTATTTTTCTTCATTTAACCATTTATCCCATTTAACCTATATAATTAATTTAAATCCAATATAATTCGTTCTCAGGGTGTGGCTCAGTTGGTGGCCACGCTTGTGATAAAACCCGAACCGGCCAGACGCCCGGGTTCGATTCCCATAACCAACAAATATATTTTTTGTCACTTTTATATATACTTAATACATTAAATCTTTTAAAATAATTTTTAAATACTAAAAGTGGTTTATAAATTCTACAAAAATTATTATATGATCTTCAAAGAATAAAGTTCATCACTCAATTTTTAGTTTTTCAAAAATAATTTATTTAATATATATTATAAATATTACAAGTTTATTCATTTAAAATTATAAAATTCAATAAAAATATCTAAACGATTTTATTAAATCTCACAAAAATTATCCTAAACTTGTATATTCTTAAACATTCCAGAAAATATTTTTATTACAGAAAAAACCGTTTATTTTATATTTTTAATTAATTTTTGTTAGTTTTAATCATAAATAAATCATAATAAATTCATTTTTCAATAATTTTGCACCAAAATTTTATATAAATTATTTCTAACTATCTAGAACTGAAATACAATTTTTAATTTAGAAATTCTTTAATTTTAATATTTTTAGATATTAAAATTATATTTAGACAATTTGAAATAAATAGATTATATATTCTATTTTCAAGAAAATAATTTTATAAAAATTATTTTCATACTTAAAACCTTATGTTGTGACTATATTCAACTTAAAATTTTACAAAGAGACTTTTATCTATTTATTTATTAAATTTCTTATATTTAATAAACAATTTGTTTATTAATCAAATAAATACTTATCTCCAATTCGAAACCCTAGAAATACATGTATCCTAGAGTTATTTTCCTTACACGTTATCAAATTCTTTAGGTTGATCATTTGGGGTAATCTCAATTCAAAACTCGTTGTCCAGTTAAATCTCAAGCTATTACGTGAACAGTGAGTATTCCTATCCCCTTTTTGCTTTTATACATTTTTGGGGTGTTACATGTACACTATTACAATTTCAAATACAAGTTTACATTTTTACAATACAATTCTAGTACTATGTGCATTGCTTACAACGTGCTTTATGCTTAGACAATACATGTGGATTACATTTGTACTTAGTGAAATCATTAACATGGTACAAGCCGACCTTAACATTGGATAGCGCTATTTGGATTGACAACCCGCCTAGATTGATTCTCCCCCTTTTTCATCGGAGAATCCGTGACCATTGTTAAGTTATCACCCATTTATTGGATGAGTACTCCACCGTTCATACAATACATTATACAGTCACAGGGTTGATTTCGCTCATTTGTATGATACATAGTTTACATATTTGCACTGTAGCTTGCACTTGAATTGTATATCTTTTTAACTTACTATATATATCAAAACTAGGAATGCTCACCAACATTTCTTATGTTGACCAAACCTATTTTTGTACATGTTTCAGGTGCAGTTTGATCTAGTGCTTTAGCAAGAGACATTTAGTGCTTTATATTAATTCAGTTATTTCAATATTTACATTTCATTTAGACAATGTATTTTCCATTTCCATGTAAGACAACTTTGGTTTATTCAATAATATTTACATTTTAGTACCATGTGCTTTTGAACAATCGTCACTACGTGACACCTCGATGATTCCGCCATCGGTTGGGGTGTTACACTGATATCACTGGGTATCAGCAGTTGGTTCGAAAACTTATTTACTTAAGTCACACCAGACCAGATATTGCATATGTTGTTCATTATTTGAGTCAATATATGCACAGGCCCACTGAGGGACATATTAAGATTGCATTTAAACTTCTAAGGTACCTTAAGTCAGCTCCAGGAAAAGGTATTGTTTTTAAAAGGGGGAATTCAAATGCTTTAAAGGCTTTTTCTGATTCTGACTAGGCCAAGTGCATTGAGACAAGAAAGTCCGTCACTGGATATTGCATATTTCTTGGTGATAGTTTAGTCACCCGGAAAAGCAAAAAGGCAATCCACTATATCTCGATCCTCTGAATATCGAGCTATATGTGCTGTTGTGTGTGAAATCATTTGGATAAAAAACTTGTTGTCAGAATTAGGAGTTCATATTGATCTTCCTGTTAATCTGTTTTGTGATACTTCTGCTGCTTTGTCTATTGCAGCCAATCCTGTCTTCATTGACAAAACAAAGCATTTTACTTTAGATTTGTTTATCCTTAGAGAACAAATCTCTAAAGGTATTGCCAAAACAAGTAAGGTTGACTCTAAAAGTCAACTTGCATATGTTTTCACTAAAGGTTTATCTACTTCAGATCATCAAATTTTTTGTGAACTTATCAATATGTTTGACCCATACAAGAAATAAAATTGGGGGGGGGGGGGGGGGTTAAAAATATTAACATTTCTAAAAATATTTTTATTTCTTTTATAAAAATAAAATATTTTGCATAAGTGTTTTATGCAAGTGGGCTTGGTGATTGGATTGGTTTGTTACGCCCTGCTAGGAGTTGTAGAGGCCCAGTACATGCTTTGCTAAGAGAGGTCCAGTTGGGTTTGTTTAGCCCAATTCATGTGTTTGCCTATTGGCCTGTGGCCTAGTCCCTTGGTGACTGCCACGTTGGCGATATGTGTGCAAAAGCACACTTGGTTTGTATCCATTGGATCTCGTGATTGTTGGCCGTTTATCTTCTCAAAGAACCACATTTGTGCAGCTATAAATAGCTGCACAATTCGTCTCTTTCCAACTTTTGCCATTCATTCTTTTTGTTATCTCTCTTATTGCTCAGTATTTCCGTCTACAAAATATTAGGGTTTGTTGTTCAGATCATCTTAATCTGAACTTAGGTTGTCTCTCTTTATGTATTTTGTTGATGATTATCTTGTTAATAATCATCTGAGGTTTTGAGTGTTGTATTGAGATTTTTTTGTATTTTCTGTTTAATCCTAAATTTGTGTATTCTTAGTTGGTAATAAAGATTATAATATGTGCCGATTATATTTTTGACAATTAGCATGTCCCGAATTTATTTGCTAATCTATCATGTGAGTCATGTTTAGATGTGTGTACCATTTTTTATTTTTTATTATTTGTTTTAATGAATTAGACATATCTTTAGTATTTGGTTTCATCTGTCTAAGCTGCATTACTAACGAGTCATGGTTGACATGTACTATAACACATTTTATTTGGATTTATAGCATGTGTTCAAACATCAACCCATGTAGGATCTATTTTTAATTTTATTACAGTTAGTTATGACATAATTACAACTTTATTATAACTTATTTGAAGCTTGTTACCTCATGCATGTTTAAATATAAGAATTTAACAGGTGATATATATGCTTGTATTACATCTTTTAAATGTGTCACAATCATGATTGATATTTTTACAAGAATAAATTTACAACCATCTATGGGTTCATTAGTATCGACCCGTCAACTAGAACTGATAAACATAACACAAATACCAATCCTCGCTAAGGCGACGATAGTCGATAGTGTCATGTTAACATGAAACTGAACATTACCAATATATCAAACATGGTATCTATATATCAAAGAAATTCAAAATCACATATTTTAATTTTTTTATACACATATCAACATTTAACTTTATTTACAAACAAAAATACTATTATTATTTACATTATATTTTATAACGATTGATTGAAAAGGTTTGTCTAGACCGGACATGGTGGCACAACAACCAAACAATATACTAGCAAATCAGCTCGTTCTACCCGCTCTATTCTACGTGTTCAAACAATATACCAAGAATCCTCATTCTACCTTCTCTTTTCTACGTGGTTAACCTTATCGCATCATTGTTCGACTATGAGATGATAGTCGTCATGTGTGACCATACTTCACATATTATTTCCTTTAAATGACTTTAATAACTACCATATGATATTTTCTTGACATGTAATTTGATATGCTAAAATGCATAATATAAATATTCGACTATAGTTTAAAAAGGTATTTAATAATATGATATATAACACATGATTGTAAGTTTGTAACCTTTCACCAAGTGAAAGAATAATGAAATATTTGAATACTTGAGAAATTAATATTAGGGTTGGGGTGGGCCCATGGGCTGTGGGGGTAGAACACACATCAAAAAGTGTGATGTAACCATTCATGACCAATCAAATCAAATCAACTATCCCCAATCCCATTTTTTATATGAAAAATTATATAATGTCAGTTTTGAAGTTGAACTGCAAGTAAAATCGTTCAGAAATACATTTTGGAATTTGTGAACATTACATCATTCACACCTCTCTCTATCTCTCTAAAGCAGTGCCTATCTGATACATTTGAGTAGGCTGCTCACTGTAACTCAGTCCATATGGATGTCTTTGTTCAACATATGATGTTATAAACTTACCTTTTTTTCTTTTCATAATATAGTTTCATGCTTTCATATTTTATATTTGCAAATAGTTGCTTATATTTTCAGTGTGGTATAAGATTATGTGATGATCATTGGTAGAAATGAAGCAAATCTCCAAAGTAGGAAATAGGTATCAAGCAATCAAATACAATAGCTCGAAATTTATATATGTAACTGTAGAAGCTAACAATATTTTAGGATTGGGCGTCTTGTATAAATCCACTATTCGTAATGATCTGGGGCGAAGTATAGTCAGGGCCTGGAGGTGTTCCAGTCTTCACTGTTTTTTTCTCAGCAGTGTAAATTTACGCGTTTTTTCCTGAAAATTTTATATTAAATATGCCCCCTCCGTTTGAAGGGTCCCTTGACTGTTAGCCCCCACATAATTTGTTTTCAAACTACGACACTGATAATGATTGTATCTCGAACCATTTTATGTAGTTACCGCACAATTTTTAAACAAATACTTCATCCGTCCCAATTTAAATATCCTAAGTCCAAAAACACACATTTTAAGAAATCTTTTATTTGTATGTAGTAAAATGACAATAATATCGTGGTGTTTGTGTTTTGTCTTTTATGGCAAAACTGGAAATTGCATTTCTATTTTTAGAAAGAGACATTTAATTTGGGACAAACAAAAATGGAAAAAATGACATTTAAATTGGGACGGAGGGAGTATTGTCTTTTAAACATCTCAATAAGTTGTTAGGCTACTCGGAGTGGTGGTGGGGGGGGGGGGGGGGGGGGGGGAAGAGGGGGATGAAGCGCCATGTGGCACTTGTGGGACCCTTGGGGGGGAAGTGACATGTGGCACTTGCTTTTATATTTATTTTTTGTTTTTTATTTTCTTTTTAAATAAATAAAAAAACACAAATTTATAAAAATATAAATTCATTTAATAAACTACAAAGTAAATAAAAAAAACACTAACTAACAAAAAATACATGAAAATTAAAAAACATAAAGGCACTTTAGTTATCGCTATCGTTATCATCAGATGGGCAATCTCTTGGTATACTCCAAATATGATCAACCAGATCCGCTCGAAGGTTGTGATGTGTTTGGCTATTCTTGATTTCAGAGTTGTTGACGTTTCTTTCTTCATCAGTAATGTTTTCTTGACTTTGTTGCGTTTCCTCACCAAAGTACTCACATATTGAACGTCCTTCATCCTCCAAAATCATGTTATGTAAAATAATGCATGCGTACATCACATTTCGTATATGCGGTTTGTCCCACAGTTGATAGGGCTGGGCAAAATGCGCCATCTTTTGAAATATTCATAATTATTTTCTAAATCATTTGTTATTCTTAAAAATAAATTACGACTCATACGAAAACGCCGCCTAAAACTTTTTTCATCGTATGTTGATTCGGGTGAGAAGTAATCACGTACCAATGACTCATTCGCGGTTTGTCGTTTACGACCTATATACTTTCTACGCTTGGGTGGTTCGGATGTCCCTTCGTCGTCTGCTATAGCTTGAACGACTTTCTGAACGCTCGCCATTAACAACTCTGCGGCACCTTCGCCCAAGTCATCCAAAGCGAGTTGATCAAACATATCATCTGAACTCGAAGAGTCGTCCGACATCTTGCAATTTTTTTTTTAAAAATATGATAATTTGGAGAGGATTTTATGAAAAAAAAAAGAGGGTGTATTTGTGTAGAAAATGGTATTGTTATATATATATATAATAAAAATTATTTTTTTTATAACCGTTACCCAACGGTAACTTATTTTTTTTTTTTAAACAGTCAAAAATAAAACTCCCCCAATAATTTGGTGCCACGTGTCCCCAAAGAATTGCCCCACGCCAGTGACTTGCCCCCACCCCCACCCTCCCGCCCCTCCCACGCCAGCTACGGCGGCGGTGTTACCCCCCTTCCCGCCCCCACTCCGAACACTCTTATACTATTCGATCCAACGATATTCAATTGTCCATACTTTTATAATATGTAGTAGTTACCTTGGACTTCATAATTGACACGTTTAACAACCAATAGAATTTCTATGACTCTTGAACATATATTGATATAAACTTAAGCTAAATCCATTTCTTTAAACTTTACATATGTTAGGTTTTTCTTGTAAAACACTTACAGCATGTTTGGCTCTCCTTATTTCCACCTCCTTATAACTTATAACTTTTTCAAAAAGTTAGTAAGTTGTAAAAAGTGTTTGGCAAAAGGAAAAGGACTTTTTGTTTTAACTTTTTGTTTGCCTATGATAAGTTGTTTTGGAAAAGTAAGAGAGGAGTGACTTTTTGAACCTCCTTATAACTTATTTGATGGTTATTTACCTACATGCCCTTATTATATCCTTACACCTTCCCTCCTTATACCTTTTTTGTTATTTTACCTAAATAAGTTAAACCAAACATTTTTTTACAAACTAACTTATCAACTTATTATTTTTCCCTACCACATAAGCTAATCCAAACACTTTTCTAAAAACTCCTTTTTAAAAAGTCATAAGTTAATAAGTCCTTTTAACAAAAAGTCCTTTTTACCTCAAATAAGTTTATCCAAACATGCCCTTAATAATATTAAGCATTTCTTTAAACTTTAAGTTCATCGGATTTACGTTTGCGAGCCAACCTTCGATCATAAACCTAAAAAGTAATTTATTTTTCTAAATTATCATCATCATTGAGATTCCCACGAGGAAAATAACAAAATCCAAAAAGAGTACCTAGAACACTAAAAAGATGGCATGGATACCTTAAGGCTTAAGCAAATTGGGGGTTTTAAACCTATTTGTACGAACGAAGATGGAATGGAATCAAGTTCTTCTATTTAGGCCAAGGAATGTAAGGCATTGGTTGGTGAATAAGTTTGAGAGTTTTTGAAATTAATACTTAAGGAATTTGATCTTTTCATAACCTATCACTTCATAAGTAATTAAATATAAAAGTTTTCAATAATTTTTTAAATAATAATTTGTGTGCATTGATGGAATAGAAGCTCTTCCTACTCTCATATTCGATGAAGAATAGGCCCAAGAGACATCCATAAACAACCGCCACCCACGTGCTCGTGATCTCCTATGTCTTTTTCATGATGGTGTTATTGCACTATCACATACCACCTTTTTTATACTCTCACGTATCGTGGACATCTTATCTCTCTTCATCTTCTCATTGAACCTGCCTCTCTTAGGGGGTGTTTGGAATTGATTATTCAAAACATGTTATGCGTTTTGGAAAAGCAGAGGTGGAGCTGCTTATAGATTAATTTTAGATTATTGCGTTTTGGTAGCCTAAAAAACTGATTATTTGTGTTTTCAAAACGCAATCCAAACACTAAAAACTGATTATTTGCGTTTTCAAAACGCAATAATCTAAAATTCAGGTTCAAAACGTAATCCCAAACACCCTCTTAGTCTCGAACGACCAGTGGTAGGTTGCCTATCTTCTTGCCAATTTTGCAACATCCCCGGTTTTCATCATTTTCCACACTTGTGCCCATTCCTCTCAAAAGAACACATGTTGATGGCCTAAACAATAATTCAAGTCTATAAAACCTTGGTTAAAATCGTATTACAATCGATCTTTTTAAAAAATTACTCCCTCCGTCCCATTCAAGGACGAAGGATTTAAAGGGCCAGGGGTGGCCCTGGCCCCCCTTGTTTTTTGACGCAGTAGTGAAAATTTACGATTTTCATAGGTAAATTAAGTGCAGGTTAAATCCGGCCCCCGCCGATTTGCACTACCGATAAAAAAAATTGAGTCCGGCCCCCTCCGATTCGAGAACCAAGCTTCGCCCCTGGTCCCATTAGAAGTGTCCATATTTCCTTTTTTATTTATCCCATTTCATGTGTCCACTTTAAAAAATTATTAGCCAATTTCCAAATTTACCTTTAAAAACACAACTAAAATAAACAAAGAATATGATGGACCCACATATGATAAGGGTATTATTGTCATATGACAAGCAAAAAAAACAATCATTTAATATGCCTAAAACTTTGTGTTTTTCAAACAAGACACTTTTAATGGGACGGAGGTAGTAATTAACATGTGTCCTTCATACTGCATAGTTATAGCTCTAAGACGAGGATTTAGTTATTAACTTCAAGAGTTGCCCCTTAATGGAGTCCCTAACATCACAAATCTTAAAAACTTTTAGCAAAACTCTAAATCGGCATCTAGGTTTTTTTATATATACAAATTAAATTGTTTATTGAAAATAAATAAATTTATCGCGAAAAAAAAAATTTAATTTCTAAAAACTTACTTATATGAAGAGTGAAAACCATTTCACTCACCAAGTGATGGAAACTGAAAACTTACGTGGCTATAAAATGTATGTAATACATGAGAACCACGCCCCATAATTAGTACATATGATCAAACAATAACGTAAGTAAGTTTAGACGCATGTGATAATCTATCTATATATATAAAAGAAAACGTAAATGCTGACGTGGCGTGCAATGGAGACCTCAACCTCCCCTTGAGAGTGCCACGTGACATTATAATTGAAAGATTTTAGTGCTTTTGAACTATTTCCTTTTTTAATTAAAAAAAAGATAAACATAAAACTCTAAATTAAATTGAGTTATTTTAGGAAAAAAATAATTTAAAAATAAATTTAAAATTTTCTCTCTCATGTTTCCTCTCATAATTTTTAAGCGTATATATCTTTTATATACGAGATTTTTTAAAGAAAAAAATTACACCAAATTAACGAGCGTTTTATTATCTTTCCAACGAGTATCATAGTCCTATATAAAAAACGGAGAAAAATCGACTATTTTTTGTAGGGTTTCGTTCATACAGGAAAAAAACACACAAAGTGTTCATGTTATTCATTAATCATGTTTTTTTCTTTTAAACCAGGTTCTTATCTACGATGTTGAAAATCAGCCCAATCGCCATGTTATCATTGGAATTTTACTAGGTATACTTCATCAAGAGAAGTTAGGAGAAAGAATCGCGCAACACTGCAACACATGGTGTCACCTTATAGCAAGGTTATTTTTTTATTTATTTAATTACAAGAGTAATAATTATTACTATTAGTATTAGTATTATTAGAATGGTTATATTTTTCAACCCCGGGATGCTCTGGAAAGAATTGATAGTTTCTGACGTGGCGTTCAATGGTGGCCTCAACCATCTCTTGATTATGCCACGTGGCATAATGAGATGCAATGATTACAACTTCCAACTTAAGTGTTTGTTTAGTTGATTAGGTTAGGAATTATAAGAGCCATTAGAATGTGAGAAATTAGAGAGATGTGATGAGTTTTTAATAGTTGCAGCTTACATAAGTGATTTTTTAGATAATTACTGATTAGGTTTTAGATTAGGAAATATGAGTTATTACTGATTAGAATACTATGAACATGCAATGATTGAGAGATTTTGTGGTTAGTTAACTTGAGCCATTTGCAATAGGTTATCACGTAAAATTAGATTTTTCAACCACGAGACCCTCCCGGAATAATCAGCTACTACTTCATATAAATTTAGAGCCGCACTTCACACAAATTTTGTATAGTATTTCTTAGCAATTATTATCCATTTATCTATTTACTAGACAATTGTTTAAATTGTATTCCCTTAACCATTAAAAAGGCTATAAACCATTAAAAACAAGAGGCAAACTTTTAATGATAATTAACACCAACATGTAGAAAACTTCATAATAATAATAATACGAAGTAATTAGGGCTGTTCAAATCGCTCGCCACTCGTGAATCGCTCGTTGCTCGTTCGGAAAGTGCTCGAAAAATGCTCGCTCAATCTTTCGCTCGGTTGTATATGAGCCGATCGGCTCGGTTCGGTTTGTAAATGAGCCAAGCACGGGCAAAGGTACGCTAGGCTCGGTTCGCCTCGAATAAATTTTTATTTATTTAATAATAAATATACACACAATTTACAGATAAATTTATGGCTTTATATATAAAATTCTATTGAATGAGTCAGTATATGCAAACAAAATATAAACAGCCCACTTAACTCAATAAAAAATTAACACTAGATTTAATAGTAAAACAATAAGTCATGAGGTGACAGTATTGAGTTCTTTATGTTATTAGCCGTCCATCAGTTCACCAGCCTCAATCTAAGCCTCATCCTTGGACACTAGGATCTCAATATTAGTGTTATCATCAGACATTTCGACCTTAGTTGTCACCCAACAATGAAAACTTCGAAGGAAACATCCCAATTTTATGATCGTCCATATTATTCTTCGCTCGATTCTCGTTCGGCGCTCGCTCGGAAAATTTGCGCTCGAAGAATGCTCGTTCGGTTTTCAACTCGATTGTAAACGAGCCGCTTTACTCGGTTCGGTTTGTAAACAAGCCAAGCATGAGCAAAGCTCCGCTCAACTCGTGAAAAGCTTTAAAAGTAATTGAGGAATTAAGGAAAGACTAAAACGAGAGGGAGTGATGACGTAACCCTCCGTACCCCCTATTCTACATTTGCTGTTTTGCTACTGACGTAAGTTGTTGTAGTATCTCAGTTTTATATCGTTTAATTATTTAAGATTCTGATTATAATTTCGATAAACATTTTTATTACGTACACCTCAAATTTTGCTTAGAAACTCTCTATATATACGGATCATATAATGTTATACAACCGGTTAAGGCTGGCTCAACTATTTTGGTGACTTAAAGCGAAGTTTAAATCCAAGATCTTTTTAGGATTAAAAAAAAAACTTGTTGGTTGTTGTACACTTGCACTCCAAGTCTCCCAACGGCAACATGAAGAATTTAGTGGGCGGTGGCAGTATATAGGTTCAATGTTTCTTGCACAACTCAGTTCCTGAAATCTGGATATATGCTCATCCTTGCACAGCCTAGGTCAAAGTTCAGAAACAAAAATTGTGGCTCTATAGATTTGGGGGTCCAAAGCCCTAGCCTCATTTGACTCGGACTTGAGCCATCCTTACAACCGGTATAGAATCATATAATAATACAAAAGTTGCACGTTTACCTTATCATATGATTCTATACGAGCCATATAAGATTATACATGCTGTATAGGTTAGTATGAGCGGGAAAAAAAATTATATGGTCCATATAACCTTATATGGGCTGTATAAACCTATGGGGTGTCAAAATAAGATGTTGCGGCGTTTATTCGTTTGAATAGTCGGGGGCCTAAAACTAAAGTTGATAACCTGGAATAAAAATGTGAGAAAACTTTAAAAAAAAATTCATTAATTTTAAACAAAAAATTTGTAAAAATTAATGGTATCAAGTATCAACACAAAGATCACTCAAATCATTTTATTGAATGAACCCTAAATGGCTAAATGTACAACTGTGAAACAAGAGGTAGATTATCCTCACCTCAAGACATTGTGAAGTTATACCAGCATGAATACAAAATATTATCTGCTCTACATGACCTCGATTCATTTAGGTAACAAATATAGCAAATTTTTATTTAATAGCGATGAGCTACCCTCATGACTAATCTTAAGCCCAACAATATGGGCCCAAATCTAATAAACTAAGTTTTATGTCAAGTCAATTAAGGCTAAGGCCCATGAACTCTTCTGTACATTAGGAGCGAGTCTTTAAATGAAAATACATGCTTATGATTATGGTTTATCATGGCCGAAAATCTGAAATGATACTGACTTGAGGTAGACGTGTACAAATCTGGTTTTTTTTTAAAAACCGAAACCGGTTTTTTTCACAACCGGTTTTTTTTTTCTAGGTTTTAAAACCGGTTTTTTTTATATAAACCGGTTCGTATCGGGGTTAAAACCGGTTTTTTTGTCTGATAAAAAAACCGGTAAAAAAACCGGAACAGAAGGCTTCTGTTGCTGTTTAAAATTTTTTTGTTGTTTTAATTTTTTTTTTCACTACAAACAAACTTCAAACATATGGATTAAGAAACTTATAACTTAAAACCTCCAAACCATTTCATTAACTACTAAAACATCCAACTTAAACAATAAAACCATCCAACTTAAAGTCTTAAACAACTAAAAACTTAAACAACTTAAAGTCTTAAACATAACTACTAAAAACTTAAACAACTTAAAGTCTTAAACATACGCAAGCGTCTCTTGAAAAACATCTTTAATCTTCGCCCGAACCCGAGTTGTTTCAAAGGTATTCATCAAGTTCGGCTTCTTCGTCGGTCATTGGTTCAATCAAGGTCATATTCACCTCGTCCTCGTACAATTCGGCTTCGTACTCCAATTCTCCCTCAAGTGATCGCTTATCTTGTATTCTTTCCGCCGCATCCAAGTAATCCTTTAAGCAAATAGACATCTCAACCGCCATAGGAGTTAGCCTCGTTCTTCATATCGATAAGACCCTGCCACTAGTAGAAAAAGCGGATTCCGAAGCTACCGTAGAAGCTTGGACACTTAGTAAATCTCGGGCCATGGCGGCTAGAATCGGAAATTGTTCTTCCTTTTCTTTCCACCAAGCCAACAAATCAAAGTTTTTAAATTGTTGTGGAGTGGTGTGTTGTAAAAAGTTTGAACCACTATATCTCCCGAGTTCGCTACTTGGTGTGTTAGTAGCTTCATCTTGTTCATTTATATTCCATAAATGACTATAAAAAGCGAAATCGGAATCATTTGAATTCTCGTCCAAAGTGTTTTTCAATGAATCATGAATTTGTGAGCTTGAACCATATTTTGATTGATAAAAAGCATACATGGCATTAATATGATTGCTAAATTTATTTTTTAAACCTTGGCTAAAACATGGGTCTTCGACACAATTTAAACCCAACTCGTCCGCAATTTTATCAATCATAGAATTAACGCCCCTTATGTTATAGCAAGGGTTTAAGGCGGCGGCACAAGTAAAAACCGGTGGTATCTCTCTAAAATATTTTTTAAGTTTTTCTTTCATTTGTATTACCATATCCGAATACGGATGCCCATACACACTTATCTTTCTTAGTTTAGATGTCATTAAAAATATTTTGTGAATTGCTAAAGGACTTGTGGGATAATAAACACCGGATAAAGCGGTTATCGAGGTTTTGAAAACTTGTAGCATATCGGATATACGCTCAATAGTTTCCCAATTTCTTGCATGGTAAGAGTTAACCTTACCACGACTCGACAAGATTTCATGAAAAGCTATTAAAGTTTCTTTTTGTGAAATCGCCTTTTCAAACATGTTACAAGTAGAACTCCATCTTGTTGGACAATCCCAATTCGGACCCAAACACGGTTTTTTCGCCTCCGCACAAAACTTTATATATTTAGTATGTATTTGTAGGTTGCTAAAAATATCACGTAACATTCTTCTAAAACCCTCTTTTTGTGACTCAACAATTTTTAAACCGTCTTGAACCGCCAAATTTATGATGTGTGCAACACATCGACTATGAAAAAATGCACCTTCACAAATGGGTTTATATTTTAATTTTAATTGTGTTATTGCAACGGTATTGTTGGAGGCGTTATCAAAAGATATAGAAATTTTTTTCCCTCCAATTTATAAGTTTTAATAACGTTGTCAATAACCTTAAAAATATTTTGACCCGTGTGAGGATAATCGAAAAGTTGAAACGCAATCGTACGTTTCATCATTTGCCATGAATCGGGTTGAATCCAATGTGCGGTGACACAAATGTAAGAGTCGGGTACACCATGAGGTGTCGACCACACATCGCTAGTAAGGTTTACACCGGTTTGTAAATTTTCAAAAAAAAAAAAAGAAATTGTTTCATTTTTAGCTTTTTCCCACATTTTTAAACAATCCCTTCTAAGAGTTGCACGACTTACATGAGTGTATCGTGGTTGGAGAGTTTTTTGAACAAGACGAGTATACCTTTGGTTGTCGAAGTGGTTGAAAGGAAGGCTTTCTTGAATGACAAAACATGCCATTTTCTCACGAACCGCATCAATGGAGTAAGCAAAGATCTCTCCTTCACTTGTAATTTCCGGTTGATCTTTCGAAGTTTGTGATTTCAAAACCTTGCAAAATGGCTTTGTGATGTGCGTTTTCAAAGCGGTGTTTGCATCCGGCTTGTAGAACCCTTTACAATGTTTGCAACGAACCTTTTTTTCACCCGAAGCCATTTCACACATATCATAGTGTTGCCAAACTTCTCGATTTCGCTTGGTAGGAACAACCCGAACCACCACATCGCTAGTTGAAGCACCAATGTGAGTCGAATCTTGTTGGCTAGAGGACGCCATTTGAGAGTTTTTTTTTACTAATACTAAATGTTTTTTTATGATTTTGGAGAGTATTAAGAGAGTGTATTAGAGTTGTGTAATCAACACAAAACATCATGGGCTATTTATAAGAGTGAAGGATGAAAGATTTGGCCCAAAAAAACAAAAAAAAAAGGGTCAAAAAATGACCCCAACGGTCATATTACCGTTGCTGTATGCTGCAGCCATTTTTCCAACGTTCTAAACCGGTTTAACCGGTTTTTTTTGTAAGGTATAGAAACCGGTTTTTGGGAATAATCGGTTTTAAAACCGGGTTTTTGTTACAACCGGTTTTTTATCCGGTTAAAAAAACGGTTTTTAAAAAAACCATTCCTGCCAAGATAATAACTGCTCTGTAACCGGTGGATTGGGCTGGGTTTAAAACCGGTTGTAAAAAAACCGGTTTCGGTTTTTTATTCCGGTTAAAAAAACCGGTTTTTTTGTACACGTCTACTTGAGGGTTGAAGTGCCCTTCGGGAAGCCTCCCCGCGCCTTTATCAGTCTAACTGCAAGCCTTTATCGTGGTAGCAGCCAGATTTATGACCCTAAAAAGGGAACCCGACATTGCGAGGAAGGATTTGAGCGAAACCATCTCTCCTTGGATTGCTCCTCTAGAACATAACCCTATGCCCTAGCAGGTTGGATTTATGATCCACAAATAGGATACAAGATTGTTACAACATATCAAAAATTGAGAAATATCAAATAGTGTAAAAAAATTTTTTTAGCACAAATTGAACCTTTAGTTTACTTTTGTTTTTAGGGCACAAGAGGTGCTCCATTGAACATATTTTCACTTCACTGATTTTTACAAATTCTACACTGCCATTTCACTTCACTGATTTCCTTCAGTGAAACACTTTTTTGTAGGCAGCACTTCACTTATTCTTTACCCAACTATCAATTATTTTCACACATAATAATAATAGTCCATGTTAAAATAAAGGGGAAAATGGAATCCAACTAAGCTGAGAAAAAGTGAAAAACTTGGCACGGAAATAGACAAACAACTTAGAATTGTTCACAATTTTTTCTCTCTCTCTCTATATACTCCACACACAATACACATATACATACACAACTATATCTATCACCATCTTCATCAAGCTTTCAACAGAGTTAAAAAAAAAAAAAAAAAAACTTGCAACTAAAGAATAAAGAGAGAGAGAGAAAGAAGAGACTAAAACATAAAAAAAGAATAAAATTGTGTGAAAGTTTTTGCCACATCCGTGAACCATCACGGTAACTAGAACCCGAATTTGGTTCACGGGATCACTACCAGCATGAGTGACGACGGTGTTACCGTACTGATAGTGGGGTACCCGTGACCAATTCTGATAGCGCCCCGTCCCCCTTACTTGTGGTTATAATCCAGAAACTTTACATGTCAAAGTAATATAATTGAGTTTAAATAATATATTAAATACAGATGACAAATCAAGGGAATTTATGTAGTGTTGCACAAATTTCTTTCCCTTCTTCTTTCTTTTATTTATATCTATATCTATACTACTATATAGTATATCCTGGACGGCTAAAATGATCATTTCACATTTATCTACATGAGTAAAATAGTAATTTTATTAAATTGATAAGACACATTTAAGAAAACAATAAAAAATCTATCTTTATTGAACTCTATAATTAGATGGTTACTAAAAGAAAGTTAAATTAATTTATGTTTTGAATGTGACATTTACCTTACCTTACCTTTCATAATTTTAATGCAAATCATATCCTATTCATGAAATTCCCATGCTTTGGTTCTCATTATGAGTCAAAAGTAAAATTAAGTGTAAACGAAGGAAATGATGATGCATATCTCGCCTCTCTTTAAACAGCTTGGTTTAAATTTGATACCTTCGCCTTCATCTTAAGTAACTCATTTTTATTTTCATTTATGTGTAAAATGATTACTAAAGTATAAAGACAACCATTGAATTTGACTGTGTTCTTTACCTTACTCTACCGTTAAACCACAAAATGAAACAACCATTTTATCATTGCCATTAAATCGTCTCATCAAAACAATTAATTACGCAACGAAACCGATTTGGAACTCATCATAAACTCCTGTGTAATCATAAAACCCAACTCACCAACCACCTCTTCTCTCGGCCTCCTTGTTTATCCGACCAAAGTTCCGGGACCATCACCACACACGCATCACTTTGACACCACCGTTCCGTTGGCACAGAACCAACGTCGCCACACTTTTTGCTCGAACTAAAGACCGGTGACCAGAATAGTGGACCACCATTGTCACCGGTGACTCACCTTCCTATTTGTTTCACCATCGTGCGACAAGGTACCGACTCCTTGTGTTTTCCTTACGTTTTTTTTGGGTCGATTAGTTGGGTTATTTGAGCTAACAAGATTAGATTTGGGTGGGGTTAAATTCCGGTGATGATCCGATTGTCGTTTATAACCGTAAGAAAAGAAAGAAAATAAAAATAAGGTTATTAGTTGTATCGTATGCATTTGAATGTGTGTTTTGTGTGTGTGTGTGTAACTTTTAATGGCGGAAACTTTGTATGAGTGCTACTATGTGACTGTGTTTGATTGTTTGTATGTGATAAAAATACCAAAATCTTGCAACGTGAAGTTACTGTGATAAAAATGAAGCTATTATATCAAAAAAATAAATTATTTGTAAATTTATTAAAGAGTTTTATATGAGACTATTAAAGATACCTAAAATATATAATCTATTGACACACCAGTATGTTCATAAACCTAGTTAATTGGGAAAATCACATCGACATGATTACTGAGTTAATTAATCGATTGTGATAAACAAGGAGAATTTACTCAGATTGCTTAGAATGAAAGGTTTATCGATTAACTAACAATTTACCAAACCAAACATTTGTCCAATATATTCGAATTACTAAAACTCTCGGGAACTGAAGGTAAGAACAAGGTTCAAAATAAAAGATAACTATTTAAAATCAATCAAAACAAACTAATAAGCAACAAACATCGAATGCTTGGATTTAAGATGCCATGGTGACAAGTATGGTACATGAAGACGATCATTTTATGGTTCCTTTGGGATAAAACAAAGTAAATGAATAATGGTCTTTTCGGAGACTAATGAGCAGGTTAATACAAATTTAGATATGTAATAGTTTATAAGTAAGACGTGATTTTCTAACGAAAATCTAAGAAGTCGGAGTATTGTTGTAAAATAAATATATATTACTATTTGATGAAGTTACAATTAATGCAAAAACAACCAATTGAAAAGTAAAAGTCATGCTTTTAATCGTCCAAGCTACCAACAAATGAACTATATCATTTGATCCCTGTATCACCAAAAATTGTACCAAATTACATAATACCTGGATTTTACCACGAATCCATTGATTCTATATGTTGTATTATATTACTATCCATTTACCACTTTATTCATACATGGAGTCAAGGGATTATAGGTTGTGCTTTTTAGCAGCTATTTGGCATTGAGTTTATTGGGATTTAGAAATATTTTGTGATTAATGTATAGGTAAACCCTCTTTGGATTTTCCCAAGATTTTCGGAATACATTTATTTCTTACAGTTGTGGCTTGCTTTGGTTTTGGTGCATTCATGTAACAAGCTTGTATGGTCTTCACACATGTAAAAGTGGAAATCTTTTATTGGTGTTAAAAAACCCAAGTGAGGTACAAACCCATCAAACCTAACTACCTAAGAGTACTACTAAGCATGAGATATGACATGAATCAAAAACAACTTTTGTAATATAAATGGAAATAAAATTATGAGTTATATTCAATATAAATTATATTTTGATATCGTAAAACATACCAATTATCGATATCATATCGACATCGTACCAAATCAAAGCAACATTGACTGTACAGGATTGGTACTAGGTTTTATGCGGTACCGGTATCGAACTTAATTGAACTAATATTAGTCAAACAACATCAGTGCTAATACCATTGTTCAATATAATGGCTTTCAATCAATGTAAATGATGTGTTGATAATTTTTAGGTATGTCACGACTTTATTTTTTCCTTAGAGACAACTTGTATATACTATTGTAAATAAATTTTTTATTTTAGAATCATACATATTTTTTATGTATCGTATGAGGCAACTTCCACTAGTTTTACTTTTAACTTTAAATCAAAGAATAGTTGGTCACATGGATGAATGGTATTAGCTTTTGTACAACATCCCACTTTATGATATGATTTTATCCATCCATCTAACTTAACTTTAGTTGCTTCTTTTTTCAAGATAGTTACATATTAATTTAGTCGTGGACTTTTGGGTAAAGCAACATAAAGTGTTCTTTGAAACTCTGTTTATATTAGTGTGGGTGTAGTGGAGCGCCATAGGGGTGGGGATTATAATTATAACGCCCCATAACGCTCCCTACACCGGCCCCTTGGGCGTTATGGGGCATTATGGGGGAGAAACTTGATATATATATATATATATATATATATATATATATATATATATATATATATATATAACGGGCGTTGTTACTTAATAAATCAATTTTATATTATTTCTTTAATTAGTTTTTATACCCTCTTCTTCTACACCCAATCAAATAATAACATATTTAATCAAATAATAATATTTTAATCCCAATAACGCCCCTCACCCTCTACATCCTCTTTTCCCATAACGCCCCTTCCATTATTTTATAATATTTTATTCCCTATAACGCGTCATAACGCCCCTCCACTACACATGCCCTTAAATGAAGAATCCTCAACAATACATCTAAAACTATAATTTAAATGTCTAGAAAGCTATTTTTTTTTAACAAATATATCTTATATACTGATCTCTTTGAAAACAATAATATGGATTTACTAATGTTGTTGTGTTGTAGCTAGTCATTGCTAGACCAAACAAGTAATCCAATATGTGTTGTCAATATTGGCCATCCCTTTTACCTTTTGTAACTTTGTATTATTTTCTTCCATGTGAATCCAATACTTTACAAGTTTGCAAATTCCTGAAACTTGTGTTTCTCGGCGTTGATGTTGCTAACGTGTCTACTATCGGGTAGAGCTTTGTGGTCGAACTGTTACGAATGGATTGTGTTATAATATTCTGTGTTTTTGGATAGACTATGCACAAAACTGAAATATTATTTCAATTTCCTGATTATCTATTTATCTTAGTTAAAAGAGTTAATAGCCATTTTCATCCCTGAGGTTTGGGTCAGTTTGCCACTCCAGTACAAAAGTTTTTTTTTTTTGCAATTCTTTCCCCGATGTTTGGATTTTTTTGCCAAATTCGTCCTTTTCACTAACCCAGTTAAAAAATCTTGTTAAGGTCAGGGGTATGGTTGTCTTTTTGCCACTTTAATGAAGGACAATTTTGTCATTTGATACCCTATAATTATTTTAATAAAAAAAAACCCATAGTCTTCCCCTACCCACCCCACCTCTCTCTCTCTCTCTCTCTCTCTCTCTCTCTCTCTCTCTCTCTCTCTCTCTCTCTCTCTCTCTCTCTCTCTCTCTCTCTCTCTCTCTCTCTCATCCTCTCCTCTGTTCTTCACTTTATTTCAAATCCTCCAAAAAAAACACATTGCAAAAACATCATATGTCAAACAAATAATAATAACATTCACATCGGACCACAAACCCACTCACAACCACAATGCAATCCATCAAAATCCCCTATCCATTCCATTTCCTACTCCTCCTTCTTCTTCTTCCCCTGTTCTTTACCGTCAAGCCTCCCCCCTGTCACCATCACCGGACCACCATCACCACCTGCAAAAACCACTTACGAAAACCCCACCACCATCAAACCCACCTGCAAAACCACCTACGAAACCTCCTCCCTCTGTCACCATCACCGGACCACCATCACCACCATCAAACCCACTTGCAAAAACCACCTACGAGACCCCCCACAGTCGAATCATCTCTCCTCTATCTGAATCATCTCTCTTCCTCTGTTTCCTTCTCTCTCTCTCTCTCTCTCTCTTTCTCTCTCTCTCTCTCTCTCTCCCTCTGTCCAGATCTCAGATCGATGTGGTGTGGTTGTGTTTGTCTTGTGAGTGGTGCCGCCAGGAGAGGTGGGGTTGCCACCGTGTTCTGCCACTGTGGTGGTGATTGGCCCCCATTCTCCACCCACCCTTCACACTTCTTTAAAAACCCTAGCAAATGTTATTCTAAACCCCTGAGATCTGAAATCTTTGATATTAAAGATGAGTTTGAAGCTGATTTTCGTGGGTTTAAGGATGAAGTTGAGGTTCTAGCTGATCCCTTCAGTTTTCTGCTCCATCTCGTTGTAATGGTTTTTATTATTATTATTATTATTATTATTATTATTATTATTATTATTATTATTGTTGTTGTTAGTTGCAGAGATCTAGAGAGAGAGACAATGAAAGAGAAAGAGAGAGAGTGAAAGAGAGATAGTGAAAAGGACGAATTTGGCAAAAGACAAAAATACCCCTGACCTTAACGAGTTTTTTTAACTGGGTTAGTGAAAAGGACGAATTTGGCAAAAAAATCCAAATCTCAGGGAAGGAATTGCAAAAAAAAAAAACTTTTGTACTGGAGTGGCAAACTGGCCCAAACCTCAGGGACGAAAATGGCTATTAACTCTAGTTAAAATGAACTATAATATGTTTTCAAATGTATAAACCCCTAATCCCTTGTAATTTTCTACTTGTTACATATATTGAATCATAGTTGTTAAAGGAGTAAGGCGCACTCAAGGCGTCAAGGGTGAGTCTTGAGCCTCAGTGCAAGGCGCATAAAAAGCATGAGCTTTTTTAAATAAGACACACGGTATAAAAATACATTTTTAGGAGTTTTAAACATATTTTTTTTTACTCTTTAGGGTTAATTTATGTTGTTTTAGGTTAATTATAGACTTGTTTAGGAGTTAGGACTGTATAATTGTTCCGGATTTGTTCAGAAAATTGTTGGCTAGAATTTCATCAGAACTTAGCCTGGAAAATGTGTCTGGGGCCCTGAAAGTAAGGCTTTAATCTGAAGCGAAGTGAGAAGGCTGCGATGAGGCTAGGCGTGCGCCTGAATGAGCTTTTACAACATACTATTTAATACTAGCAGAAACCCGCGCGTTGCGGCGATGCTGCACTGTGTTTTGCGGTTGCATCTGGTCAATAACATCGTGGGTGGTGTACATTATACAAACATATTTACAATGTGTAATGTATGATCGGAGAATGCACAATTTTAGTAGGAAGTAGATATAGACATGGGAGTAGAGTAAAAAGATAAGTTTGTAATAAGTATTATGCGATGTAAAACTAACCCAAATGGTGAAATAATAGATGGCACCATTGAGTTTTCTAAAAGAAATACTTCTAAACACATTCGAGCCTTATGTCCAAGGCTTGATACAAAACCACTATTGAGCCGAGGGTCTCACTGGAAGCAGCCTCTCTATTCCCACGAGGTAGAGGTAAGACTGTATACATCTTACCCTCCTCAGACCCTACCTTAGCTTTGCTATTGGTGGGATTAACCGAGTATGATAATGATGACTTCTAAACACAATATATATATAAGGGAAGACATATCGTATTCAAAGCATGTGTGAAAAAAATAAAGTGATGCTTCGGTCAAGTCGTGGTCCTTTCTTTGGTTAAAAAGTAGGTCGAGATTTAGTGACTTAAATTGGTTTGATTGGATTGTAAATCCTATGTATATGGTGTAATCCTTGGGCGGTCCTTGATTTGAGGACGCAGCGTGTTTCTAATGAAGTTTACTGTTCAAAAAAAAAAAAAAATTAAAGCGGAAGAAAAGATTTCAATCTACGGTAAAAAAAGTAGTTAAATACTCTAAATGAAGTCATTAAAATGAATATCTCTAAAGGGGGCATGTCCAGTTTGAGATGAAGGTGGGGTTCATGGTCGGATGTCATGTTGTTCGTATGTATGGGGTGTAGCTGTAAAAAGAGATGACATTATACGTAATTATGGTGTGTGGTCATGAGTGTAAGAGTGTGTTGTTAAAGTAGAAATGACTGTCATATGTTGTAACTGAAAATTCGCATAGGTATTAACGTTGCAAAACACAAAAAAATGTTAGTACGTGTAAGGCACGGCCGTGTTTTCATACAGGTTGACCATACATTACATTGAAAATGGCAAAGTGGTTAAATACACATAAAAAATTTGGGAGCACGGGTAAAATAATAAATGCACCCATCAACTATGTTTAAATACAGAAGAAACATCATAAACAATGCAACGCATGTACATACCCATAGCTTTAGTCATACACAATTATTTTTCTTACCAATATTATATATCGTTTGGTTTATGATTCGCTTTTACAAACCCTTTCATGTCATCTATTTAAATTGTTACTTAATTGATGGATTCTAATGAGATGTTGAAGGTTTAAAGAGTGGAAAGTGTGTTCTTTTGTGATGCGGTTGACAGAAGTTTGAAGTCGCCGATAAATTACGATGATATGAAACTCTAATGAGATGTTGAAGGTTTAAAAAGTGGAAAGTTTGTAACACATAATCTTTGTATATACAGTCATGAGTTATAATCGGTTACACCTTTTGATCTACAATTGCAAGTAAATAAATTGTTTGAGCTTCTCAAAACAAGATGAAGGTGGACGTATCGTAGTGATGCTGGTCAAAGAAAGTTATAGAAACCTATGAAAGCAATTATGTATAACTATACAAACCCATTTACAACATTACGAAGCATAAATAACCCATAAAGCATGATGTACAAGACCATATTGCATAAACATTTGTATTTTAATATTTTATAGATTATAGACAATAAATAATTATTATAATTATAATAGCATTCATTTATTAATTTAGATGTGTTAATTAATTATTGTATTGAACAAGTTGACGCCGACTCGCGCGTTGCAGCGAGATGCTGATTAAGAATGTATTTAGTGTCACTACGTGATATGCGAATATTCTTGAGTATATGTTAAACCTTCTTTTCATTTTGCTCGTCTTCATAACAAATCAAAGATAAACAATGATGTAACAAACAAATAATGGTTAGAATTTCAAACAGGTCTTAAGATGGAATTTTAGTATTGATTTGTTGCGATTTAAGAAGGAAAAAACTGCAAATATAAAAGGCATAATGTTCGAATTGATTAAACAAAGTGCAAACACTAAATGTTTCAAAATGTAAACCCGGTATCACTTTGTATATGTTGATTCAAAAAGAAAAAGGACAATAAAAATGGTAGTGACATATAATTTAATCGTCGGATTACCAGTTACCCTAATCGTGAGTGAATAATGAAAAAAAAATGGAAATGGCATTTGCAATGACAACTTGAAAATGAAATGTGTGTGAAACAATTGAACGGACGGTACTTTGATGGAAATCTTGAGTTTCCAAACACACAACAAAATCTCAAAATTAACTTGAAAAACTAAAACACATATGCATTCATAACCCACAATCCTAGATAACCAAAACGGTTAACTCTTTATCAACTAACAAAATAACCATGATACAAAGAATAAAAGTGGCATATGCTTAGGATACAAATCATCGTCTACGAAAATCACCGTTCTCATTACTAACCAAATGACCATAAAAACTTACCATCAAACATACACTCACCGCGCGTCGTCATTCGTCAAAAAACCACCATCGTCCACCACCACCGATAATCTCACACTTACATTCAAACGTTTCAAACTGTCACAACCGGAAACCGGCATTGTCGATTCACAACACGCCTCTGGCGTCGGCACCATTATAATTCGCAAAACATCTCAAGAGCCGCATCAACACAACACGTTCAGCACTCAAACAGGTTTCACAAACCGAAACAGAACCGGAACCGTTTTCTCCATCGTCACTATTACGAATAACATTAACAGGATGCAAAATGATAAAAATCGGCATCTATAAGAGATTTATACACTTAATAAGTCATAATAAGTTTCTGATAAACACTATTTGGCTTGGATGTGTCGAGGGAAAAGATCGAGAGAAGACGTAGCGATGGGCGAATTGGATGATTTTATCTTCAACTTCTTCAAGTTGTATATATATATGCGCTCTGAAGCCTGTTTAGGTATTCTTCAATGGATTCGGTTGTGATTCTTCCATTATGAGGGTGGGATTGTTATGATGTTTTAGGAACTTTTTCATTAAAAGATCACGATGACGGTTGGCAGTATACAATTTTACATGGTTGGGGAGTAGATAACGCCGGTAAAGTTATTAACGGAAGTTAAGTTGTATCGTTAAGTTGGTTTTTGTATTATATATAAATTTGTCTTGCCAATTTAATGAAATTACAAATTTGTCCATACTGATATATATGAAATGACTACTTTGCCCGTCTAGCACCCACTATAGTAATAATATAAGTATAGATATAGATAAATCAATAATGCCGACCTTATTTATTCAACCGTGAATTTATGATCCTCAACAACCTAGTTGGCAACTTGCCACCATTTCCCACCTTTTTTCCGTACAACTTTAATCACACATGTTGAAGTGATACATCCAATTGAAGATACATGTTCAGTGTTTTCTTGACCTTTCTTTTTGACCGAAAAATAAATGTTATCAAAGTATCAAACTATACCCGTTACACTAAAAATCACTACTTCACCCTTAAATCTTCTCCCTTTTTATTAAAATAATATTACTTTTTCATACTTTTATCATTACATTTTCTCTCTCCTCACTCACAACTACTTACAAAAATATTAAAATACATATAGAGGTGAACAGTAGTTTTTCATATTTAGGGTGGAACAGTGCTTCCACCAAATATTTTCTCTCTTCTCCTCTCACAACCACTTTCACTCACCCCATATAATTTGGTAGACACACTCACATACATATCATGAGTTCATGATAATTTGTTCGTTGGCTCACTTAAATAATATATACAATACTTGGTTGTTCGTTCATACGCCCGTATGAATTTCCATGCCCATTGTTGATTTGTATAAATTCCATCGTACATTGTTCGTTTATTGTCGTATTATCTAAGAGTTTTATAATTTAAACATGTTGTTAACTTGTTATTTGAGATTTTTATAAACATAAACATACCCAAAATTTAAATAAAGGAAACGAGCCAACTCAGGAGGACATAAGCTTAGTCGAGTTAAATACGAGTTAGTTTCCAGTTCAGGTTGGACAAGTTGTCTCGAGCCCACTCAATTCGTGTTATTGACTTGAGTATGAGATCATGTTAACTTGACTCAAAACTCATTTGTTAAGCATACCTGCTAACAAATGCTAACTGTTAACATTTATTATATCTCAAATTTCATATAATAATAATAAAACATTAAAAACGAAGACATGTCACCTTGTCATCACTTTTTTTTTTTCAATGATCTCCAGCTCTGCTGGTTTGAGGTATGGTGAGTTTTTCCTTAAGGGTTCTCCCATCCTGATGGTAGGTCACAAGTTCGATTCATGCACACCACAAAAAAATTCTCCATGACGGTTTGAGCTTAGGCAAGGAAGACACCGGTGTGTGGGTAGGGATTCGAACTTAGGACCGCTAGGTTAGGGTTGTACAAAGATTTTCACTGAACTAAGCCTTTCAAAGAAAAAAAAAACCCAACTTGCCTTTTTTTATTTTTTAAAAAATATAGTTTTTACCCTGTGATGCAATAACCGTTCATTGGTTTCCATATATAACTATAGTCGAGCAAACAAAAGTTTTTTTTTTTTTTTTTAAATGGTAGTTGGTTAACCTAGTGATTTTAAAAGTTACTTTACGCTTTTAGTACCGAAAATCGTATAAAAATGGATGTTATTTTTTATTTTAATTGTGATATATAATACAATTATGTAACCATTCACTGCGGTGTCCATCTATCACTATGTTTTAATAATGATTAAAGGTTGTGCTAATTTGTATGTGCATACACATGTTGGTGATTCTTGAACAATTTGATCGGATTTGTTACTTCGTGATGATCAAAGTATAACTAAACTGTGTACATATGCTGTCTACTAAGGTATGGATTTAACTTTGAGTTGACTTTTGAGAGACATAAATATGAGGAAAGCTTATGATAGTCAAAGATGTGGAACTCCTGCTTCAGTCAACGGTGTCTGCGGCTATCCACAATCAAAAAGTCAAACATGTGGTTAAATACTATTTTAGCGTTTGGGGAAACAAAAAGTCAAAAATTGTCGTTACCTTTTTAATATTTTCGGCATTTAATTTGTTAGTTTTCTTAAAAGGAAATCATATGAATAAGCATCCTAATCAAACGTATTAGTAAAACAAACATTGATTTTTATATTGGTTCAAGTAGGCAATTCAAAACAAAAACAACAAATAAACAAAGACGACACCTTCATAGCCACACTCCGATAAACAGACACCTTCATAACCCACATAAACTGACATCTCCATTCCCTTTTATGTTCTTACACAAAAGCTCAATTCATTTACATTTTTTGTGATATCGATCATCGATTCTAAACATCTTTTAGCAATAACGCTTTAAAAAATAATATTTTATTTGTTAGGTCGTTTTTATTCTATATAAGTAGGCCTAAAATATCAACATAAACAATACTAGTCTAAAAGATAAGATTAGACACCTAATATTTTGATATGTTGTCTTTTTTGTATATTTTTCTAATACAACTAAGTAGATCGTTCATGTGGAACAGGAAATAAGGAAATCATACAACTAGAACATTGGGTATTTGGATTTGACAAAAGAAAGGTCCACATTAACATGTTGGGAGTGTAGCAATCTTGGACACTACAAGAGGGACTGCCGGATCGATACATAGGAAGAAAAAAAGGGTTAATATTAGTGTTGTATACTTTGTGCCAAATATGTTTTTTATACGTGTTTTAAATTTCTATAGGTTTATCACTTGCGCATGAGAGATGTTGGGTCAAAAATTTCGTGTTTATGTTAAACATAGTTTTAATTCTAAAATAAAATTAAAACCCTTCAAATGTGATACATCATCATCATCATACTCAATAAGCTAAGGTAAGGTCTGAGAATGGTAAGATGTAGACAACCTTACCTCTACCTCTAAGAATAGAGAGGCTGCTTCCAGTGAGACTCCCGGAGAAGTAATCATTCAAAATGGTTAAGTACAACAAAGCATAACTCTGCGGAGCCTCAATCTCGGTGGAGCTCAACTCCTTACAGAGATCATACGTGGAGTGCAATCCACCCGCGCGGGACCATGCGGCCAACTCAGCGATGGTCTCTCGTGGACAGCTCATAGCCTGATGTGCCTCAGGCCTTGTCCGCCGTAACGGCGCGCCAACAGGGAAGGTGTAGCCCCCTTAAGCCCCACTTGCTGCTTTGTTCCCATGGTGTCAGGCGTCACTTCAGTCAGTCTTCCAAAAGGAGCAAACTGTAGCCGCCTGACACATTCTGATGCAGACAAAAAGATCTGCTTCCAGCCAATGACAGCTTGCCACGTGGACTAATGGCAAGGCGGTACTTCTTTCTCTCCTTATCTAGTTTACTTTATTTAATCACTAGTCCAAATCTAACTATTTCGGCCGAAAGGAAGGCAAGCCCATAACTTGAGCCCAAGCCCATTGTCGAGGTTATGGGTAAATGGTTACCGGCCCGTGTAACTCCTATAAATAGGAGGTCTCACCTCCTTCAGCCAGATTCGAATTCTTAGAAAATACACTCACACTTACCGGGCCAAAATCACCATTTTTGTGTCTGCTATCACGGGTCTTTTGAGACTCTAGGCGGTCGCCTCCTTTCGTACGGCCCTTTGATTATTTATAGGTCACGGATCCAGCCCTGACGTGAAGCAAATGATTATATCTTGCAGCAAACACAAGTCGCTACTCCACGTACTTCCTGTAAGGTAAGTACTGTACTACTCGTTGTTTCTTCATGTCCTATTCCATTTCCCACCATATGCCTCTCAACAAAATGACAAGCTAGAGTGCATATTTCACACCATTCTTTTTTCACGCTTATCTCACTCTTGAAGATTGGGTTGAGATGTTCCGTGGGTTACTGATCACATTAGTATTGTTATTCTCTCCAAATCCATTATCAATAAGTCATCTTTCACCATATGTATTATTCATGCGATCTTTTGTCTCATGTTCACATCATCATATATGTTTGCTTTCCATACATATTTCGTAAATATCTCCTATAATAACTCCATGTCTTCCTTGGTCAACTATATCAATTTTGTGTCTATCAATGTCTAGATGTTCATACTAAGAAGATCAGGTCATTCTTCTATGAGATATGTCATTTCCATTTGCTTAATCCGCCCCTCGACACAAAGTTTCCCTCAATGAGATCCTAGATTATTAATGTTTTGATCATTCTCCTATCCCTCGATAGATCCCATCTCACCACCTCTATATATGCATGATCGTCACTTATACCCACCTTATGGTAACTCGAGCCAATAAGTTTTATTTTCATACCATATATAGTCCATAACACCACCCCTCTCTCCATTCCCTTATCTTCATGATGGATCTTATGATATCCATACTGGCACACAACATTACGCAATACACAAACAATGCTCTTATTAAGAACTAAGGTTCTCATCCTTAGACTGGATGGTTTTAATGTAGTTTGATATGTGGTTATATAATTGTAAAATTTTATGTTAAATGGTTACAAACCTCGGTTAGTTACTTATGTAAAGATTTAGTGACTAGGTATTGAATGGGGTGAAACATTCACATCCAAGTGACCAAGCACCATGTGTATCGTTATTAGTTTGGGAGTGTCATTGTGACATACTAGTCAAGTAGACGTAGGGCTGTACACGAGCCGAGCCAGGCTAAGCTCGAGCTCGAGCTCGAACTTAAACGAGCCAGCTCGGCTTGGCTCGTTTTTTGGGTCGAGCTGAAAAGCCGAGCTCGAGCTGGCTCGAGCCAGCTCGTTATTTTTTTATTATTTTTTATAAATATTTTTAAAATAAAAAAACAAAACAAAAATAAAATAAAATTACACATATACATGTATATTTTTTATTATTCAAAGTTAGGCTTTATTGGATTATGAAGAGGTGAGGTAGATAGGTAGTATGAGCGGGGCTTTCAAAATTTGAATTTTAGAATTGCGTTTGAAGCCAAAATATAATACTTTCATCTATATATTAATTACACATACACAAGCCTGAGTCGAGCCATATGTCGAGCCATATGTCGAGCCATTGAGCCGAGCCATGAGTCGAGCCATCGAGCCGAGCCAAGAGTCGAGCCATCGAGCCGAGTCACGAGCCGAGCCATCGAGCCGCGTCATGAGCCGAGCCACGAGCTCAACACCCCTGGCTCGAGCTCGGCTCGATTACAAAACGAGCCGGCTCGGCTCGGCTCGAAAACAAAACGAGCCTTTTCGAGCGAGTTTCGAGCGAGCCTCGAGCCGCGAGTTTTTTGTACACCCCTAAGTAGACGTACATAATGTTTTCTTCATGCATCACTATACGAGATAGTTTTCTTAGGAACCTCCTATTCACGACCCCTCTTTGTATCCTAGCATTGCCGGTGCTCTACAATACTCAACCTTCACTATGCCAGACAGTGGTGAAGCTTGACCCGAAGGTTCGGGGGGTCGGAAGTCACTAGTTTCGGGGGGTCGAAACCCTATATTTACAAAATTTTCTATACGAAAACTATATAATCGGAACTTCTGCACAAAAATCCGAACCCCCCCTCCCGCCCCAACTAAGCCTCGCCACTGATGCCAGACATCTGACATTCATTACAAAATGTTTGTTCATATATGCATTTTCTTTAAGCACTGACGAAACTTGGAAAAAAATAGCGGTGGGGTAGAAAATCACGATACCTAAATTTTTAGTTGATTTTCCCTAATTATATATGTTCACATGTTCGACTTTCTCTTATTTAAATTATGTTGGGAAAGATATATAATCATGTAAATATATTTCACCATAGTTTATCATGCATACAATTTTAGACTGCTTAAAGTCCTTCTTTTATTTATTTTTAATATTATCTTCTTATATTTACAAAAATAAAGTAAAAAATATATAAAATCACCAACCTTAATTATTTTATTGACACAAGTACCCAACGTTGTCCACAAATGATTGTGGCGTAAAATCTTTATCCTTTCAAACTTTAATAAATAAATAAATACTTGTGCACATGATGTAGGGACTAGTGGACTACCACATGGTGCATTCCGTTTTATCCTAGACAGTACAATAGGACATTAGGACCATCCCATATATGACGATTTTTCAAATATTGTAAATGTAAATTATATTTCATTGTTTATTATTAGTTATTACTGATATTTTTAAATTACCTGTTGTATTATTTGGAATTCACATTTCCATAAATTCACCAAATAAGTGAAATAAAAACGAAGGGACAGATTGCATCAACGATCCAAAATTTTATATTATCCATTAAATTAAAACTTTAGTTTTTTCATAGAACATGTCTAACTTCCTAGATGGATCCATATTATAGATCGTGAATTGGTACAAGTTGAATTCAATTAAGAATCTTAAACCGGTCATATACTTATGCCATACGTTTTTTATACGTTATTTAATTCAATCACTACTTAAAATACATTGATTAAAAAAAAAAAAAAAAAAACTCTATAACAAGTATCACATTTCGTTTAATTAAAAAAAATGAGTGGATAACAGATCAAAAGACCATTAAACCAGTTTTGTTCACAAGGTGATTTGATCAAAATAGGCTCATGTTGAAGAAGAGATTATAAAAAAAAAAAAAAAAAAAACAACAACAACAACAACTAAGGGCGGTTGAAGCCGTTCATGGAGAATACGTGGTGAGTGGGTGAAGCGCACTAGCTGGCTCAATCATTCTAACCCAACCGAGACCACGAGCCGCATTTAAGCACTTTCATTGAACGAGAGATGTGGGACTCGCCTAGTTGTACTTGTTCCCTTTATGTATCATGGGGCTTCATGTGACATGATTGAAAAAAAAAAAGTGATAATTTTTCAGTTATGTCTAGTCTGTTTTCCAAAATAAATTAATCATGATCATTATCATTATCAAAGAATAAACCTTTAGAAAATATAAAAAAGAAAACAGTGAGAAACCCCATAAAGAAAACATATTCTACACGGGTGTGCCATGTCGTTTGAACTCAAATGACTCCTGTCGTTATCGACTAACATCGGTTACACAACATTACAAATTATATTTTTATACGTTATTTGCTCCCCACTATTTTCTCCATTATTTATTACCACTTTCAATTCAATTCTAACAAAGAATATTATTCGATAACATATACACGTCATTCCTTACGCCGGTATCCACGACCCAACCGTCCCATCATTTCATCATTTCAGAATGATTCTCACAGTTCTTAATTAAAGTTTCCGCTTTCTAACCACAAAAACCTCACATGTGCGGAAACAAAATGGCCGTAAAGGCAGACGAACCCGATAACCTAACACGAAGAAGAAGCTCAAGATCATCGGCTCAAGCCGCGACATCAAACCGATCACAACCACCAACAATCCCATCATCAAGTAGCATTACAACCTCATCCATAAGCGGTTCCACCTACGACGTAGGTGGAACCGCCTCCGGCTCAGGCTACGGCTCGAGCTACCGCCTCAATAGCTCGACCGCAACCGCGGACGCCTCAGTATCCTCAACCACATCGCTCTCCAGCTTCCGTAACTCACTTCCTGAAAACACACACATATATAACATCTCCGAAATTCAATTAGCGACTAATAATTTTCTAGCTAAAAGATTTTCATCTAGTGGAACACCGTCATGGCGGTGTAATCTACGTGGAAAAGATGTGCTTGTGTTCCAACGTAAGTATCGACGACCGATACAAGACACGGAGTTACGTGATAAGTTGTCGGTTATTTACAGAAGTCATCATATGAGTATTATTAAGCTCGTTGGTGCGTCAATATCAGGTGGGTATATATACCTAGCGTATGAATTTACGTCAGGGGGTAATCTAACGGATTGTTTGCGTAATAAACGTAATCCTGAGTTTACTGTGTTGAGTACGTGGATGTCACGGATGCAGATCGCTACGGATTTGGCTTCGGGTTTGGATTATATACATAATAAAGCGGGTTTGAAGATTAATTTAGTGCATAAGTATGTGAAGTCGAGTAGCGTGATTGTTACGGAACCGTCGTTTAATGCGAAGATATGTCATTTTGGTACGGCGGAATTGTGCGGCGAGACGGTTATCGAGGCGAAAGTTGTGATAGATAAAGGGAATGATGATGAGATTGTGGAGGTTGAGTCGCGGGAAGGTTCGAATTCGCCGGAGAAGAAATTGGCGAGATCGAGTAGTCGGACGATGCGGTTTGAAGGGGTTAATGGTTATATGGCGCCCGAGTTTCGGGGTTTGGCTACGCAGAAGTCTGATGTGTACGCGTTTGGTGTGGTGGTTTTGGAGTTGTTGTCCGGTGAAGAGCCGGTGAAGTATAGGTATGTTAAAGTTAAACGCTTAATTGTCATTGTCATTGTCATTGACGAAACTTAAATATTTAAATAAGGGGTCGAAAATATTAGAAATTAAAATTACAGTTGTTACGTATAAAAAAAATCAAATAGAAATAAAAAATTTCCAAACTAATGAGTTAATCTATACATTTGAAAGATAAAATTAGGGGTTGAGACGCTGTCCCCTATGAAGTTCCGCCAATGTTAATTAATATTTATATGTAACTAGTATTTACATAATACTTTATTTGGCTATCGCTAATTATTTTGTTGTCTAATAAAGGTATGATAAGGCGACTGGGGAACATGTGAGGACTTCGGTAATGGAGACGGCAAGGTGGGCGGTGGAAGACGACGGTGGAGGGGAGGTGGAGATTGAAAGGAGGTTGAGACGGTGGGTGGATAGGAGGTTGAAGGATTCGTTTCCGGTGACGGTGGCGGAGAAGTTGACCCGAATAGCGTTGGATTGTGTTGTGGATGATCCGAATATGAGGCCGAGCATGAGCCGCGTGTCGGGTAAGATATCGAAGCTTTATTTGGACTCTAGAAAATGGGCGGATAGTTTTGTGAAACCTACTGACTTTACGTCATCTTTTGCCCCGAGGTGATGTCATCTTTTTGCAATAATGTGGTAGATTATTAAGCTTAGGTATATCTTAAGTAACCCTTTCTAATTCTTACCCTTAATTTATTTGTAACGTTTCTTTTTAAAAATGTTATAAATTTGTTCCATTGGATATTTTATTTTATTTTATTATATTACACGTTTGACTATTGAATGTGGCTAAAAGAGGGCTATGACATTTTGATATTGTTTTTTAAGATTGCAACATAAAAAAGTTAGGTCAATGAATATGATAGAATCCTATAGTGTAAATTGTAATATGTTATTTGCACTTCATTTTTTAACTAAAGAATCACTAGACCATCTACGATATTTCCCTCTTGATAAGCACCTGTCGCTTTCACATCAATCAGACCGCATCTCTCTCATCCTTCTCTCCGAAAACCACCTCTTCTGATTGACCCGCCCTTGCCCAAGGGCTCTCCTCCGGAAGCCCTATCCAACTGTGGTTATAGATTGGTTGTAAAAAAATGGTTAATCGAATCATTGGTAGCTTAACTGGCTCAGTTGTTTTAGTCACGGATTTGTTAATCGGTTTTTCAGCTTACCTAGTATCCTATACATCCCATAACACATAAAACCATGTCAACTTTATGCAGTTTTGACTTTTAAGGTAAAGTGTATACGTTTTGACTGATTGGTTCTTTTGACATTACTATTTAAGCTTTCTTCCTAACTTCCTTAGCATTTGCTGTTTCCAGCTTGCACTTGGAATATTTTGGCCATCTATCATGAAGACCAAAGTACACAAAAAAATAATAATATTAAGAAAATTCAAAAGGTATAAACGCATAAAATAGTAACATGAGGGTGGCTCAACTATAAAGGTAATATTATATTCAGGCTTTTTCAATTTATCTTAGGATAAGAGTGATTGACTATGATATAAACTTTATAATATGTCAACCAACCTAACACAGTATCAAAGATATTCACGACCTTGACGAATTACAAAACCTACTCGCACATAATGTTAAGAAATTAATTTTGAACTATAAAACTGAAAAGTTAGCATTGGAATTTGGAAGTGGGTTTTTTTTTAAATAAATAAAAATATATAAAAATAGTTATCCAAACATTGCAATTTTGTTTTTGTTGCCCAAGTTAAATTCACGTTTATGTATCACCAGTCTTCAAATTACACAACAACGTACACAAGCCCAAGCCCAGCTCATATCCAAGAGCCCAAGAACATGCATTTTGTACATATACTAGTATTTTTCTCGCTGCGTATTGCGGCGGCCCATGCGGTGCAGTAATACGCGAAATGTAAAACACAATACCTAAGACACAGTGCGTAAGACACAATTCGCTACACACAATTTGTAAAACACAATGCGTGACATATACTTACTAAAAATGTAAAACACAATGTTTTTAACTAAGTGAAAAAACGCACCACAAATATGCGGCATTATGTGAAAGCTTAGGGGTTAGATTAGACTCTGTTGGTGGCCAAAAAGCATGGTGCACGAAAACAAATTGGTTTTATTTTTTTTAGATAAAGAACGACACATAAAAATAATATTTTATAAAGTTATTAAATATAAAGGTTAAAATCACAAAACGGGGTGGTAATCTATGGTTTAAAATTACAACTTTTAAAAGTTGAGGGGTGTAAAAACGTAGTAGTAGTAGTAATGGTTTAAAAATGAATTAATCAACCATGGCATTATATCCTAGTGACATTTTTGAGGTGAGAATTAGGATAAGGCTTAATGACCATTTGGTCCTGAGTTCGATTCCCACATGGGGTTTTTCCCAGATTTATTGACTTTCGATGGTTCCAGTTGATGACATAATGATAGTTCAGTGGTTTGTCAGTGATCCACAACATCCACAACAAAACTGCACACGCCCAATTTCAATCAACAACAAAAAAAATTTTTCACAAATCATAACTCATTTTTTTTTTTTTTGAAAGTGTTTTAGTGAAAATAACTACCACGATGGCAGAAACCGCACGACAATATCTCTCCGACATACTGGGAAATCAGGGTTGACCTCCAAGATCCCACATATTGTCCAAATTCCATGCGCAATATGTTCATGCGAATTAGAGATATATCTCCATCCAACTTTATCCACAGGTACCCTACATGAAACAAAACTAAAATAAAGGTATAAAACAATTAATAGAATAGAACTTAATTATTTTTATAACAGAAAAATATTGCTACTAACCTCATTAACAACAATTGATAACCCAACTTTGGGTAGACCCATTTGGAATGCGTAACGAAACTGCCAATATGGGAGGGGTTCAAGCATATAAGTTAGCTTCTAACTCAAATCAATTATCATCTAAGCAATCTTGACTCTTAAGGGCTAATAACTAATACACATATACGGATTATACTACAGTTAATACAAGTCTTAATACAAAGTCGTTATAATCATAGAGTATACTACACAAGAGCTATGAATAAAGCAATCACAACATCATTGTCACATTAGTGGTAGCCGATTAATTAAGAAAAAAGATGCAAAACCGAAAAAGAATCTGTATACAACCCTCGTATGCCATGTTGCTTCAGCACTTTACGGGCAACATTAGTATCACATAAGTTCTTGAAGGCGAATAAATCATAACATAAATTTATGAAAAACATTAGAGGTAACCTGAAAATATGGAGGTGAAGCAGCAAATATGCGATATGAAAATTGGTGAGTATTTAGAGGAAGGGGATAGACGGGATTTGTAACTAATGTAGGATTCAATTGGGTGTTTCAATGGAAGGATTTATAACTAAAGTCAATGGAAGGGATTTGTAACAAATAGATGCAAGGGGATGGAAGGGATTTGTAAAGGATGTGGTCTTGATGGGGTGTTTATGAATAGGAGTTTAATATTGAAAGGGATGTAAAGTGTGTAGTAAGTACATATATAATTGAAAATTGAGAAAACTTTGCGTTATACTAACAAAATAAAATACAGTATAACTTGTAAACTTATACAGTCATCAAGATATATATTTAAAAAAATGAATATTGACGTGATAATTAAAATTTTGTTAATTTGATTTTTAAAACGCTATTTCTTTCAACTATGTATTAAGTTTGTCTTTTTAACATGACGTGCTTTTTTTTATAACATATTGAATGTTTTTTTACCATTGTTACTTTCCAACACATTAAATAGAGTAAATGTTATTTTTGTTCATGGGGTTTGGTCAGTTTTGCGAGAGTTTCATCCAAAGGTTTGTTTTTTCTCATCTTGGTCCTCCGGGTTTTCAAATCTTGCATTTTCCATCCGACTCGTTAACTCCTTTCAAATTATTGTTGAATCAGAGGCATTTCGCCTTTTTAACTATTTGTTTGTCTTAAATATATTATTACTACACTTAATAAAAAAATAATTATCTTTCTCTCATCATCAACCAAAACCACCCCCACCAAATAAACAACACCAGTACAACCATTATCAACCACCACCGCCATTATCAACCAGCACCACTAACCAACACTATCATCAATAAAAGAAACCACCACACCTGCAACTAAAACCACCGGAATCACACCAAACACCACAACCACCGTCACCAATCAAACATCAGCGCCACCACACTTGAACTCTAGTTGTTAGAGCCATAAAAAGATGAATTTTTGAGACTTGCAAATATGTCAAAACGTTTGTTCTAGCCCTAGCCGACATAACCGGATGAGATCGTGGCTAGGGTTTCTACCCACCTTCATCATCGCATATCTACCCTTGCCAGCTGCAACCATCAACGACCTTGAACCATCATCCATCATCATCGACCTGCAACATCCATCAACATCCACCACCGACCGGACCTACAACATCCATCATCATCATCATCATCATCACTCATCGGACCTGTCGGAGTTTATGGTGGGAGATAAGGTTCGATCGATGCACTTGTGGTGGGAGGTGGGAGATGAGGTTCGTTCGATCGATGTAGAGATAGACAGAGAGAGAAAGGTAAAGAGAGATAGTGTAAGTGGAGTGGGGTGGGGTAGGCAGGGTTTTATTACAATTTAAATTAAATAAAGATTTAAAACAAGGCATCTTGGTCTTAAAACAAAAAGTTAACAAAAATTTTGGATGGAGTTAACGAGTCGGATGGAAATGACAAGATTTGGAAACCTGGGAGACCCAGATGAGAAAAAAACAAACCTTAGGATGAAACTAATTACAAAACTAACAAAAATAACATTTTACTCCATTAAATATTTAAAATTTTATACTCTTAAAAAATACTTATCATTAGTCATTTTTTTAATATTTTAACCAATATAGTTATGAACTTGATGAAACTTTTAAATAAAAAAAATATAAGTTTATATAAAAAAAATTAATAACTAACTATATATTAAAGTTATATGGTTAATGATATAAAGTATAACTCACTTTAATTAAAAAATAAGTATGGAAAAAGATGAGAAACCAAAAAGTTGATAACTTCGATAGATGACATATGTACCTATGGTTAAGATCAAATACACGGTGAAAGAAAAATATGAAGTTGTAGGGAGAGTATTAAACGAATTCCAATTGAAATCATAAGATTAAATACACGGTGAAAGAAAAATAGGAAGTCGTAGGAAGGGTATCAAACGAACTCCAATTGAACTCTTGGCATTGGAATCATCTCATCAAACCGTACGATCTTAGTTTTTAGGTTTTTGCTTTTTTGAATTTTTAGCTTGTAGTTTTTAGAATTTGTGTTATATCATTGTGTCTTTTTCTTATTTTCTTCATTGTGTTATTTTTGCGATTTACTATTTCTTTTTTCTTCAACATTGTGTTATATTTTGTGATCTATTTTGTTTTTGTATTCTTCTCAATTATTTTAAACTATGTATGATAACTTGACCTTATGTCTCTAATAATTTTCTTTTATTAGAAAGTTAGTATAAGTATAAGTAGATTAAATACACGGTGAAAGAAAAATAGGAAGTTGTATTGTTTGCCGTTAAAAAAAAAGCAAGTATAAGTAAGACTTATACAATGTAACGTATATTTTGGGTGATGAATGAAATATTGTTTGCCGTTAAAAAAAACATAAGTAGATATAGATTATTTGTTATAGACAGTTAGATTTAAAAATGTTAGACTGAATTACAAGTTTTGTCCTTTAGGTTTATACCAAATTTCAACGGATGTCCTTTAACTTTAAAATTGATTGGTTTTGTACTTTACGTTTTAGAATCTTGCACGATTTGTCCTTTGAGCCTAACCCAGTTAATTTTTATCGTTAAGCGGAGGGTAATATTGTCTTTCCACCCATTTATTAAAAAACATATTAAAATTATATATATATATATACACACACACACACACACACACTAAACACACATACAAACTCTGTACTCTCTCTCAAGTCCCACCATCTCCACCGCCGTACCATCACCGACCACCACTCACTGCCACCTCCACTGCCGTACCATCACCGACAACTACTCACCACCACACCAACACCATCTTCTTTAAACTCAAACACACCAACACCCCACACATCTGAAATCGAAACCCAAATTGAAACCCAGTCGTCTCTGATCTGTATACAACCAGCCACCACCACTCCTTCTACTAGTCGGCCACCACCACTCCTACTACCAATCAGCCACCACCACTGTAACACCCCAACCGATGGCGGAATCATCGAGGTGCCACGTAGTGACGATTGTTCAAAAGCTCATGGTACTAAAATGTAAATATATAATTATTGAATATTGTTTTACAACATGTGAAATTAAGTATAATACAACAAAAAGATAAAGATAATTGATTGCTTTAATCTAAGTCCAAAGTCCTATGTGAAGCGTCATGCAGCTTATCCTGAAACATGCACGAAAATAATTTTGTCAACATATGATGTTGGTGAGTACTACTTAGTTTTGTACGTATAGTATAAGTTTTGAAAAATAGTACAATTCATGTGTCTAGCATCACCAAGGCATTATGTAAACACGTAAGTAACCAAACAAGACAAAGATCACATGTAAAGTTGTACAATGTAATTGATAATGAGCATCTCAACACGTGTGAGTCTAAAAGAGCACCATAACACAAAGTTATGTCTAAATGAGCACCGTAACATAAGTTACGTCTGTATGTAAAGAGCACCATAACATAAGTTATGTCTGTATGTATGATTTTGTATGTAAGCTACGTTCATGTTCAAGCATAAGCACAAAAATAATCAAGACACGTATATGAATTGTAAATGGATAAAAATGTATGTGTAAATGAATATGAAAACTTTGTATAGTTGTGCATGAATCACCCAAAAAAAAAAATGTAAAAGCGCAAAAGGGGATAAGTAATACTCACCTTAACAAGGTGGTAAGTCTTGTATAATTGAATAAGTGAAATCCGACGTTGCCAAGTATCACCCTATGTATATGATAACAAATAAGTCTAATTCTATCTAGTCTATAAGTACTTTCTAGGGCTTCGAATTGGGGATAAGTATTTATTTGGTTAATACATTAAACGTTTAATAAATAAGAGAAATTTGGTAAATAAATAAACAAAAGGTCTTTGAGTAATCTTTAAATCAAATATGGTTACAATATAAGGTTTTAAGTGTGAAAATAATTTTTATAAAATTATTTTCTTGAAAATAGAATATTTAATCTATTTATTTCAAAATGTCAAAATATGACTTTAATATCTAAAAATATTAAAATCAAAGAATTTCTGAATTAAAAATTGTATTTTTGTTTTAAATGGATAGAAATAATTTATGTAAAATTTTGGTACAAAAATATTGTAAAATGAATTTATTATGAATTATTTATGATTAAAACTAACAAAAATTGATTAAAAATATTAAAAAAACGGTTTTTCAGAAATAAAAATTATTTCTGAAATGTATATTGTTACACAAGTTTAGAATAATTTTTGTGGAATTTTGTAAAATCGTTTAGATATTTTTATAGAATTTTAAAATTTTAAATGAATAAACTTGTAATATTTATTATATATATTAAATAAATGATTTTTGAAAAACTAAAAATTGGACAGTAAAGTTTATCATTGAAATAACATAAAATAAATTTTGTAGAATTTATAAAATAGTTTTAGTATTTTAAAACGAATTTTAAAGATATAAATGAAAAATAAAGCTTAAAAGGTGAAAAAAAAATGTCTTTGTAGAAGCTGGGAATCGAACCCGCGTGAGTTGCCAAACAAGCATCAGACACAACCACTTGATCTAGATCAGTGGTTGTGTTTGATTTTGGTTCAATTAAAATATAAGATAATAGCACAAGAGGTGTTCTTCCCCAAATTACAAGTGTTCGAGCCCTAGTTTTTCAATCACGTTAATTATCAATCAATAGCCCCTGTAATGTTGGGGCTATTGTTTGTATACGTGCGACTAACATAACCCACAAAAAGAATCGGACTTACAATGACGAATTCGTTTGATTCTAGCTCGGTCAACCAAGAAGTCAAACGCGATCAAATACAAGAATAACTGATTCGATACAGAAATTGATGGTAAGAGGATGGTGTTCGGCGAGTTTAGGTTGTGGGAGAGGATTCAATTTATAGGGAAATGCTTGGAGGAACAAAATGGTAAGGTTTGACCAACGTTTTAATATAAACGCGTCTAAAACCTTCAAATAAGGAATGATTTAGTTGTTAATACGCGATGATGGTGCATAAGGATTGACGTGTATTAATTTTTTTTGGTCAAAAGAAACATTAAAGAGTGATTATGGTGCCATGAATTCAGCTTGTTGATTCTTCTTTGGCTTTGACCGTCGCACAGTAGCAGAGGAGAAGGAAAAGGAAAACAGTTAGGGGGTGTATATATATATATAATTTGGGTTGGAATATGATCAGATGTGAGTCATAGCTTAATTGGTTGTGGCGTGTGTGTGTGGGCGGACTGACTCGGGTTCGAATCCAGTCAGTGACAAAATCCTTATTTTTTTTAAAATACAAGGGAAAGGGGAGTGGGCTGCTGCTGTTGGGCCTGCGTGTGGACTGGGCCATGCTGATGGGCCGTTTCTGGATTGGGCTCAGGAGTTGGGCTCTGAATTAATAAGGGTTTGTTATGTTGGGTTGTAGGTTTAGGGTAATGGTTTGGTTTTAAGGGTTAGTCTAGACTAATATTTTTATTATCATTATTATTATTATTATTATAAAATATATATATATATATATATATATATATATAATGAAAAAGTGACGGATGTCACAGCATCCCCTACTTTTAGAAACTTCGTCCCGAAGTTATTAGAAACATAGGGTTATGGATGCTTGGGTAAAAATTAAGATAACTGTGGTTTGAATGATTTGGATAAGAGGTTTGATAGGTGTGAGTGAAGGATTAGGTTCGTCTCAAATAAGGAGAATGAAAATTTAGTAACACTAAACTTCAAGTTTTAGGACTCCTAGAATAATTTCATGAGTTGATTGACTACAGAAAGACTAAATGAACTACCAAGTAACTAGAGTTTGTTCCTGGTCCGACTTCCAGTCTCGCTTTCATTGCATCATTAGTGTTTGTATACAGGGTGTACCGCAGCTAACCCACCACACCTTTGATACCTTGAAAACGTACTGGACGCCTACCAAAAACTCTAATAGAATTTCACACTACCCTAACGCACCTGTAAATTCATGATTACGTTCCGGACCGGAATCATCAATTTACCTTACATTTGGGTTTTATATCCTTCTATGATCCTAATCTAACACACAATACAGCAAATAAGTTTCACAAGAAGATGACACAACAAACACGTTGAGTTACAATGAGATGAAATGAAGCCATGTAATAATGAGGTCAATTGCATTGGTTGCAATGACTTGTAAGCATAACCGTATTTAAGTATGGGCTACCACTCGTCCGAGGAGCCCTCTAAATGGAATGTTTATCTGAGTTGCGTGGATAATACACACATGCAAGCAAGTTTGTAAGTACTACAACCATTAAGTGTAAGTGTTATCTTAGTGGCCTATGGAAATAGTTTACGAGTATCATGAATAATTAAATGTTCAATGGATAGTCAAATTAAGAGGAAATCAAGTTTCACAAACAATGATGTTTTGGAAAAAAAAATCTTGTAGAATCAAGTATCAGGTTTTTAGTAGTTTGATTATCATGGGTAACTAGTTCATGTGTGAGAAGGTGAAGGATATAAATTTAGTTCTTGAGAGGATGATGTAAAATCTTGAAGCAGAATCAAGGTTGTGAGCGATAGTGAATGTGAAGATAGTTGATAAAGTGTTTATTTTATAGTAAGGAGATTATGTAGCAGTGTAAATTTTGAGGTTTGGATCAAAGGTTATAATCAAGTGTATAAGAAAACATGACTGTGGTATATGCCAAATATTGTAAAAATTTGAACAAGTTGAAAATGAGTGAGTGTCGATGGAGAATCTAGAGACAAGATATTATTCCAAAAAAAAAAAATTATTTTCAAAATTGGTTTTGTACATAAGGCAAAAGCTAAGTAGGCTTTGATTAAAATATTCCTGTTAGTGGGAGATTTCAAACATGACATTTTTGAAGATCAAGGTTTTATTAGTGATTTTTAATAGTTTAAAGCATTATATTGAAAATCGTTTGTTACGTCAATAAATAAACAATTGAATTTAAGTTCGAGGACATCCTTTTTAAAAAAAATATGTACTTTGTAAAGTTACTAGGTAATACAACAAGTTTTAGAAATCTTTAGTTTGTGCTAAGGTATGAGGTTATAGTTTTTAAAATAAATAACATGTGGAGAAAAGAAATAATATGATTTGGGTAGAGTGTTGAATATTTAAAAAGTGGCTAAGAGGGTAAGGTGAAGTGTGATTGTGAAATCCATAGATGGTTATGAAAGTATGAACTTGTAAGCAATATATGATAATCGTGAAATACAAAATATTGTATATGAATCGAGAGAGCATTATTGAAAAAGCTTGCATAAAATGCTTGGAGTGCCCTTGTCTAGCTGTAAAGCCCAACAAGAACGTGGACTTTTCAAAGAAATTGAACCCAACGGTGATCAAAGAAGACATGTTTTAGCCTATAAGTGGACACTCACTCCAGGAATCCCCAGGTAAGCATAACAGGTCCGTAAATGGATTTATGCGCTATGCTTGCCTATGCCAGAAAACCCAGTGTACAGGCGTCCACCCTTCCAGATTGCACGTGTCCTTATCACACTCATTAAAGTTCAACAACTTCGAAGGAGTAAAATAAGAGTAGGTATTATGTCTAAGAGTGTCTTCAAAAAAGGTACCGCTCCCGTTCTATGATGATGTAAACTTTCCACTCCCTGTAGGACACCATCTCTATGCACCATGATGAAAGATGAGAAGAATGGAGAGAGAGAAGAAGGGAAAGATGGAAGAAGGAGAGTAGAGGGAAATGAGGGGTAGGGTAGTTTTAGGAAATATAATGCATGAAAGTTGAAGTTCGGTTATAGTCTAGGCCTTTTTATCTAATAACCTAGTTCCCTATAACCATGGCTCTGATACCAATCTGTAACACCCCAACCGATGGCGGAATCATCGAGGTGCCACGTAGTGACGATTGTTCAAAAGCTCATGGTACTAAAATGTAAATATATAATTATTGAATATTGTTTTACAACATGTGAAATTAAGTATAATACAACAAAAAGATAAAGATAATTGATTGCTTTAATCTAAGTCCAAAGTCCTATGTGAAGCGTCATGCAGCTTATCCTGAAACATGCACGAAAATAATTTTGTCAACATATGATGTTGGTGAGTACTACTTAGTTTTGTACGTATAGTATAAGTTTTGAAAAATAGTACAATTTATGTGTCTAGCATCACCAAGGCATTATGTAAACACATAAGTAACCAAACAAGACAAAGATCACATGTAAAGTTGTACAATGTAATTGATAATGAGCACCTCAACACGTGTGAGTCTAAAAGAGCACCATAACACAAACTTATGTCTAAATGAGCACCGTAACATAAGTTACATCTGTATGTAAAGAGCACCATAACATAAGTTATGTCTGTATGTATGATTTTGTATGTAAGCTACGTTCATGTTCAAGCATAAGCACAAAGATAATCAAGACACGTATATGAATTGTAAATGGATAAAAATGTATGTGTAAATGAATATGAAAACTTTGTATAGTTGTGCATGATTCACCCCAAAAAAAAAATGTAAAAGCGCAAAAGGGGATAAGTAATACTCACCTTAACAAGGTGGTAAGTCTTGTATAATTGAATAAGTGAAATCCGACGTTGCCAAGTATCACCCTATGTATATGATAACAAATAAGTCTAATTCTATCTAGTCTATAAGTACTTTCTAGGGCTTCGAATTGGGGATAAGTATTTATTTGGTTAATACATTAAACGTTTAATAAATAAGAGAAATTTGGTAAATAAATAAACAAAAGGTCTTTGAGTAATCTTTAAATCAAATATGGTTACAATATAAGGTTTTAAGTGTGAAAATAATTTTTATAAAATTATTTTCTTGAAAATAGAATATTTAATCTATTTCTTTCAAAATGTCAAAATATGACTTTAATATCTAAAAATATTAAAATCAAAGAATTTCTGAATTAAAAATTGTATTTCTGTTCTAAATGGATAGAAATAATTTATGTAAAATTTTGGTACAAAAATATTGTAAAATGAATTTATTATGAATTATTTATGATTAAAACTAACAAAAATTGATTAAAAATATTAAACAAACGGTTTTTCAGAAATAAAAATTATTTCTGAAATGTATATTGTTACACAAGTTTAGAATAATTTTTGTGGAATTTTGTAAAATCGTTTAGATATTTTTATAGAATTTTAAAATTTTAAATGAATAAACTTGTAATATTTATTATATATATTAAATAAATGATTTTTGAAAAACTAAAAATTGGACAGTAAAGTTTATCATTGAAATAACATAAAATAAATTTTGTAGAATTTATAAAATAGTTTTAGTATTTTAAAACGAATTTTAAAGATATAAATGAAAAATAAAGCTTAAAAGGTGAAAAAAAAACGTCTTTGTAGAAGCTGGGAATCGAACCCGCGTGAGTTGCCAAACAAGCATCAGACACAACCACTTGATCTAGATCAGTGGTTGTGTTTGATTTTGGTTCAATTAAAATATAAGATAATAGCACAAGAGGTGTTCTTCCCCAAATTACAAGTGTTCGAGCCCTAGTTTTTCAATCGCGTTAATTATCAATCAATAGCCCCTGTAATGTTGGGGCTATTGTTTGTATACGTGCGACTAACATAACCCACAAAAAGAATCGGACTTACAATGACGAATTCGTTTGATTCTAGCTCGGTCAACCAAGAAGTCAAACGCGATCAAATACAAGAATAACTGATTCGATACAGAAATTGATGGTAAGAGGATGGTGTTCGGCGAGTTTAGGTTGTGGGAGAGTGACGGGTGGTTCAACGAACACCCTTTAATAATGTTAAAATGTTTATTTAATCCACATTTGTCCATGTTATTGCTTGGAATTGGGTAACTACGGTTATTATGGATGCAGGTATGATAAGGGAGCTAAAATGGCGGAAAACGGGCTTTTGGAACGGATCGGAAGCATTGGAACGAGGTGGAAAGAAAGAAGAAGAAAAATCAAGTTTTCAACAGGTCCACCGTAGGCCTACGGCCTGACCGTTCCCCTACGGTGGCCTGTGGTCATTTTATAAGCCGTATACCCGTCCCAAAAGGCCGTCAGGATTTGTTACTGACCGTACCCCTACGGCCCTGGAGTAGGGGTACGGTGGACCTGAAGTAGCTGTGCCATTTTATTGACCGTTCCCCTACGGCCCTGGAGTAGGGGTACGGTGGACCTGATGAGTTTTTGTAACTCATGCATTTAAGAGCACTTTGATGAAGATTTATAAAGACTCTTCCATTCCAAAACGTTTTGATCATCTTGGAGAGAGTTTTTGGCTGAAACAAAAGGTGGAAGAACATTGCTAATCATTAGGTTATTATCTTTGATTCACATGAACAATAGATTGAAGATTATGATGACCCATTTGGTGATGCTTGGCTAAACCTTTAATGGTCATCCTTGGTGAAGTTTTCTTTGAACTATTTATGCTTTTGTCTTATGATTTCTAGAATAACAATTTGGTATGCTTTGTTGAATTGTTATGGTATTTGAATATTTGGTTGTAGTGGTTATTTAATTTATCAATTTCTCTTCTTGATTGCATGTTCTTGGTGTTGCTAACAATCGGGATATTGCGGGAAGGATTTGGGTTGGATAATTGAGTAATTGGTCATCGGGAAACAACCTCGCATTAATATAATCCGAGTACTCTGTTCCCTTTTATCACAACACTTGTTCAAATACGAGTTATGTCTATGTAACTCTTTCTAGTGAGACTTTTAGCATAAAGATTCAAGGGAAATGGATCCAGGGATGGTCATTGCTTTCTCAATTTGATAAACACAATCTTATTTCAATTCAGCAATTTAGTTTACTTTTCTTAAATCTAAATCAAAACCAACAAACAATCTTTGATCTTTATTTTTCTTAGTTGTTAAATAGTAATTTAATTACAAAACCTTAATTCTCACATTTTCCACAAACTCCCTGTGTTCGATACCCTTCTTACCACTATCTTTAGTTGTAATTGGGAAATTTTACGTGTACCACGACAAGCACGTCAGAGAGGATTCAATTTATAGGGAAATGCTTGGAGGAACAAAATGGTAAGGTTTGACCAACGTTTTAATATAAACGCGTCTAAAACCTTCAAATAAGGAATGATTTAGTTGTTAATACGTGATGATGGTGCATAAGGATTGACGTGTATTAATTTTTTTTGGTCAAAAGAAACATTAAAGAGTGATTATGGTGCCATGAATTCAGCTTGTTGATTCTTCTTTGGCTTTGACCGTCGCACAGTAGCAGAGGAGAAGGAAAAGGAAAACAGTTAGGGGGTGTATATATATAATTTGGGTTGGAATATGATCAGATGTGAGTCATAGCTTAATTGGTTGTGGCGTGTGTGTGTGGGCGGACTGACTCGGGTTCGAGTCCGGTCAGTGACAAAATCCTTATTTTTTTTAAAATACAAGGGAAAGGGGAGTGGGCTGCTGCTGTTGGGCCTGCGTGTGGACTGGGCCATGCTGATGGGCCGTTTCTGGATTGGGCTCAGGAGTTGGGCTCTGAATTAATAAGGGTTTGTTATGTTGGGTTGTAGGTTTAAGGTAATGGTTTGGTTTTAAGGGTTAGTCTAGACTAATATTTTTATTATTATTATTATTATTATTATAAAAATATATATATATATATATATAATATATATATAATGAAAAAGTGACGGATGTCACAACCACTCCTTCCACTGGCGCTAAACCACCTTCCACCATCATCCCCACACCACCATCATCTTCATTTATCACCACCACCACCTACCTCCATCCCCACACCACCATCATCTTCATTCATTCACCACCTGCCACCGCCACCCTACACCACATGCCACCACCACCCTACACCTTTTCACCCAACACCACCTGCCACCGCCACCCTCCATCCCCTTATCAATCATCAACTCCCGTTATTTCTTAATCAATAACACTACAATCACCTCATCATCCAAATGTTAATCAGAAAATTGAAACCAAGGAAAATTATCAAGACTAACCGTTTAATCAGAAGCTTACCCCAATATCTAGCCACCATCATCCACCTTGAACCCCCCAATCGGAGCCCTAATAGAACCCTAGTCCCACCGCCGCCGTCATCCACCTTGAACCCCCTAATCGGAGCCCTAATAGAACCCTAGTCCCACCGCCTCCGTCGCCTTGTCAGAACCCTTCTGCGAAACGCCACCACAACCATCGTCACTGTCTCCTCTTCTCTCTCTCTCTCTCTGCTCAATCCATCTCACCCTACAGCCCCTCTCTCTCTCTCGTCTACGTTTCTCTTTCTCTCTCCCCGGTTCTTGCTCTCTCTCTTTAAACAGATGAGAGGTTTGGGGTGGTGGTGGTAGGTGGTGTAGGGTGGTGGTGGCAGGTGGTGAATGAAGGTGATGGTGGTGTGGGGATGGAGGTAGGTGGTGGTGGTGATAAATGAATGAGAGAGAGATAGATTAATATATATCTATATATATAATTCTTTTTTTTTTAATTTAAAATGTTTTTCTAAATAAATGGGTAAAAAGACAATTTTGCCCTCCACTTAACGAAAAAAATTAACTGGGTTAGCACCAAAGGACAAACCGTGCAAGATTCTGAGGCGTAAAGTACAAAACCAATCAATTTTAAAGTTAAAGGACATCCGTTGAAATTTGTTATAAACCTAAAGGACAAAACTTGTAATTCAGTCAAAATGTTATGTTTTAAGTCACATACATGATTAGATACGTTTAAAGAAACGAGCAGTTAAAAAAACCAACCCCAAGCCCATAATTGTTGTTGTTATATGGTCCCCACTATTTGATGGAATGTCAAAGACGACAAAGATTAAAAACTATGCCTTCTCTAAAGATTGTAAATTTTGATTTTGAGACAATACGGGTTTTCGTCCCATCATGCGTAAAGCCAGGGAGTCTTGGCTTTTGTGACAGCGCAATATCTGTCATTGGTTTCCCGTGGGAACATGGATAGGTCAATAATCCAGTGTTATGCCCTTCCGTGGAAAAAGCCAATAGGTTTCAATCCATGACCGGTTTAACAGCCGTGTCTGCAACTGCCCAGTCCCAACCGCCTATAGTTGGTATCTGGCTGTTGAAAAATAAAATAATAATAAAAAAAAAAAAAACTGTCAACGTTACATGTAGCGACCCTATTCGGTAGTTTGGTGTATATGCCGGCAGGTGAGTCAACCCAACCACAACCACCATCTCCATCACATTCACATTTGCAGGTAAACTAACCCTAACTTCCAATCTCAATCAATTATTTACTTCAATTCTTATTACAATTTTATTATACTGTATTTCACCTCTTCGATCTCTCTCTTTTCGTTCTTCTGTTTACTTGAAAGAAATTAGGACCGAAACCCCTCTCTATCCGATCTAACGGTTCCAATTCCTTCTTTTAGGAATCTCTTTTTTTTATTTATTTAAATTCGGTTATTGTTTGAGGTACTTATGCATCAATTTTGGTTTATTAATTAAGTTTGAAGATTATTATCTTCAATCTAATTACATTTATTTATATATACAACGATGGGGTATGCTCTAGCCGTATCTGAATGACTTTCTTTACGTGACAAATGTCATGAGTGAGTCAGCGGTTTTTATTACTGTGGCCTTTGGGCGTTGGGTTTCCCTGGAATTGGTGAGTCTTGGTTTTAAAAAGCGCGAAGCGACCTGAGGCGTAGTTTTATGTGCCTTGTGTGACATAAGGCGCTCGGTGTACAAAAAACGCAAGAAAAGCGAGCTTTTTTTTTGGGAAAAAAATCGCATGGGGCGCGCGCTTTTCGTATACGGTGTGTTTTTTGCTTCAAAGTGTTATACATGTAGCTATAAAGGTTGTAAATTTAGGTTAAATGACTAAATCATTTGTAAGCCTTATTTATATCTGTATTTTGGGTATGGTATGCTAAAAACTAGGGGTGCAAACGAGCCGAGCCCGGGCTCAAGCTCGATTAACTTATAAGGGCTCGAGCTCGAGCTCGGCTTGATTCGAGCTTTGTTTTCAAAGCTCGAGCTCGGCTCGTTGGCAATTTCTCAAGCTCGAGCTCGACTCGGGCTTGGCTCGTTTATTATCATTTAGTTAATACATTAAATAAAAATAATATAAGTAATAGTTCGTTTAGGCTCGTGAGCTCGATAAAAGAAGCTCGAGCTCGGGGCTCGTTTACTAAACAACTTTATTTGAGTGGTAAATATTATTAAATATTAAAAAAAAACTAATATTACACTAGGCTCGACGAGCCTAACGAGCTTCACATGATAGGGTCGAGCTCGGGCTCGATAAATAAACGAGCTTTGTTTTAAACTCAAGCTTGGCTCGAGCTCGATAAGGCTCGGCTCGTTTCGAGCTTTTTACCGAGCTCAAGTAGCTCGCGAGCGGCTCGGCTCGTTTGCGCCCCTACTAAAAACCTACAGGATATACAAAAAATATATAATCATCTTGTCCATCTCGTATAAAAAGCCCACCGCTTTTGCGCTTCGGTTTTAGACCTCGTCGCTTCTGTGTTTTAAAACCAAGTTGGTGACGGACCGGCTGACCGGGTCACCAATGCTGTCTATGATCGTGGCGGTGGGTGTACCCGGGCTTTGTTAGACGTTCGAAAAAAGAATAAGTAACATTTCTATATTTTAATTATTTGATTATTTCTATTATGACTGTGTGATTAGATGGGACTCGGCGATGGCGATGACCAGTTAGAGGGTATGTCTGATCCTGCGACATGGACCGTATTAGAGGAGAATATTTTTATTAGTATCATGGCTGATGAGGTGAAAAGGGGAAACCGTTACTCGACAACATTTTCAAGATCAAGTTGGGCGGTAATCGAGCAAGAGTTTTATGAGAAAACGAATAGGCGGTATAATCACTCGCAGTTCAGGAATAAGTATAACCAGTTAAGGATGTACTATTTGTGGTTTACTAAACTGTTGGAGGAGCCTGGCTTTACTTGGGATCCTAAGCTTGGTAATGCAGTCGCGGATGATGATGTATGGGAAGCGTATTTGAAGGTAAACTTTGCATTTTGAGTTCAAACGCTTTGTTAACTGTATATATACTAAACGCTTGTTGCTATCGTTGAAGTTTACCTGTAAAATGTCGTAAAACAATAAAAGGTTTATTACAGACGTGTCTACGTAGCTTGATCAGGCGGGTTGGGTTTGAAACAAGTCATTTTAGTACATGCTGGTCAGGTTGGCGCCGCACACTTTTTTGTCTCGTTTTGTTGTGTTTCTGAATTTACAAGACATATTTTAGGAGGTTGTATCATGTATGCATCAAAAGTATACTTTATACAAGTTTTAATTTGTCTGACCTGATTCGGTTTAGGCTATAAAAACCTTATGTGATCACATTGAGATAATATACCGAACACGCTTCTTATCTTTCGTCTCGTCTAAAGTTCAAGTTTGTTTTTTTTATATGCAAAATGTGTTTTATTGAATGATGTGTTTTGTGTTCAAACGCAGACGAACAAAAAAGCTAGAAGATTTCGGAAAAAGGGTTGCCCCATGTACAACGAACTCATGATCATTTTTGGAGATACGACGATAGATTATAAAGATGCGTATCCTCTTGCTCAATATCCTTCTCTTAGTGATCAAAAAATTGATTTCGAAAATGAATCAACGAACGAAACCCCTCAAGCTCTGCCAACTGATGACCGAACTACCGATAAAGATTCCCAGGATTTTGGAACAAGAAAACGTCCGTCTGAAACCCCAACACCTAAACAGCAGCTTCAAAAGAACAAAGAAGCAAAGGTAGCAGAGACCGATGATGAACCTTTGGAAGCGATTAAACTTACATGTTCAAACAAACAGGGGTCTGACCCAGTAAGTGACAGGACCCAAATGTGCAAGAATCCTGAAGGGTGTACCGAATCTAGTTCTTTTTCGATCACCAACTGCGTTAAGTGTCTGGAATTAATTCCAGATGTTAGTGCTGCTACATACATAAAGGCGCTTAAAATGTTTAAAGATGTGGACTGGAGAGAAATGTTCATGGCAATGTCTGCTCAAAGAAGATTAGACTGGTTGGCTAGCTTGGAATAAACCAAAAAAACCCAAGTAATAAATCATTTCATCTCCTTTTTGATTTGTACAGTTAATCATCACTTCTTGAATTTCATAATATATATGGAGTTGAAAGTCTGAAAGTGAAACACATTGTTGACAATAAGTATAAGGCTAGGTGATGTGGTTTAAAGCCCACATGCTAGTTATCATGCCATGTAAACGCGCGTGGAGAGGGGCCGCCGGGGAGGGTGGTAACGTTAACTAGCATGGTGTTGTTTAACAAAGGTTTTAAAAAAGAAAATCTTATTGGCCAGCTCACGGGTGGTCCCTGCAAAGGGGACGATGGCGCCCACTTTTGGCGGCAGTGGGGTTGTTTTGCGGCATTATCAGCTCATGTGGAGCCGTGGAGGTGGGGCACCACTCCACACCCATGGTAAAGCTTATAAAAAAGAAAATCTGATTGGCTAGCTCAAGGGTGGTCCCCGCAAAGGGGACGATGGCGCCCACTTTTGGCGGCAGTGGGGTTGTGTTTGCGGCGTTATCGGCTGATGTGGAGGTGGGGCACCACTCCACACCCACCAGCCTAGAATCAAGGATACATACACATACAAGTAAGCACACATTGGTGGTCCTACAAAAAAGTCAACTTGTTACTTCAAAAAGTCAACATTTAACATAAGATATCTTACATTTCATGCCCAAATATATATATAAAACTGGAAGTGACATACATTGTTGACAATAGTCTCTTGATTTGTAACTATAAAATCAAGAACCTAAGTTAATTGATGTTTATAACAAAAGATACACATACAACTACTACAAGTACACATTAGTGGTCCTACAAAAAAGTCAACTTCCAAAGTAACATAACATAAAGATATCTTAAAGGCCCACAAAGGTCTAAACTTTCTGAACCTTGATCTTCTTCTCTTCATCACCATCTCCTTCAACTTCCATCAACAATGAAGTAAACGACATGTTTGGAAACAGGTCTAACTCAGACACACAATCTTTGTTCTCCTGACACACTGTCTGAGACCCATTTGCAGTGACGGATGAAGGGAACAAAGATGGGTCAACATGGTGAAGTAGCCAGTCGATTGTTTGACCCTCTGTTCGGTGACCCAGTTCACGGGTTAGTTGGAATATGCGAGCTGCACACATTGCTGGAAGCCTGACTCTACGGCCTCTACCGTTGACCTTTGAGTGGCGGTCCTTGTTTCTTGATGGGTTGGTTATGGTGGTTTTAGGTGGAAGTGGACGCAGGTGTTGGTGGTTGTCTGTGGTGGAAGATGACGGTGGCGGCAGTAGCGGTGGTGGTGGGTCCATGGAGATTTTACTAGGGTTTTTGGTTGGTAGAGAGAGAGAGAAAGGAATTGGGTTTATGGATGTAATCAATGTAAACTGTTTGTGTTTTGTGGCAAAGAATTTGAATTTTGAAAGTATAATTGTGTGTTTTGTGCTTTTTTTGAAAATTTAAATTGAGTTAACCCCGGGTAATGATAAATAGTATTTACTAATGGGGTGGTGGTCTATTGACAAAGACAAAGCCTTTAAAACGTTTAGGTTGTGAAATGTTTTGGGTTTAAATCTCACAGACCACAAGATTTAAAATAAATTAACCTTTCAAAAAAAAAAATGATAAATAGTATTTTGATCTGGGACTGGCACGTGTTGTGACGACGCTGAAACTTAAAGTTAACTTATTCTATCAAATATTTGATCTGACTCATTTACGTTAAAATGTTACCCAACTAAAAATGCACATAAATATAATCATGGAAACGTAAAACTTGGATTTATGTTGAGACGTACCTAAAAATAAGCACGCAAGAAAATCTATTCTCGAGCTCGACTTGGTTTGGCTCGAATTTAAAAAGAAAAATTTTAAATAGCTTTCAAAATTCAATAGTTTAAAATATTATTCAATAGTACAAAATAACACATTCAAAATAAGTTCAACCTAATACATTATAAGCTAAAATCAAGTTTGACAAAATAAAAAATGAGTCTTAAATTTCAACGAAATACAGTGTAAGTTCATAAGCATACGAATTAACCCAAATATGCAATAACTGTTCGATTACATTCCTAAGTACTCACCTCTTAGAAATCAAAAGCACTATTAAGTTTGATAACTTGAGTACTTGAACAATTATCATTGTGGTACAATTTATTATAAAAACTTGATTAGTTGTAAATCCAATTCCTAGCAAATAATCGTTATGCTAATATTAACAAATGTTAAATATGTAACAAGTTCCCCCTCTTTATAACATTTTTATAGTATACTAATGTATATAAAAACATTATATATTAAAAATTAGAATTATCCGCGCCAAACCGAACCGAGCAAGGCTCACTTTCTAACCGATCCAAGCTGGCTCGGCTCAGTTTCAAACCGAATCATCTCAAACGAGCATTTTACGAGCTAAATCCGAGCGAGCTCTGAGCCACGAGTTTTTTGGACAACGTAGCCTAATTAGTACTATGTCGATTTTAACTGAACAACACTGCCATTAGTAGTGGTTCTATCAGAACCATTACCGATTCATCTTTAGATATTTCAACCAATGTAGACATCTATCAACATATTTTCGTTTTATATTAAGATTTTCTCTTTTACCTACTATATTGAATGTCGATACTGTATTGATATAGTAACAAAACAACTTCATACTGATCAAATTTCCGCTACGTAGCGCGGGTGAATTTTGCTAGTTTTTTTAAAAAAGGAAAGGATAACCCATTATTATAATGCATATACAACACTCCATGTTCCTAAGATGAAAATCGAATAATTTATAGATGTTAAATGATTGGTTCGGTTTACAAGGTCGGTTTCAAGTTCCAAACCGTAAACCATCAAAGCCTAACCGTAAACTAAACTATTTAAACCAACATGCCTGCTTTAGTTTGGATTGTTTGATCAGTTTCAATGGTTTATAAAAACCCCTAAATTGAGACCTATTTGTGTTTAACTAACGAAGTTAAGAAATTAAATGTGTTAATGTTTAACCTAATCATCGTATATAATACTAAGGTACAAACATAGTAACAATGCTTATATAGTTATAGAAATTGTTATAACTAAGGTACAAAAATAGTAACAATGTTTATATAGTTAATAGAAAATTTTATACCGTCGAACATTGATACATGATGGAAGATTAGGGACTAATCCTGTCATGATTCAATAGTTAGCTAGTTGTGACTAAATTGTAATAATCAATAAGTAGAAGGGTTAAAAGTGTAATTAGGTAGTTGAGTCGGTTAAGCTAGTCGTTAAATACCTGTAATAACTGTCGATGAATGATTAGCAAATTGTTAACCGAATTCTTGTCTTCTTCTTCTTCCCCTATTCTCTCTTTTCCCGCCTAAAATTTTCTTCTTCGTTCACCACACATCAAACATATAACACATCTCAATCTGGAACCGATTGTATATGGTTGTATTCTCGATCCTTAATTGTCAAACTAGTGGGTTTACCCGCGCGTTGCAGCGGGATCCACAAATGAGTTGCGATACAACATTATGATATTTAGGTTTTTTGCCGCAAGTTACGCAAAAAGAATAGAAATGTGCACACTATATTTTAACAAGTATTCGTAGAAAAAAAAAAGAAAAGAAATATGCATTGCCACTTACAACTGATTGCAGTTCACCACAAAAACCATGTACTCATTATTGAACAAATCTTAATAAACCAAAGGTATGTTGTTATAACAGACCAATATGAACACAAACATCCCTCTTGTGTAAGCTGTCTAGTCATTGCATATCTACATAACCGCGCAATTGAAGAAAACTTGCTAAATTATAAAGTTCATTTACATGACGAAAACATGTAGTAATAATATGATATTGTATACACTATCATATGAAGGTCACTGTCCATTTAGAAATTAAAAGTTGTGATTTGTAAGTTTGTAATAGACTTGCCCAACCTGACCCAACAGCTAAAAAAGTGCCCAATGTGGCTAGTGAGCCAAACCATCTAGTCCACTTTCTTGCTGGGTAGATGCATATATATGAAAAGGGTTTATAATATAAGTATTATTATGGCACACGATAGCCAAAAATTCCCAAAACACGAGTAGAATGCAAGTGTGCAGCCATATCGGGGTGATTGTTTTGAATGGTTGAAAATCGCCAATCTTGGCTCTTAAATCCTCAAATATCAACACATTGCTAGACGCCTAGACTTAATATCTCTGAATTATTTAAGGATGGACCTTGTCATGCAAATAATCCAGTCCCTTTGCTGCATCAACAAAAACCTTTACTTGCTGCACCAAATCAAGTACGGGCCCCAGTTGTGCTCATTGCAGATCCTTCTTACCTGCATGTATATATGCATATTATATAGATTTTAAACTTAACACCAATTATATTTCAACTTATATATCTGTTAATTTAAACACGAAAACAAAAGTGCAAACAAGTGTTCATGTAATGCAATATGTCATATAGAGATCCTGTCATGATTACTTGTTGAGCGTTGTGGAAGACTCATAATGACAAAGTTTTTCAAATGAAGAAGTCGAAGGTGGTGGATGTAGTTAGTATTATCAAGTCGTGGTTTTTTTTTTATGGTTAAAGAACAGATCTAAGTTTTCGTGTATTGTTTGGAAAGATTGGATTGATAATCCTATGTATATGGTGTAAGCTCTTTTGCGACAACCCTCCCTTTGATGACGCGCTTGCTATTTAATGAAGTTCACTGTTAAAAAAATACTTTATTTCTTTTAATCATAAATATTAATTTAAACCACATCTGATATATAATGTTGCAAACATATTTGTTGGATCAAAAGTTGTAAGACTCGATATTTTTTAAACATATATTTACACACCCATAACGTCCTAACCAAACAAGGTACATAAGCAACCTTATCAACATTCATTAAGTTTACAAAAGGACATGTCTATGTTGGGTACCATGAGAATCTTTGACCCATATTTTCAACCATGTACCAAAATATTAACAACATGTTTATTATGACTCAAAAGATCCTAACACTACCATGGTACCCAACCCATTGGAACTTGAGCGTGCAAAATTCAACCTTCTTGAGACTTGATCTTCACTCGTGAGCTTTACCTATCAACAATTCAAACAAGCAAACATTTAGTATACTAAGAAGAAATCAACATCTAGTTCAAAAGACACCAAAACAATTCATTGAACCATGATGCATCCTTCCATCCTCCTTTGCGACCCATTAAGGGCATTTCCACCTTTTCATACCATACATTCCACAAATTTATTTTCGTGACCCGTTAAGGGTATTTCTACCATTTCATACCATACATTCCACTATTTTACTTTCGTGACCTGTTAAGGGTATTTCTACCATTTCATACCATTCCTGTAAGACCCTACCCCTACGATGTTATAATTAATGCTTTTAAGTGGGTTTAATCATGACTTTAACACTAGTTACCGATTTCCCCCTAAGTACAAACATGATTCATATCCAAAAGAAACCGGATGGGGTTAAGTTTACAACAACCAAGTAGTATTTTTATTTAGACACAGCGGAAACAAGTGACTTCGTTCAACTAAGCTAAGTTATGGCTAGTTCCTACAAAAGAAGTTCCAAGGAACACGTTCGGTTTGTTTCGGTTGCTTGATCTTCCATCCGGAGGTCCATCATATCCCCAACCTGTGACACATACATCAAACCGAGTTAGATAGCGTTAGAAAGCATTAAAATCGGATAAACGGTCAAAAAAAACCAAGCTGGGCGTTTCGCGCGGGCTCGGCGCGCGGCCGCTCGATTTCGCGCGGGCAAAACCAAAATCTTCACAGAGAGTTGGATCGGCCGCTCGAAGGGACCGAGCGGCCGCTCGAATGTTCCAGGTGCTGTTTTCTTGCTTTTTCACAGCCTAACTCTTGGTTAAGGCTGAAATTTCGCTACCTTGGCCCCTACAACCCCTTTCCGGGTTGTATTCGCCTTGGTTTATGATTGTTTAGGGATGCCTTGGGCTCTACAATCCGCACGGGATAGCTTATGCCTCGGTCCTATTTTCTGGTTCACTTTTCTAGACTCATTTCTTTCCTATTTGACCCACTTGAGTCTCTAAAGGTTAGCATATCATTACAGCCGCTTAGACTCATTCGCATTCATACGAGTCGCGAACATGGCTTCATTTCCTAAGCAAACGTTATCCTGGGAGTTCTTTCGGACTACCTAGTTCTTGGTAAATCCATATTTGTCTAGCTTGTTATGATATCAAAATCTCTCAACTCATTTGTTCACAATAACATTGCAAGTATTCAACACAAATTTCATATAATAAGTGACTACAACCATAGACATACTAACGATATATATATAGAGGAGATTAGAGTCATCGAGTGACTTACCTCGAGCAAGCTTCCTTAGCCTCACATCCGTGGCTCCATGTTTATCCAAAGCCACCCTTATTTGCACCTAATACGTGTAATCCACTTAGGTGATCAAAACTTGTTCTTAGGTATGATTTACATAGCCACACAATTGTTTCACCGAATCTACCAATTTCAATATTTGATCGAGTTTATTGTGGCATTTCATCAAACACCTTATAGGCGTTATCTTTAACAATAAGACCAAACCCAATCCTAAGCATCATAAACCTCTTCTATGATCAAAATTATCAATTTATCCAACTATGACATCTATCACATAGTAGGTTTCTTCCAAGAATTACACACACTATTTTCCAATTGATTGAGATAATGAGTTTCATCAATTTCCTATGAACCCACTACCTCTCATTATTGACATTTCATTTTTTATGATTCAATTCAGGTTATGCTTAATTACACATGATTAAGTTATCCTTTATAACAAGGATAACCCACTAGACTTGCAAATTCTTGACCATTAACAAAAACCCACCAAGTTCATCTTTTCCATAAACCTCTAAATCATCATATAAGTGTAATCAAAGGTTACCTTAGGGCTTGTAAGATTCTGGATGATGGATTTCCTCTATTGCATGTAATAATTCTTCAGATTTTAGCAAGATTCATCTTGTGTGTGAAACTTGAGGTGTGGTGTGTGTGTGTGTCGATATGCAGAGAAGAGAGGAAGAGGATTTCCTCTTTTCTTCATTTTGTTCCAATATAAGGTTATTAGTTTGGCCTTAGGCCAGGTTTGGCCCCTCAAGTTTGATTTGTTAATATAATAAGCTATTAATGTCTACACTAGGAAATTTAGCAAGGCATTTAGTCCATCAGGATTTAATCCGAATAACAACACTTATTTTAAATCCGACTACTAAGTATTATGACGAAGAAGAGGTTTGGGGTGTTACAACTTCACCCCCCTTAAAGAGGGTTTCGTCCTCGAAACCGGTTATATCTACCAAATAGGCGAATTGTTCTATCCCCTCGGCTCTAAAGGCATAACTCATGAATTAAAATCCAACTAGATCATGACCCTAATTTGAGTCTTGCGTTTTATCCCCTTTGTCAAGAGGTGTTATCTATTTGACATTGGGCTAATCATTCTAAATATGCTCTCACTGTCGACTGTTCTAGCTTAGAGGCTCGCAAGTGCTAAGCTTTGACCAAGAGCCATATATTTGACTCCTTAGTGTGATTGGAACCTTTATGTCCCCACGACCTTGACGTATACATTTTAATTGCTTACTTTGTTTAGAATCAATTTCATGCACCGTGGTGCATATTGGATTTGGTTATTATTATGACTTCCTCGAAAGCCACCTCCCACGCCTAACGTAGGTTTAGTTTATATTTGATTTCGGCTCAAAGCTTCCCATGACTCTAAGTTTCATCGAGAAGCATCGAGTCCATTTCGTACTCTACCTTTCCTTATTCTAGGCATCGAGTGTCCCATTTTATAGTGTTTTCACGTATTAACAGGCTTAGTTAGGTTTACGTGTTTCTTTGGGTCTATGTGACAATGACTTCGCCACTTGACCCGTTTGAACCTTTTATTGTTTGCCTAGCCATCGCCAGACTAGTTACGGGTTTGTGTTCGCTTTATCACTATCCGATTTGTTAATTTCGTGAATAGCTCATTCATACGAGTTTTTTTTTTTTGAAAGTAACTTAAGTTCCTTAAGTCACATGTTATGGTTAATCATTTGACCCAACGACTATGACTTCCGATGAGTTACTACACACCGTTCCCCAATATTTTGGGTTTCGGTTTGCTACTTCTTGTGCTAACTTAGATAATGGCCCTATCATGGGCTAATGTTTCGCATTCTAATGATACATGTCGTTTAAGGTTCACAATTGATTCACTGATAAATTTTTAGGCCGCTAATTCAATGTAGAGCGTGTCTAGCCTAGCATTCTCATTTCTAAGGCCAAGATCGTGGCATCTCCGATTCATGCTACTATCATTCCTGAGTTACTGTCTAATATGGAGTTTTTAACTTCGGTTTTATACTGTTATTTTACCGCACACTGTAGTTTTGCTGCGACAATACTATATGAACCATGGTAACGCCTTGATTTAAGCGCTCGCGGATCACCTTGTATATATAAATTACCCGTTCGTGGTTAGTATGATTCATGGATTCCTCCATTTAAGTTTTCTAAATGGCATTTAGTCCATGCCTTGTGTATTTGAAGTGCATTAGTATTATTCTGCTCGATGCGAGTTTCAACTTAACCACTCCGTGTGGACTGTTTTGAAACTAGGGCTCGCGACCCCTTTCTTATCGAGCCCTTCGAGTTTATATTTGATTCCCTTTTTGATCTTTTCTATGCGTCTTGATTCGAGTCTTCCGGCTCTTCTACTTACTTAGACTTTACTTGGTCGGTAACATCCATTTTCACTTCCCCGATGGGTTATTTTATTTATTTGTTCAGAACACTTGATCTTAATGACTTTTTCATCAAGTACTGACCCGTTCAGTGTTTATTCCTGGTATTATGACCAATTTCTCTATACCTTTGTCATATAGAGCTTATTGACTCTCAGATCACCTTCACATCTTACATAAGGGTTCTTACCCAATTGTTTCTTAGCTTTTCACTCTTGTGTTTGCTCAAGCGAGTTCACTTACTTATGTTTTCTTTACCTAGAATTTTTGTGTGCATATTGGTCCTGTAGACCTCGTTTGGTTTCTTATGAAATCATTGCCTCCACTGTTACGATTCGCAACCATCTACATATTAGCCTTTTGCTTGCCAGTTTATCCATCATGTGCTAAGGCCCATGAGGTTAACTCCACTCTATTTGCTTTAACGTGCCTCGATTAGGCCTTATTATTTATCATTGTTTTTATACGATCGCGACTTGGTGAGGGTCCACCTACGACTTCTGGGGTCTCCCACGAGCTATTCTTGATTTAGCGTTTGATCCTTCTCTTTACTTATCTAATTCCTTGTTTTGCGGTTTACAACAACATTCTTGGTTTAGTCAGGTGTGAATCATAGTTCACGCTTGCCTTGTCGGCTTCTATTTTCGTTAGTTCTTTCGTTTAGTGTGACATGTAGTTAACATTCACCCGAAGGCTTTCACGGATTCTGTTATGATTTTCGTTTTGGATTTCTCATGGCTATCCTACGGTAAGCCAATATTGTTTTTCATAATCTTTACTTGTTAATTCGGACTGAGGTTCTAGTTGGTGCCTGATTCAACTTCCGAATAGAATCTGAGTCTAAGTATAACGAAACCTTTGAATAAAGTTCAAGTTTACTTATAGTTCGACCTTTAAACAAGGTTTGAATATTACCCTTGTTATACCTCGTTAGGAAGTTCATATAGTATACAAGTTAACCTCCTGAGTATGATTCAGATATATATTCAGTGCTTACTCTTAGATAAAGGTTAGGTTGGTCTATGATTTTTACCTTCCCTCTAGATTTGACTTTTACTGTCTAATTAACCCTCGACTGGGGTCTAATTTGATTTACAGTTTAACTTGTCGTTTAAGACTTAGAATTGTTATGGTTTGACCTTCGATTAAGGTCCAATTGAATTCTGGAATTTAACCTCTAGCCGAGGCTTGTGTTTAGTTACAAGTCTACCTTTGGTTTAGGTTCAACTTGCTTATACCTTAACTTCTGATTAAAGTTTGAGTCATATTACGGGATAATATTCACTTAAGGTTCGAGTTGATAACGACCTAACCCTTAATTGAGGTGTAAGTTCGTTTACGGTTTATCCTCTACTCGAGGTTCAAATGCGTTTATGATTAAATCCTTTGATTAAGGTTCAATTCCACTTACGAGTAATTTCTCGATTAATTGTCATAGGTGATTATGATACAACCCTTGATTGTGGTTCAAATTTATTAGGGATTTACCTTCGGTCATGATTCTGACGCACTTGTGACTTAACCTTGAATTAAGGTTCAAGTCTAGTTCCGAACTGAATCTGTTTATGACTCAACCTTTATTAAGGTTCAAGTCTAATTCCGAACTGAATCTATTTATGACTCAACCTTGATTAAGGTTCAAGTCTGATTCCGAACTAAATCCGTCTATGACTTAACCTTGATTAAGGTTCAAGTCTAATTCCGAACTGAATCTGTTTATGACTCAACCTTAATTAAGGTTCAAGTCTAATTCCTAATCCGTGTAACCGTTGCGGTAATACCTCTGGCTCCACGACCCCGCGGGTCGTTTATGCATCGGTTTTACATACCCGGTCTACCGGACCTTTAGTGATTAGGCATTACTCCCGCGTTCTATGACCCTGCAAGTCATATAGTCGGAAGTTTCACATGCCCTTTTCTCCCGACCTAGTCCTTGCTACATGGGATGTATGCATAAAGATCACAAAAAGCCCACCGTATCATGTGTTTAACACTTACCTGGCCAGGGTAAGCAATTCGCACATGACACTGGTGATCTTGTCGCGTTCGTCATGATACTTCCCAGGTAGACAATTCCCAGTCGCCTGTTTGATTTAATGAAATCTCTTTTGTTAGTTGCTTTATTATGCTGATTTCGTTTTTTATCGGATTGCCCTTTTTTTTTTTTTTTTTTTTTTTTTTTTTTTTGCAAACGCAATCATGTTTTCCAATTTCCGGATCGGATGAGCCCTGGCCCACCATGACCGTGTAATTGGTGCGTTTCCAAGTTTTTGAATTACTCAAAACACATTTCTCATGATTTGTTTTAAATTGGTGTTTTTGTATTCATAGATGATGCATAACATTACGACTAGGCTAAGATAACCTTGGAGATAGATTTCTTACCGAATTGGTAATCAAGTATCTCACCATGCTATTGCTTACTAAGTTGAGGTATTTCCTCCCGGATTTCTTGACCAAGCTTCAAACCGAACGGCAACCTTTGGCTCTGAATACCACTTGTAAGACCCTACCCCTACGATGTTATAATTAATGCTTTTAAGTGGGTTTAATCATGACTTTAACACTAGTTACCGATTTCCCCCTAAGTACAAACATGATTCATATCCAAAAGAAACCGGATGGGGTTAAGTTTACAACAACCAAGTAGAATTTTTATTTAGACACAGCGGAAACAAGTGACTTCGTTCAACTAAGCTAAGTTATGGCTAGTTCCTACAAAAGAAGTTCCAAGGAACACGTTCGGTTTGTTTCGGTTGCTTGATCTTCCATCCGGAGGTCCATCATATCCCCAACCTGTGACACATACATCAAACCGAGTTAGATAGCGTTAGAAAGCATTAAAATCGGATAAACGGTCAAAAAAAACCAAGCTGGGCGTTTCGCGCGGGCTCGGCGCGCGGCCGCTCGATTTCGCGCGGGCAAAACCAAAATCTTCACAGAGAGTTGGATCGGCCGCTCGAAGGGACCGAGCGGCCGCTCGAATGTTCCAGGTGCTGTTTTCTTGCTTTTTCACAGCCTAACTCTTGGTTAAGGCTGAAATTTCGCTACCTTGACCCCTACAACCCCTTTCCGGGTTGTATTCGCCTTGGTTTATGATTGTTTAGGGATGCCTTGGGCTCTACAATCCGCACGGGATAGCTTATGCCTCGGTCCTATTTTCTGGTTCACTTTTCTAGACTCATTTCTTTCCTATTTGACCCACTTGAGTCTCTAAAGGTTAGCATATCATTACAGCCGCTTAGACTCATTCGCATTCATACGAGTCGCGAACATGGCTTCATTTCCTAAGCAAACGTTATCCTGGGAGTTCTTTCGGACTACCTAGTTCTTGGTAAATCCATATTTGTCTAGCTTGTTATGATATCAAAATCTCTCAACTCATTTGTTCACAATAACATTGCAAGTATTCAACACAAATTTCATATAATAAGTGACTACAACCATAGACATACTAACGATATATATATAGAGGAGATTAGAGTCATCGAGTGACTTACCTCGAGCAAGCTTCCTTAGCCTCACATCCGTGGCTCCATGTTTATCCAAAGCCACCCTTATTTGCACCTAATACGTGTAATCCACTTAGGTGATCAAAACTTGTTCTTAGGTATGATTTACATAGCCACACAATTGTTTCACCGAATCTACCAATTTCAATATTTGATCGAGTTTATTGTGGCATTTCATCAAACACCTTATAGGCGTTATCTTTAACAATAAGACCAAACCCAATCCTAAGCATCATAAACCTCTTCTATGATCAAAATTATCAATTTATCCAACTATGACATCTATCACATAGTAGGTTTCTTCCAAGAATTACACACACTATTTTCCAATTGATTGAGATAATGAGTTTCATCAATTTCCTATGAACCCACTACCTCTCATTATTGACATTTCATTTTTTATGATTCAATTCAGGTTATGCTTAATTACACATGATTAAGTTATCCTTTATAACAAGGATAACCCACTAGACTTGCAAATTCTTGACCATTAACAAAAACCCACCAAGTTCATCTTTTCCATAAACCTCTAAATCATCATATAAGTGTAATCAAAGGTTACCTTAGGGCTTGTAAGATTCTGGATGATGGATTTCCTCTATTGCATGTAATAATTCTTCAGATTTTAGCAAGATTCATCTTGTGTGTGAAACTTGAGGTGTGGTGTGTGTGTGTCGATATGCAGAGAAGAGAGGAAGAGGATTTCCTCTTTTCTTCATTTTGTTCCAATATAAGGTTATTAGTTTGGCCTTAGGCCAGGTTTGGCCCCTCAAGTTTGATTTGTTAATATAATAAGCTATTAATGTCTACACTAGGAAATTTAGCAAGGCATTTAGTCCATCAGGATTTAATCCGAATAACAACACTTATTTTAAATCCGACTACTAAGTATTATGACGAAGAAGAGGTTTGGGGTGTTACAATTCCACTAATTATGCATCCTTGTGTAGCCATAAGGACACTTCATACTACTTACATTCCATCATATTAACCCACAATAAGTAACATAACATAACAATCATGTCTAATATATCCATTACAATAAATAGTTAGGAGTAACCAACTTACCTTTGTCGTGCGCACCTTGCTCCTTTTGACTACTTGAACCTTCAACCTTCACACCTACATAGTGAAGGAAATCCATACTTTAGTTCTCATACTTTCACCCATTACCATTCTTGGTATAAGGATGATAAACTAACATGATTTCATAGTTACATACACTACCATCATGTTTAACATTCATTTCTCACAAATTCACCTATTCTAAAGTGCCAAGCATTTCATCAAACACTTGGTGTACATTCACATTCATTCAAGTCATTACACAATTCTAGGGTGCACAATCCTCCCTTCTACATTAGCATTTACAATCTACTTATATATTTAACAACCATGCATAATCAATTGAGTTATCATGGTATTAAGGTCCTGTTTGACTTTTTAAAAGTCAACAAGAACCTTTATCCCAAACACCCACTTAATAAATCCTAATTCAGCCCCAATACACTCAATTCAACATACAATTTCATCAATTCTACACTACCAAACATAATAATTGTGTTTCCTAAGCTACAATGAAGCAATTATCATAATATGATTATGAAATCCCACCATACCACTTTCAAACTCTACTAAAATTGATTCTTCAACTTACCAATAAGATTAGCACCACTAGACGGCTATAAATCCAAGAACATGCAAGGGATTAGGGGTGATTTCCTACTCCAATTTGTAGTTATAGAGGGTTGAATTGGAGAGCCCTTTTTTTGGGTCGCCCTTTCCTCTCTCTCTCTCTCTTTCTCTCTGCGTTTTTCTATTTTCTTTCCCAAACCACCATTTTCCTTTTTACCCCTTAACTTAATTAACAATTCTAAATCTTCCAAAACCAACCCCTCAAGATGGGTGTTGGTCCATGGCTAACCCCTCCCTTTTACCAACTAAGTTTCCACCAATTTAACTAAGTAACTAACTTGGTTAGTTTTATTTTTGTTACACGTACAACTACCAATCCACTACTTACAACTAGGGATAACACATATACATATACATATTTTCATGCATACATACATACTCATACTTACATATATATAGTTTCTACCATACTATTATTACTTTAATATTTTTTAGGGTGTTACAAAAGTACATTAAATATACATCTGAATTTATTTTACTAATTAAAAGTGGCAATATAGTATTCAAAGAATCAAGAATAATGTTTAATTATTTAAGAACATTATTTTTTCATTATTATATAGATTCTTACGGAACCATAGTTTTAATATTTTTTAATGTTTAGAATATTAATAATATTATTCTCACAATTCTAAATACACATTTTAAATAGATTTATCTGTATTCAATAAATGTAGAGGTATTTATAGGTTTTTAACTATTATTTATTTATATTAAAAAACATTGTTATATATATAATATAGTATTATTTATTTAATATTTAATTTCACCTTTTATACTTTTAAATAGTTTGTCTTTAATCTATTGAGCTTTCCCTAACTAAACTTATTAATAACTCGTGTTCATTAACTTTATTAAAAATATTGAATATGTATACGTGTTTAGTTTTTTCTGTTGACATTCCAATATAAATTTTGTTGAAAATGAAGTGATACTCAAATAAACTATATTTTTGATATCATGAGCCATAGCAATTGCCGAAATCAGTTACGCTAACTGTATCATCGATATTCGTTTTATACTTGTTGATCGAGGTAAAAAATGTGTCTTTGTCCTTTTGGGATATCAAAACTATACTTGCTTAGGTTTTTATCTTTTTATCTTTTGACTGATATTTCCAATTGCAATACCGCATCGATACCATAACCAAATAAACTGATACCGAAATCTCTCTAACTTTTACCTTTTATCTTTGACAACTGAAATGGTAAAAAAGAAAAATAAGAAAAGAACAACTTTGTCATATCCTTTGGGATAGGCGACGAGACTAACTATTGTTTCTACTATTGGGATGCGGCAAATAGGATTAATCTTTAGAAACCTCTTGGAAACATCCATTGGCTTAAACTTAACCTTCCCCAGTTGTCAATGCTTCAATCTTCAAACCCTAATATGCCTTAAACATAGGGATCCATGCATCACATAACACTACCATACAACTCATAATTAAGTTTACTTCTAGCTTCTAAGTTCCTTTTGCCGTGTGTTCTATATAACCACTTCCCCTTTGCTTCAAAAACATATCCCAGATTAAAAAACATTAGGTAATTACAAACATTTTTATAAAAAAATGCCCGAGATCGAAGGATCTCCAGGGAGTTCAATGCACGGAGTCACCGGCCGAGAGCCAGTGCTAGCATTCTCCGTAGCATCTCCGATGGTGCCAAGCGATAACACTGCGAAGTTTAAACTTCCAGTGGACTCCGAACACAAGGCGAAAGTCTTTAAACTATTCTCATTAGCAAACCCTCACATGAGAACCTTCCATCTCTCATGGCTATCATTTTTCACCACCTTTGTCTCCACCTTCGCGGCCGCCCCGCTTGTCCCCATTATTCGGGACAATCTCGATCTCACCAAATCCGACATTGGGAACGCGGGTGTTGCGTCCGTGTCGGGGAGCATTTTCTCTAGGCTTGTTATGGGCGCGGTTTGTGACATGTTGGGACCGCGCTACGGATGCGCGTTTCTAATAATGTTATCCGCTCCCACGGTCTTTTGCATGTCGTTTGTGGAGAATGCAAGCGGGTACATAGCGGTGCGGTTCATGATCGGGTTCTCGTTGGCGACTTTTGTGTCGTGTCAGTATTGGATGAGTACTATGTTTAATGGTAAGATTATTGGGTTGGTAAACGGGACGGCTGCGGGGTGGGGGAACATGGGTGGCGGTGCGACGCAGCTGCTGATGCCGGTGTTGTTCGAGATTATTAAGAAGGCGGGGGCGACGCCGTTCACGGCGTGGAGGATAGCGTTCTTTGTACCGGGATGGCTTAATGTTGTTATGGGGATATTAGTGTTAACTCTTGGTCAAGATTTGCCTGATGGTAACCTTGGTGCTCTTAAAAAAACGGGTGATGTTGCCAAAGACAAATTTGGAAAGGTATATAGTTATTTATATATTATATATATTCTAGACAATTTAGTTGTGTGTGTACTATGATTATCTAATTGTAAACTAATATTCTAATCTACTAATTATTTCTTTATTAATTTGGTAGGTGTTATGGTACGCGGTGACAAATTATAGGACTTGGATCTTTGTACTCCTATATGGCTACTCTATGGGTGTGGAATTAACCATTGACAATGTCATTGCCGAGTACTTCTATGATAGGTTTGTTTTCATTTTATATTAGTAAATCTTGTACTAGAATTAGGTAATTAATTAAAGGTTTGGGACATAAATTGTTGGTTATTTGTGATTATAGATTTGATCTAAAGCTTCACCTAGCTGGAATTATCGCGGCCACGTTTGGAATGGCAAACATTGTGGCTCGACCATTTGGAGGATTCACATCGGATTTTATGGCTAAAAGATTTGGGATGCGTGGTCGTCTCTGGAACCTATGGCTCCTCCAGACCGCAGGAGGGATTTTCTGCCTATGCCTCGGTCTAGTCAACTCGTTACCATTAGCCATTACCTTTATGATCCTCTTTTCCGTAGGAGCACAGGCCGCATGTGGAGCCACATTCGGCATCATCCCCTTCATTTCCCGACGATCTCTTGGTATCATATCAGGAATGACCGGGGCAGGTGGAAACTTTGGGTCTGGTCTAACGCAATTGGTGTTCTTTGCAAACGCCTCGTTCTCAACTGCTAAAGGGTTGTCTTACATGGGTATAATGATCATATGTTGTACGCTTCCAGTGAGTATGGTTCACTTCCCGCAATGGGGGAGCATGTTCTTGCCACCTAGTAATGTCGGCGAAAAAGGTAGTGAAGAGCATTACTATGTTTCCGAATGGACCGAGGATGAGAAGCTAAAGGGGATGCACCAAGGCAGTCTCAAGTTCGCTGAGAATAGCCGGTCGGAGCGTGGTCAGAGGGTGGCGTCGGTCTCCACACCACCAAACTCTACTCCTACTAACGTTTAACTTCAATTAGCTTTATACGTAATTTTTCTTCAAGGAAAAAAAGGATTTCAAAGGTAGTTAACTAGTTGTACTAAATATTATAGGTAACCTTCATGTTTTTCTTCAAATGTACTCCTAATATATAAGCCTTAATGTATAAAAAATAATTAAGGTAGTTTTTGTCTTATTGATCGCATTAATTCATTGCAGTGTTGGAGGTTTGAAGTACCCATCCATCCAATCAATAATCAATATTCAGATGTACTCATGCTTCATTCCTGAGTTTATTTGAGGAGGAAAAGAAAAGAAAAAAACCGAATGAAAAGAAAGGAAAGGAAAGGAAAAGAAATGATGCGTATCCTTTTCTTCCGTTTCCTTTCAAATCGGAAGGAAAACTAAATTAACTAAAGGATTTAGCCTAGTTTTCCTTCCATTTCCTTTCTTTTCCTTTATTAAATTAAACTTGGGAACACAACATATTTTGTTTTCCTTTCATTTTCTTTCTTTTCTCTCGTTAACTCGGGAACACAACGTAATTGATGTTGGATATTTTAGTGTAATTGGATTGACTGTGTTGACCAATATGTTCATAATAATACATCATATAGGTATGGTGGTGCGGAGTGCACGCCTATTTGAATTTATTATGAACTTAGGGGCGAAGCCCCTAAGGAACGGGGGTCCGGGGGCAGCGCCCCTGGGAGCAGGGTCCAAGGGGCGGCAGCCCCTGGCGGGGTCCAAGGGGCAGAGCCCCTGGCTGGGGTCGAGCTGCCAGGTCAGCTTGGAAAAATTTTATTTCCATTAAAATTGCTATGGTAAAAATGTCTCAGAAATTTAAATTTCGAAAATAGAGGGACTATTTTTGGCAATTTCGAAACCCTTAGAAAACTGCCTAAAAGGCAGTTAATGGCCCCAACATTCAGTACGAATTCTTCTTCTTGGTCATCATCTCTCTGGTTCTAAAATCTCAATCAAAAACATACAGAAAATTCTCAATCTCTGATTGTATCCGATTGAATATTCGATAGAACCGTCGAATTGATTCAATCTGAAAGCGATTACGTGCCTTCAGAGATTTCTGTTATCCGTTATTGTTCGTTTGTTACGGTTACTCCCCAACAATTGATGGGCAATATATGCAATTTGATTTTTTTTATTTGCTTAGTGAAGAGTAAAATACTCTCATCAAGAATATGATGAGAATATCGTTGAGCTATGTAGGGGATCATGATCATAACTTTTTAGGGTAAGTTTGCCTGCAAAACAACACCACTTAGTCTCACCATAAAGAGAGAGGGCTCACTGGCGTGAGAATAAATATTTGTAAAGAGATAATTTGGCGAATAGTGAACCAGTCCTTCTTGATGAGTCTAAATGAGTCACTAAGCACATCCATACAAATTGACTTGGTTTTCTTATTGATGTTCTCCGTTCTTTGTCTGGATGTAAATGAACTGATATTAGCTCCTTGAACTTGATTCGATAGCATCGTGGGCGGATTATATATGAAAACAATATAAGTATTTACACTACAAAGAATTTTGTAAGAAAAGTTAAACGAAAGAAAAAAGATTAAGTAACTCGATATAAATTAGTTGTAATATTATCCTGGCAAACGAATAAATATTGTTCGTTTTGCACACAAGGTAGTCACTTATTTCTTTATGTTTTTTGAGTTTAGACTTTTCCATGTTTATCGTCTTTGAGCTACCCCACCTGAGCATGGTAATCAATTGTAGAGTTTTTCTTTTTATCAACAACCATTGCACTCAAAACACGTTGGTGATATCAGAAGCAAGTCCTCATCTTTAAATACTAATGGTTCAATGACTTTGCTGGATGTTTTTATTAGCGGAAATATATTTATTAATTTCATTGTATTTATTATGATTGATTGTGTATATCATCTTCTTTAATTGAGGAGATATTGTTGCCTCCTATTCAGGCTTGTAATTGTGTAGAAGCTAGCTAGTGGACTAGCTTGGATGAACTGGACATAGACAAATGACCTATAAAGGATCATCTTTCTAATTTTCCTACACCTGCTAAATTTACATGTTAGCCAAAACATTCAATAATCTATACGACATTATAAAGGAATAAATATGTCTACATATGTCATTTTATATGAATTTTAAGATGACATAAGAAAAGTCTTATGCTTAAATCCCCAATGTCATATAATTTTTTTCTTTTCTACCTTTCATGCAAAACCTACTTGTACACATTCTTTAATCATAACTTTCAATTACCATTAATCTATATCTATAAGACAGAATTCTGAGTTTTGTCCTTTATGTTAAAAATTGACGAGTTTTGTACTTTATGTTCCAAAATCTTGCACGTTATGTCCTTTGACACTAACCCAGTTCGCTTTTAACTGAAATGTAAAGGTAAATTTGTTTTTTTAATCATTTTAGGGTCTATTTATGTATTTAAGTTAAAGTTTTGCATTAAAATGAAATATATATCTTACATATATTACCCCCTCTCTTTCTAACCTATCTCTCCCTCTTTCCCTCTCTGTCTCTCTTTCCAACTTACCACAACCGTTACCTCACCACACTAACCACCACCGTCAGCAACACACCACCCATGACCCACCCCACACCACCTCACCTACCTGGCTACCTTAACCACATATCATCGCAATCACTTACCACCTGCAACCCCATACCACATGAAACTTTAAGCGACCAACGTAACCCTTCACCGCCGTCGCCTTCAACCAACCGCGATCATCGAGTTAGAATGATTCTGCAACTTCCTCAATTAAACGCTGACCAATTTATTCCTTTGGGTTTGATATAATATGATGGAATGAAAGAGAAACGAAGCACACGCTCTTGTAGTTTAATTTTAAAAAAAAATCCTTTTTTTTTGCTTTGATATGCACAATTTGTTGTATTCATACGTATATTATAATAGTTTTGAGACACTAGATTTAAAATCGAAGTAAACTTGACAATGTGAGTTGGGTTGAAGACAAAGATATCTAAACATGGGATGTGGATTTTAGATACATTGAGTGATGCAAGGATTTGGGGGTTAGGGTTTTAGGATAGGTAGGAATGAAGAAGAAATGGAGAGCTGAGAGGGGTTTGAGGTTGCTTGAGTTTATTTCTTTTTTACTATTATATATATATATACATATATATATATAACATATCTATTTTTATTTTAGTCCAAAGTTTTTAATTTAGTTACACATTTAATCCCTATAAATGTAAAAAGACAAATTTACCCTCATATTTCAGTTAAAATTTATCTTGGTTAGTGTCAAATGACGTAACGTGCAAGATTTTGAAACATAAGTACAAAACTCATCAATTGTTAACATAAAGGACATGCTTTGCAATCTGGTATAAACATAAAGGAAAAAACTTGTAATTCGGTCTATCTATAATCTATATCAATAATACATTGACATGTTTCTTTTCAAGTGAAGTAAAGACTTGCAACCATTGCCAAATGTTGCTAGTTATTTGTTTATGTTCTTATAAAGTAAATCGAACCCAAGATGACGTTTTCATTTTCCTATGTCATATAATTGGGGACCCACCCGTAAAGAAATGACTATGATTATATTTATGTGAACTTTTTGGATGTTTTGGTTTCTGCAGGTGATGACCTTTGATGAGACTATTTATGTTTAACCTGAAGTCTTCTTGCTGATTAGAGGCCCGTAAAGAAATGAATACAATTAGTAAATCACGAAAAAGAGTTTGTAAATTCATTGTGAATACCACCCACATGTTATCAAGTGTTATTTCATGTAAAAAAAAAGTTTCTCCGCATGTTTTTCTTTATGGCGCAAATTGTTTTTTTTTCCTTTTTAAAATATAATCATGTTCTTTTCAAAGCTGTATCAAGAGACTCACTATTGGATAATACATGCTTATCATAGGTAAATGTTTTCTTTAATTTTCTTCTTGTGGTTCATTTGTGTTGCAATGCTTAGTGAAAAACATGTTAATTTTGAATATGTAAAGTAGTTTGTTTGAATTTCAAATGTCAAACTATATTTTTTCATATCTCTAAAAATAGTATGCGATGAACAATAAACGGTTATGATTAAAATTTGAGAGTAGCATTAACAAAACATAAATTCATTCAAACAAAGGTTGAAAAAATATGCATTATACTAATGGATAATAACAACTGAGATACTATTTTTAAAATTCAATTACACATATATATTTATTTATAAGGTTTAACAATCTATAGTATATTAGGTGCCCGAAACTCACCGAATTCTCGTCGCGTCTTCGCCACAACGCGCAGGTTCCCTACTAGTATATCAATTGAGGAGAAAGCATTTCTAAAACTAGTATATATTTTGTAGAGAAAATTGCTCGAATAGTCCCCGTGGTTTGCACTTTTTTCACCTATAGTCCCCAAGTTTTCAAAATTACAGCCATAGTCCTTAAACAGTGAATTTTTTTTAACTCGGATAGTCCCTGGAGCTAATTGAGGTTAAATAATCTAGTTAAGTGGGTGTGAAATTACAAAACTACCCTTACTTTAATAAAAAAATTATACTAATTAATGTGGGTCCTACACTTCATCTTCCCCACTTCATCTTCTTCACCTCATCACCTCCACAAACCACCACCACCCATCTCCACCCTCCACCACCACCCACTTCATTCTCCCCATCCACCATATCTCATCACCATCACCATCTGTATCAAAAACACATGTTCGTCAAACCCTAACCCAGGACCATCAAATTCAATAACCCCTCAAAACCCTAACCCTAAAAAACTCAAAGCAAACTAAATCAGACCCTGCAATATTTTAAAAAGCTTGGTGATGTGTGAAATGTGTAGTAAATAAATCGGTCAAGTTTTAAAAATGGAAAAAACCTACAAAACCACACACTAACGGCAAGTGTACCGGTCGCAGTGTAGCAGAGCAAGTAAGTCCGGAATATCGAACCGTGGACACTATATGGCGACTCTCGGTACTAAACCTCCGTCGACTCCTAGCCTAATAATTTGGATTTTTGATAATTAATTTTAAACTAAATGCAAATAAAATAAAAGCAATTAAAATAAATAACACAAAGACGAAAAAGAAACTAAGGACACTAGATCGAACTCTAATAATATGGAAGGCAACTACCTAGGTCTAGAATCCTACCCGCAGACTCACAACTCTCGGAATCGAATAATGGATTGGCTACCAGGTTTTCTAAAGATACGCCCGACCCAGGAAACCCCTAAAGCATGCTAGATCACCTCCCGGTCTCACTAACACCTCAAAGAAAATCCTAAGGGACGTGTAAATCACTGGTTACTAGTTCGGATCACCTCCCGGTCTCACCTCACTAGGGAATGCTAAGGTACTCGAAAGACTCGCTCACCTCCCGGTCTCGCTAGTCACAACACACCCAAAAATGTGAAGGAGTAATCTAATTGGTTTGGAAATAATTCGGAATTACAAGAATCTAAAGACACACTAGGCAAGGATCACCTCCCGGTCTCACCTATACCCGATACCTAAAGATCTAGACAACCCGCCACCCTATCACCTCCCGGTCTCAAGGAATGGCAGAATACCTAAGCCCTCTAAACTCTCAAATCAAGTTCCTATGGAATTAGACGTCAAAAACCATAAACTAGTTACAAGCACAAAGCAGGTAACCTAACATGCATCTATAACTGAAAGACATTCAACAAGACACATGTGGAACTATCAAAGATAATAAATTAGACTTAAATACGCAAAAGCATTATAACCAAACACAATTAAATCTTTACCAAAACATAAGCCAATTATATAATTAAACGAATCCGAAAGTCATAAAAACGCTAAGAGTTCATCATACCGACCTAGGTAGCCTAAGTGTTTAGCTATTCATAACAACGGAAAAAGATAAAAACTTAGGTTCACAATAATATATAGTCATGGTCTTAATATTTATAAACATGAAATAAATAAATATAAAGCCAAAAATTATTATAGTCGAACCCGTGCCTTCAATCTTGACCCGTGCCTTCCTGGCCTTCACTTCCCCTCTATTCTTTTACTAGAGGTGCTGTGGAGTTTGATGTCTTCTTGACTTTATCTGACCTCAATGCCACTGTTGGATAATTGTTTCGATGATAATATATTGTTCTCCAATGGCGGCGCACTTTGATATGTTGTGTGATGATAAATGATAATATCTCCAAAAATAATGTGCTGCTCGATTTCCTATTTTCCAATGTAGTGCTCTTCTTTAATAATTGTGGTATGGTATTTTTTTTAACTACAATTGGGCTTTTACGTTTGTTTTTTTTTGTATTTTGCTTTTTTGTCACATACAAGTCAACGACTTCCAAGTCTATTATTATTATTATTATTATTATTATTATTATTATTATTATTATTATTATTATTATTATTATTATTATTATTATTATTATTATTATTATTATTAGTAGTAGTAGTAGTAGTAGTAGTAGTAATATACTCCAAGCTCGCAATCTCGGGTGTTCATGGCTCAATCAAAATTCCCCATTTACGCTCCAACGTCTATGAACACCGGCTCTCAAGTGTTGGTGTCTTGATTAAAATTCATTCGTTTTGAGCCCATTTTCCACGAACACCTATATAATAGTAAAATACATAAATACATAATAAAAATGACATAAAACGAATAAAAACTTGACCAAATAATATACAAAATACATAGGAAATTAGATGTGTTTTGCAACACATCACTTGGGCTTCGATTGGAATCTGATTCCACAAATTCAAGAGATTTAGAGAAGATGAAAGCATTGGGATGGTGGTTAATGTTGGTGGGCTCTCTCCGTCTGGTCTTGGTGGTGGTGCTCGGGTGTGGTTTGGGTTTTGGTTCGAGTGGGTGGTTGCTGGTTGGTGGTGGTGGTGGGTGGTGGTGATAGGGTGGGGAAGATGAAGTTGGTGGTGGTGTAGGGATTAAGGGTTTTTTTATATATTTAATTATAAAACGTGGGGCCCACCAGTGTTTTATTTTATTTGTTTATGGAAAGGGTAGTTTTGTAATTTCACACTCACTTAACTGAATTATTTAACCTCAGTTAGCTTTAGGGACTATCCGAGTTAAAAAAATTCACTATTTCAGGACTATGGCTGTAATTTTGAAAACTTGGGGACTATAAGTGAAAAAAATGCAAACCACAGGGACCATTCGAGCAATTTTCTCTATTTTGTATTACAAAATTGAAGAACTCGTATAATTAAGTGTCATATCCGTACCATTAAAAAAAATGTTTCCTTAAACCTGAAGTTTTGAGTTTTAAATGAATATTGTGCTTATAATTGAGCTAATAAGTTTTTGAGTTTTATATAAGTTTTCAATGTGCCATATTTTTAAGTTTCAAATGTAATTCTTATTAAAAAAATATATACATGTGCGCGCACACACATATAACACATGTATATATAGGAATTGTATAAAAATGCGCAGTCCGAATAAAACAGTCCCTAAACGTGGGTCCTCCCCGGACACCTAAGAATCTTCCATACAATATAACCACGAGCTTTATAGCTAAGCGGTTTGGGGAAATGATGGAAGACTCTTGGCCTCTTGGTCAGGAGTTCGATTCCTAATCCACCGGGTTTTACCGGCTCTTTATTGTCGTGCTCTCCGGCGGGCAAAGAGTCGGGTTTTCCCCAGAACCGGTGACTTGGTGGGTGTTAGGCTGTTAGCTACCCATCACATTTTAGGACGGGCACCTGAGACGTGTCTTCACCTAGGAGCGTATGGGCGCTTTCACGATGTTGGGTACCCGGATAGCCAGGGCCGGTCCTGAAAATTCATGTGCCCGGGCCGAGCCGTCAAATATGTATCCCCTAGTCTTAGATCTTTTAAGCAATGTTTTCATAACTGAAGCAGGCGTTGAACCAGTGTCCTTACCGCTTCCCTAGTCGGACCGGTCGGAACCGGATATAGAACTGAAAGTGTTGTAATAATCATAAAAATAAATATGTTTGGTTAATTGGCTCATTAAAAAACCACCATTTCTTAAAATTCCATAATAATTTGAAGAGCCATTATTTTATATCTAGACTTCAAAAGTTTTTTAATAAAATGAATTTGACTTGCAACATGTGCAAAAGCGTGAGAGAATTAATGTTTTGTAGTAGTTCCATATATTAAAATTTACTACAAAGGCTGCACAATTACTATACCACAACACAAATCTCAAGTAACACACTTCAACTTTTTTTAATTATGTCGTATTCTTCCAATCTAGTTTATCATGTATGACTCATCTTCTTTCTTATTTACTCTTTGCCTTCTTGCATTTATAACAAGTGATGTTTAAGATGAAATCTTTTTTTTTTTTTTTTGGTCGAAAACAGAAAGAAAATACTTGCAGAAAAAAAATATCCGTCGCCACTCAAAGTGCCCCTTTAGAAATTGGGCCCGGGCCGGGAGTCCTCCCCGCACCCACTTAGGGCCGGCCTTGCGGATAGCTGACACATTAGTTTGTTGGACGTTAAAAAAAATATACAATAAGTAAAGAATATGTATGAAGGACCGAAACCAAGCTCGCGAGTATATATATTAAAAGGTGTATATATTAAAAGGTTATACACATATGCTGATATACATTTTACAAATTAACACACACACGCACACCATATATCCTATAACATTTTATGTCATGTGGTCTCACATGTTGGATATAACTATAAAAGCAATACACTCTCATACTCTAAATTAGAAAAATAAATAACTAAACATGGTTAGGAGTCACATTTGGTGGTGTTGCAACCGACGCCACTTTCCCACCGCGCTCAGATCGGCTGTTCTCAGCAAACTTGAGACTTCCTTGGTGCATCCCTTTAAGCTTTTCCTCTTCGGTCCACTCCGAAACATAGTAATTCTCTTCACTACCTTTTACGCCGTCATTACTAGGTGGCAAGAACATGCTCCCCCATTGCGGGAAATGAACCAAACTGACCGGAAGTGTACAACATATGATCATGATACCCATATACGACAACCCCTTAGCGGTTGAGAACGAGGCGTTTGCAAAGAACACTAATTGGGTTAGACCAGACCCAAAATTACCACCTGCCCCCGTCATTCCTGAGATGATCCCAAGAGATCGTCGAGAAATGAAGGGGATGATGCCAAATGTGGCACCACACGCGGCCTGTGCTCCAATGGAAAAGAGGATCATAAAGGTGATGGCTAACGGTAATGAGTTGACTAGACCGAGGCATAGGCAAAATATCCCTCCCGCGGTTTGAAGGAGCCATAGGTTCCAGAGCCGACCGCGCATTCCATACCTTTTGGCCATGAAATCCGATGTGAATCCTCCAAATGGTCGAGCCAAGATGTTTGCCATTCCAAATGTGGCCGCGATAATTCCAGCTAGGTGAAGCTTTAGATCAAATCTATAATCACAAATAATCAAAATTAATAACCCAAATCTCTAATTAACGATTTAATTCAACTACAAAAGTTACCAATATAAAATGAAAACAAACCTGTCGTAGAAGTACTCGGCTATAACATTATCAATGGTTAGCTCGACACCCATGGAGTAACCATAGAGAAGTACAAAGATCCAAGTCCTATAGTTTGTTACCGCGTACCATAAAATCTGCCCAATTTACAAATAAATTAAAATCATATAATTATTTCTTAAATCAATGTGCAAATGTAAACATATATGGCGAAAGGCATTATAGCCCAGCGGCATCTTGGTGGTGAGATAAGACTTAGGGACCATAAGGTCCTGGGTTCGAATCTCACAAATGGGGTTTTCTCATAATTATTATGAATTTCCTCCTGAATTGGTGACTTGGTGGTGGAATATGATCGCGTGGCAACATTGGTGGCACGATGATACTCCAGTGTTCCGTGAGTGATTCCAATTTGTTGGTCGTTCAAAAAAAAAAATGTAAACATATATGATATAACTATATATTTATCTATACCTTTCCAAATTTGTCTTTGGCAACATTACCCTTTTTTTGAAGAGCACCAAGGTTACCATCAGGCAAATCTTGACCAAGAGTTAACACTAATATCCCCATAACAACATTAAGCCATCCCGGTACAAAAAACGCTATCCGCCACGCCGTGAACGGCGTCGCACCCGCCTTCTTAATAATCTCGAACAACACCGGCATCAGCAGCTGCGTCGCACCCCCGCCCATGTTCCCCCACCCCGCGGCCGTCCCGTTAACCAACCCAATAATCTTCCCATTAAACATAGTACTCATCCAATACTGACACGACACAAAAGTCGCCAACGAGAACCCGATCATGAACCGCACAGCTATGTACCCGCTAGCATTCTCCACAAACGACATGCAAAAGACCGTGGGAGCGGATAACATTATTAGAAACGCGCATCCGTAGCGCGGTCCCAACATGTCACAAACCGCGCCCATAACAAGCCTAGAGAAAATGCTCCCCGACACGGACGCAACACCCGCGTTCCCAATATCGGATTTGGTGAGATCGAGATTGTCCCGAATAATGGGGACAAGCGGGGCGGCCGCGAAGGTGGAGACAAAGGTGGTGAAAAATGATAGCCATGAGAGATGGAAGGTTCTCATGTGAGGGTTTGCTAATGAGAATAGTTTAAAGACTTTCGCCTTGTGTTCGGAGTCCACTGGAAGTTTAAACTTCGCAGTGTTATCGCTTGGCACCATCGGAGATGCTACGGAGAATGCTAGCACTGGCTCTCGGCCGGTGACTCCGTGCATTGAACTCCCTGGAGATCCTTCAATCTCAGGCATTGGATTAAAGTTTGATTATATTTAAAGTTAGTTAATGTCTTAATTAGTTGAATTAAGATCTGGTTTGAGATAGTTTGAGTATGTAGGGGATTGTTTATATAGAAAGTTTGAGTATAGTATTAGGGTTTGTTTTATTATTTTATTAATTAAATTTAAAGGGATGACGCCATTGATCTTCAGCCTAACTGGTTTGAGGTGGGAAGGTTTACCTCCTTGGAGAGTTTTTACCCGGGTTTGGTCTTAGGTTCGAATCTCACGCTCCACCGAAAAAATAACCGCTTCGGTTTGAAAGGAGAAAACCGTGTAGTGCTATGGGATTCGATCCTGGGCAGTGGTCACTTTGCAACACAGGAATTACTGCTGAAATACTACTCTCCAAAAAAAAAATTAAAAGGGTTGACATCATATTCATAAACAAGATTAAATTAACACATAATTAATGAATGATGTATGGCCTGTGGGGATGCCCAAAAGTTGCAACTTGTAAAGAATTAATCCTGTTGCCACATATGGATGGTGGCAACCTTATTGTATATACCAAAGGATACTTATCATAGAATCTTAGTGGATCTTGTTAACTAATAACTTATAGCCAGCTGGTGATCAGATGATGACAGCAAAACATACACGATCACATAGTTGACATTTTGGACTAGTTCCAAAGTCTTCGGTTTTAAACAAGTAGAAAAATATTGAATGGTTAACGTCACCGGAGAAAAAAAGTGATTAAAAATAGTTAGATATTTTTAATTGACAATAAACAACATCTTGATCCCCAAGTTGGCAACATAGTGTCTTGCTACAATTGGGGTTAAAAGGGATTAATTGGGTTGAGTTCAAAAATTTTGATGATTTTTTTAGACTTTAAGGTGTTAAAACGAGTTAAATGGGTTGAGTTTAAACAGGTTGTTTTTTAGAGTTTAAGCATTGTATTAAAAATAAATCGGGTTATATATGGTTTTTTTCTTTAATTTCAACGGGTTATCGCTTGACAGTAATAAAGACAGTTGTAATGTGTTGCCTTTCGTTGAGGCTCACTTTAATTTTTATGATCGAGAGGGGTGAGAATGCAACAAATAAGATTTAACGTGCGGGTAATATAGATAACAAGATAAGGTGTGTTATAGTTTAGAGTGGCGTAATAAAAATTACTTTGTTCCATTTTTCTCATGCAGTGTAATTGTAGTTGCACCTCCGGTTGTGTCCCTAGCTTGTTACATAGTCTAGATATGTTTTGTAATGCATTTATATAGTTTCGATAGCTTTCTAATGTATTAGTAATGTTTAAATATTAAACCTTGTGAGCGTCAGGCGTATGCGCGTCCATACGTCTAAACCATCTTGGGCGTAGGAGGCCATACGCTTGGATGCTAGCCTCCAGGAGTATGGGATGTGTCTATAGATATGACACTTGTGTTCCTCTTTTGTAACTTTTGCACTCTTATTGAATTAAACATCGAAGTGCTGTTGATTTGTTGTGTGTTTTACTTATTGTTTATTATTTCTAATGTGTTCACGTGACTAACCACAATCCGTATCGTCGATTTCCACCTTTGATTTAGACTTACACGAGTAATTCAATTCTTGTTGTGAGAAATCGGTCCTACAGTAATACGTATTCCTCTACCACAAAATATTACTCTAATTCATTTTGTTGTAGAGTAATAATTGTTACACTCCAAAAAACATGAAACATAGTAAACTTGTCCAAACCGTTAAACCGGTCCATACTGAACCATTTTCACCGAGTTTGGCATGTCTAGACAAATTAAGCATTAACTTTATTTTTTTAATCTGATACCGTAAATACTGGTTCAACTCATATTGTCGTCCAAAGTCAGTTGGACTATATCATCTACAACCAGTGGCGAAGCTTGACCCCAATGTTCGGGGGGTCGGAAGTCACCGGGGGGTCGGAAGTCACTAGTTTCGGGGGTCGAAAACCAGTTTCGGGGGGTCGAAACCCTATATTTCCAAAATTTTCTATACGAATACTATATAATCGGAACCGCATGTAGATATTTGTTCATACACATTATAGCATTACGTCAATATCCTTTAAAAACCACTATTATTAAATCAAAGGCGTCGGTATAGTTTTTTATATATGATTTCATGGTCAATACGTTGCCAGTGATATAGACTCAACACTCCCGCATAGTGGGAAGCACCCATCGTTGACATCATGAATGAGTAGTTAAACTATAAGTCTTAGCTATTACATTAAAACGTCCAATAATTAACATATTATAAATTTGAATTTAATATCTTAAATCTTAAATTAATAAAATTATATACGTCAAGAGGGTGTTGTGTGGCCACTTGGCTTGAGATGTGACATGATATGAGTTGAGATGATTTATACCATGTTTACTTTACTCTAGTAATCCAATATATTTACTTTAACCCTAATTTATTAGATTTTTTAACCTTTATAAGAAAATCAAACAAAAAAAAAATGAAATTCCTATTTATTGTGATTTATATAGAGTAATAGGTAATAGAGTTAATTGGATCAGAGGTGCTATTATCATTATTCATAGAATATTATACAGTGGCTACAACATTAATACAATGGCTTGATTCTAGGAGGATTGTTTTCTTGATCTACCCAATAACCCAATTGGTTAAGGAAGCTTTTCTGATGGTATGCCTCTAGGAATTTCTGGTATTTTCAACTTTATGATTGTATTCCAGGTTGAGCACAACATCCTTATGCATCCATTTCACATGCTAGGCGTAGTTGGTGTTTTCGGCGGCTCCCTATTTAGTGCTATGCATGGTTCCTTGGTATCCTCTAGTTTGATCAAGGAAACCACAGTATTGACTGGACTATTGATTAAGAATATTGACTATGACTAAATAATTACAAAGACATAAAGATAATTCTTTGACTGTTGACTATAACTATTGATTTGTATTAATAATTTAGAGGTTCTAGTTAATGAAACACAAGGACCTTGTGACCCAAGTATCATGATCAAGAGTCTAGTGACGTGACGTGACGTGACTTTGGGAAGATAGTCAATTTAGTTTCCTATCAACAACACCAAATGAAAAGATCGGAATATCGGATGACCAATATGTTTACAATTTTAAATTTTAATATTTGATTGAAATTTGGGTCAGTATTTATAAGGCTTTTAAGCTAGCGGGTGTGGTTTAAAGGGACGTCTAGTGAAGGCTTTTAAAACACATTCTTTAACTAAGCTGTTGTGAAATAAAGTCAACAAATCATTTCATGATCATTTATTTTATTTCTTTTCAATTTAATATAATTCATTCATTTTATTTTAAAATATTTATTATAAAACAAAAAATTAAAATAATTAAGTTAAAAAAATTTAAACATTAAAACAAAAATTAAAATAAGTTAAAACAATTACAAACGAAAATAAAAAAATACTAAAATAAATGTAAAAAAAACTATTCTATGTTGAGAAATTTATCTCCTATCTTTTCTTTACGAGCTTTGAAAATCGTTTTGCTCTGCGGCGAAAGATGCGAGAAATGCGAGAGCTCTTTTTCGAGGAAGGCGTAGTTGTCGATTCTCTTGATACATTTAACATCACTAGTGTTTGTTGTAATACAACTATGTATTCGTCTGGTCCAACTTGTCCAGTTTGTTAAACTGGTCCATATCGAATCGTTTTCTCCGAGTTTGGCATGTTAGCCAACCCAATTAATTAACCATTCAGTTTGGTTTGGTTTGATTTTTTTAACAACTATACTTTCCACCCCTATATTTTCATCTTTTGTGGAATTCGAACTCCTATAATTATTTGACCCATAATCTTGTCCAAAATCAATCACACTGCACAACTCGATATCTCCAGAACCGTGTGTAGATATTTGTACAAACATACCATAGCATTACGTTGATTTATCCTTTAATAAACAGTATTATTGAATCAAAGACGCCAGCATAGTTTTTTTATATATGATTTCGTCTTCTAAAGTCACAATCAATACGTTGCGAATGATATAGACCCAACACTCCCGCATAGTGGGAAGCACCCATCGTTGACGTCATCACTGGGTAGTTAAATATAAGTCATGACTATCTAATAATCGATATATCATAAATTTGAATTTAACTTTTTAGGTTGATTAACTTATAAACGTTAAGACTGCAAGAGGGTGTCGTGTGTCCATTTGGTTTCAGTAAGAGGCGGATCTAGACCAAACTGGATAAAATAACTTACTCGTGGCTGACCAAACCAGGAAGAAGCCGAACTGGTTTGGCTTGGAACCGTTCAAAGCCAAAACTGGTTCCGAACCTGAATTGGTTTGTAAAAAAAAACGATTTGTTCACCTTTAGTAGGTTGTGGAAGTGTGGGCTTTTTAAGTTTTAACTTTTAAGTGGTGATTATAGTGTTGGGCTTTTAATTAGTTAGACTTTTAAATGGTAACTAGGTTTTTATCCAGCCGCGCGTTGCGGCGGCATCAATATGATCTAAAAATAATTAAGTGATGACATAGCGTTGCGACATTTCAAATTCCAAATCAAGCCTAAATCAATTTTCATTGTGTTCGTGATATTAGTTTATCATACATAAACTTTCCACCTAAATTATTGCGTTGCGACATTTCAAATTCCAAATCAAGCCTAAATCAATTTTCATTGTGTTCGTGATATTAGTTTATCATACATAAACTTTCCACCTAAATTATTGCGTATGCTCGTGAAATTTCTTTGGTAAGCATCCCCAATAATAGTATCATTTTACCAGGAATCTCCCGTGGTACGCGACACATGGTGGAGATGGCGCACGGTAGATGTGGTCGGTGATACGCGCGTTGTGCGTTTTTCACATGACGTGTTAATGCTGATTTTGGTAACCGACAAAGGCATTGAGACTAACCGTGGACAATGAGAAAATACAAAAGTGCCAGTGGCTACGCGGAGAATACCAGGAATCTCCCGCGATCCGCGGCTCATAGTGGAGATGACGCACGGTAGATGTGGCCGGTAGCCGGCTGCGTACGTTAGAGTGAGGCAGCTATTCATTTCGTGGTTGTTAAATATATAGATAATAAATGAACAAAAACCAAACCCGTGTGAAATCGGGTAAAAAAACGCATTATGTCGGGGCCAAGATGAGAAAAAAAAACTTAATAAAAAAGTTGGTGGCCAAAACGGGAAAATAAAACTTAAACAAAAAGTAAGAAAACATTGTGTGGCCAAAATGAGGAAAAAAAACTTTAAAAAAATTTTGGTGGTCAAAATGAGAAAAAAAAAGTTAATAAGAAAAGCCAAAAAAATGTGGCCAAAATAGACCCCATATATATTATGCTTGCAAGAATTAAACTTGAATCATGCTTATATAAACCAACAAACCCAACCACCACACCACTACCACATATGTTGTAATTATTTGAAACTATAACTATTTAACCTAACATTAATAATACATGCTAATGAAATCACTATTCATTAGCATGAACTTTTAATAGTATATAATATAATATAGTGTTGGGTTAAAATATGGTTTTTGAGGGGTAACATATTTTGACACCTAAAATATTTTGATGAGTAACAAAAATAAAAATTTAAAGTATGTGCCATGCAAAAACCCTTTAAAAAATAAATTTCTACTATGCCGGAGAAGACTGGGTATCCTACCCTTACAAAGATGTGACATGATTTGAGTACGTTGAGATGTTATACACTTATACCATATTTGCTTTAAGCCTAACTTTTTTGTTCACTTTTGACTTTTCATTTTATGCATGCATATGCCTCAACTTTGACTTCTTTTCCAACACCATCTAATAGACACGTATCCATTCTCAAGATCTCTTCATGGTACAAGATTTCAAAAGTGTTGCCGTCTTCGCCTTTTGTAATTAATGCAATGTTTGAAATTTTGTATCAAACATCGAACCAACAACCAATTCATTGAACCAACTTCCTTACTAGTTTAGTGGACCTATGTACACCACCCAAATAATATCATAATTAAGTTATAAACTTATTGTATATACCTTTAGAGCTTTGATAAAATCATGGAGAAATCACCCAATATACTTCAACATTGTTTTTTTTAACGATCAACAAAATTTATTCACCAAGCTAACGGGAAACTAGCATACACCTTACAATCCAAAAGAGTACAGCTAACAGAACAAGGCTAATCACCAACCAATACTAGAAACGTTAAAAGAACTCCAAAGATTCCAATTCAAAGAGGATTCGTGTTTCGCCCTCACCTTGATCCAAAACAAACTAAGAGCTTTGATGTCACCAATTGCCTTTGTCAAGTTAGCTTGTCTGTGATTAAACACCACCTCATTCCTAAGCTTCCATATACACCAAATTGTAGTTAAAGAAATCGCATAAAACGCCTTCTTCCTATCCTTTGAGCCACCGATGTGTTGATGAAGATCAAGTAAGTCCCTAAAGTGAAAAGCGTAAATCGGTCCAACTTTGCACCATTGCGCCACTACTTGCCAAAGTATTTGAGAGAAAGCACATGAAACAAATAGATGGTCTGCTGTTTCAGCGTAATCACCACAAAACGGACAAGATTCGGTACCCACGTTAACATTCCTTTTGATAAGAGCACTCCTAGTATACTTCAACATTGTTATATCCGATTTATATGATACATTACATTCAATAAGTTTGAATGTAACATTGTTATAACATTCCTCCGAGCCACCCTCCATCTGGTCCACAAACCCATATAATGAACCACGCGCGCCCCACCAATATCTGGTCCACTGAACCTGTATGTTGAACCACTCGTACGCGGTAAAAAAAATATAGTGGCGGCTCGCAACGCGGCGAAGTGCTCCATCAAAGCAACACATCGCCAAGGCAACGTGCACGCGCGTGTGAGAGTGCGAGTTTGCGGCCTCCGCACCCTACAAAACTTCACCAGTGTGTGCTTTCACGGAACAATAATGACGGAGAGTTCCTACTTATACCACTACACGTTTTGTCTCCCCTTCTATGTAGGACAAGGTTCCACTTTCCCATTCCACTCCAATATTTTATCTTTGTTACTTTGAACCACTAATTTTGGAGCATTGATATCTCATTCAACTTAACTCTGTTTTGGAGTCGGTTTGTTCGTTGCGAAGCTCTTAGAAGCTAGAATATAAACCCACAAACAAATTTATAAATTAACCTCAATTTCAGTTATACATTTTTGTCCAAAGTTAAGAAAAACTCATTTTTCTATATTTGTGAAAATTCCAACATTAATTACTACGTATAATACAGCAGATACATAATAGTGTAAGTTAGGATAAGGATGAGTAGCAAGCTACAATAAACTAATCTATGATAAATCTGCGTAACCAAATATATAAAAAAACGTATCATATAATCATTTGATGTCCAGTCTTATCGCTAATACACCCTTTAAGCTTGGTAGTTCAATATGAAGCTTGGTGCGAAAATAATCAAAGAGGGGACATGGAAAGCTTTTAATAAATATGTCCTCCAATTGAAGCTTCACATGAACAAAATTGGTACAACTGTCCGGAGGATACAATCTCTCGAATCGAAGCGATAGTCAATATCAATAGCATAGGTCGCTTGTGAGACATGGGTGTTTGAATTAAATACATAACACTATGATTATCATAGAGAATCATGGGATGATCCAAGAACTATGTTTGTACAAAATGTATGAAGATCATGACACTTGATAAGATACTCCGATTTTGCATTTAATGGATAGAAACCATGTAACTGAAAGAAGTCATCAACAACAAAGATAACCATTTGTACATACAATAGGTGTGGAACGGCTACAACAAACAACAATCGAATGGGCAAGCGGATTTGGAAATACGATCGATTGGGGAAAAGGTTTGGTTTTGCATCATTTAAAGTGTCACGTAACAGGGCTGATATGGAAGCGAATCTCAGGGAGGTTTGGATAGGAAGCTACAAATTGTTCATTGTCCCGACGAGATTTGTGAATGGTCAGAAGGTTTTGAATGAGAAGGATAAAGGGAAGGGTATTGATAGGATGGTGCACGGTGAGAAAGTTTGGAAGCCGGTTACTGAATGTACTCCGATAGACCCCATGGAAACGGAAGTTGTGGTTGAGAAAACTCAAGCTGAAACAGTTACGAATCCGGGTGTTGACACCCGATCATTCAGGGACACCTTATTGAATAAGCCGATTGAGATTTCTTGTCAGGAAGTTATTGTTGAATCGGAAGGTAATGCTTTTAGTGAGTTACATGAGGTTGGACTGGTGGTGAAGGTGGGTAATTTTTCTATGTTGTCATCTCTAAGACACATGTTAAAGAAGGCTAGTATGGCTCAGTGTGGGATTCGGTATGTGGGTGGATTGCATGTCCTTTTGGTTTTTGGTTCTGTTGAGGAGAGGGAGTTGTTTTTGGGAAGTAGAGGGGTTTGGAAGGAATGGTTTGATACAGTTGAACCATGGTCGGGTCAATGCTTAGAGGTGGGCAGGATTGCTTGGGTTAAAATATTTGGAGTTCCACTTCATATTGCGGAGGCGAATGTGTTTGATAGTATTGCAGCTAGGTTCGGGGAAGTGATCCAATCGGTTCAATTCTTGGACGATGGTGATCTTTCTTGTGCTTGTGTTGGCATTATGACTAGTGGTTTTCATCGGGTTAGCAGTGGCTGTAACGTGAAGTGGAAGGAGATGTCTTTTGAGGTTTTAGTGGAGGAGGAAGTGGGGGAGTGGCTTCCAGATTGTGTCATCGATTTTGAGGAGGAAGAGGAGAGTATGACAATGGGAAAGGAACGACTCGAGATGGTTGACGAGGACATGTCCATGGCACAAGCAAGTAAGTGTGTAACTGTTGAGGCAGATTGTAATGAATGTCCCAATGATAGTGCCCAGATGCCGAAAAATCTAAAGAGTGGTAAAAGGAAGGGGGAAAATTTTCTAAAAAAAAGGGTGCTTTGAGGCAATCCATGTCACTGTTAGATAAAGAAAGACCGAGGAAACGGATTCGTGAGGATAATGATATATTTGATATTGATAGATTTATTTACGTTACTGAAAGACATATGGATGCGGTTCCGGTTGGTTTGAATCAACACTTTGAGGAGGAGGAGTTTGTGACTCCGGATTTGAATGCGGAATTATCCTCGGGGGGGGGGGGGGGGTTAATTCTGTTGGTACTACAACATAGGAGGTTTTGGGAGATAGTAGGGAGATTCTTGACGAGTCTGGCTCAAAGGAGGTGGTCGAAACTGTTTCAAATGCTAAAAATTTAGGTGTTGCAAATATGGATAAATTCACGAATTCGTTGTTGAAAGCCGTGGTAGATGAAGGTGTTCAAGTGGTGAATCAATGAATATTCTAACTATTAATATTCGAGGAATGGGTAGCGGCAATAAGGGGGCGTGGATATCGAATGTTAGGAGTAGTAATGAGGTTGCTTTTGTTATGATACAGGAAACACAGTTATCGTCGTTATAAGGTGTGGATGTGGATAGATTTTGGGGTAGAGGCGATTTTGAGTTTGATCATGTGGATGCCACAGGGAGGTCCGGGGGTCTTATTTCTCTTTGGGATCAAAAGATTTTCCATAAAACTTTGGTTCAAAAGAGTAGGTATTTTCTTGCGGTTCATGGTTATATTAAAGGCAGTGGTATGAAGATTGTCTTGGTTAATGTGTCTGCTCCTCAGAAGATGGATGAAAAACGTTTACTTTGGAGGGATTTGGAGGGTCTTGTGCAACAGGACGACTCTTATTGGGTAGTGGGCGGGGATTTCAATTGTGTCCGTGATAGTGCTGAACGGAAGAATACGAAATTTAATGCGGCCATGTCTAATGAATTCAACGATTTTCTGGATAAGGTGGAGTTGCACGAATACGGGCTTAAGGGTCGAAAATTCACGCGGGTATGTGGTAATAAATGTAGTAGGATTGATCGAATTTTTGTATCTCTTAATTTTTTAAATGATTGGCCTATGGCGGAGTATCGGGCTTTAGCGAGAGATAAATCGGATCATAGTCCTCTGATTCTTAAAGTGGCATATTGTAATTATGGTCATAAACCTTTTCGGTTTATAACTCATGGTTAGATCGTCCGGGTTTTGACAAGGTGATAAGGAGGCAGTTGTAACACCCCAACCGATGGCGGAAACATCGGGATGTCACGTATTGATGATTGTTCAGTAGCTCATGGTAAATAATAAGTTTCAATAAATGATTTAAATAAATTACATACAATTGTTCTAAGAATTTGTACATCAAAATGAAAAATGCTAGCTACGCATCTTCAAGCATTAACTCAAATCTTCGAGCATGTTGTAACCTGAAACATGTTAAGTTTGAAAATTATTTGGGTCAACAAAAGTTGGTGAGAATTACATAGGTTTTGATAATTGAATAAAACTTGTACAATTCAAGTGTCATGGCAAGTCTAGTCCATATGTGAAAACATACTAGCAGTAAATCGAGTGCATAATCAACCCTTGTGACTAGAATATTATGGTCCATCCCATAAGCTCATGGTTCACTCGATTATGTTATGCGATAACAATCACCCACGCTACCTATGTAGGAGGCACGTATCCGGGTGGGATTGTCAGTCCAATAGATCTATCATTGTATACCATCGGCTGATCAATGTTAATGATTATGCTAGAATATTGTGCTTACCCTAGTCATGTTTAAGACATAATGCAACATAGAAAAACACATAGACACCTTATGATTGAATTGTATATAGAATGTTGTAACATGTTTCACCCCAAAAATAGTGAAATAGAAAAGGGGCTATGTAAAACTCACCTGAATTTCACTGTGCAAGTACTAGCAAGTAGCAACAAGTCTGAACTTGGATTAATTGAACTCTTGTATCCTATTACAAATAAATGATGTCTTAAATGCTAATGCAAATAAGCTTGTTTCGTTAATCGATTGTATAGATAGTTTATTCAACTACCTAGACTCGCATTGAACAAATGCGCGTCTTAAAGTGTGTATGACTTAACGAACCGATTGTACTTGGTTTAGTTGTTCGAATGTATGCGTGTGTATATAGTTATTGAAAATAAATACCTTAATATGGTATACGAAGTCGCATCTTGAAATTATTGTTAAAGCAACATTTTTGGCTAATGAAAACATTACTAGTGTAACTCGATTCGCGTTTCAATTTGTTTTCGAAGACCGGTTAATATTTGTACCGTTATGTTTATATATATATATTAATAACTATATTTTTATGTACACGTATCTCAATCATGACACGAAAAATTGGGATAGTGTCCATTTGTAAAACGTAGCGTTTTTGTACAAAAGTATAGATTCGAATGCTTGATATGTTTCTCATATTTTGTAAAAATTTGGGCAGAGTTTCCCCTGTTTTTGCAAGAAACCAGACAACTCAAGTTGTCTATATTTTCCCAAAACATCAAATGCACAACTTCACTACACATAGTTTAACTTTCAAAAGCAATAATAAGCAAATAAATTGTACATTTTGACGTGTATCATATTTATATCCCAAGATTTGATAGTCGATAATATAGCTTGTATAAGTGTAGGTTAGTTATTATTTAATAGTCCGAAGACAATCTAGTAAAGTGATTAGTATTGAACTTGGAGGATAATGTTAATAGTATAAATATACGTATAAGTAATTATAGACTTCGCCTAATCGAGAGGCCGGTTATTATTACATACCAAATCGCCCATTTTCAAAACACACGACATAAGCTAAGCCTTTAAAGTATATAAACGAAATGTTTGGCTAATATTATGTTTGCTTGAATTTATATATAACAATATGTGTTCATACATATATAGTTGGACATTCGATTCTTACTTGCGAAAATAAATATATTATAAGTTAGAAATTTTCGTTCAAGTTATTAATAAGAACTTTCAGTCACAAGACGGTCGGTTCGATTCGTTCTACACAAATGAAATATCTTTATCTACATAATTATAACTTTGACACCAAAATAATTAAAACAAAGAAACGTCGCACGATATACCTTCTCGTTCTCATGCTTGCAACTGACCCGTACGCGCCTGGATCTGAACTTCGACGAATCTGACCCGGTTGACCAGTTCTTGGCTGGTTTGACTGTGGTTGACTGTTGACCAAAACATTGACCTATTGACTTGTGTCTCGACCACCCGAACCACTTGAACTCATGACCCGACAAGAATCGACAAGGAACGAGACTCAAAACCCAAACCCGCAACACACTAATGCTCGCCTGATGCCTTCAGCAAAACCCAACCATCACTCGACCAGAAACAAGCTAACCTGACCCGAAAGAAACTAAACAAGAATCGAGACCCAAAACCCATACCAAACATCCCAGCCGACCCTCCATGTCCATTGATATCCTTGAGACCCACACCAACAGATCTGACCCGTGGCCAAGACCAAAAGAACAGGCCTGAATCAATGCTACTCGAATGGACAGGAGAAGAGGAGTTTGGCGAAGAAGCATGGTGGTTTGGGTAGGGGCTGTCGCCGCTGCTGTTATAAAGAGGGAAAGAGAGAGTTGGTAATTGATGGTGGGTTGTTGTTGTTGCTGTGGACCAGAATAGGCGGCGCCGGTGGTTAGGAACCCATGTCCGGTCGTCGATTCATAGGAAAAGGGAAGGTTTGGCGGCAGATTATTATGGCTCGGGTGGTGGTTGATGTGTGAGGAGGAGGGCAGAAAAGGAAGAAGGAGAGGGTAAGGATGGGTCGGATGGTGGTTGCTGGTGGCTGAGGTGATGGTGGTCGGCGGCGCTGCGTGACAAGGGCTGGAGGGAAGAGGGCAGGGAGTTGAAGGAGAAGGGAGTAAGGGTGGTGGTTGGCGGCGATGAATGATGATGATGAACTAATCAGTTATGCTTCAAGAGTGAATTGATTTCTATCACCATTTATATATCTATCTAACTATATATCCATATCCATATCAGATATGGGGGCTAGGGTTTGAGTTGGTGAAGAAGATAAGGAGGATATGAGAGATTAAATAGGCAGGGTTTGCTAGGTGGGTTAGATGGATGTGAACCGCGTATACGAACCCGTTAATGATTGGCGTCTCGTTTTTAATTTAAATTCGTTTAATTGGTAGAAAAATTATTTTATGTAATTTATTTATATTACTCGATTCAAAACGAGTATTTGGAATGTATATTAAATTTAAATTTGTTAGATTTAGAATCGACTAGTCGTTTAATATCCGATGTATTCTCACCGCGTCACTATATAATGTAATTAGGAAATTTAAATTTGTTGGTGAGTAATAATAAAAAAAAAATATTTCTTGTTAATTAGGTATTATCGTGAAAGAAAATTCAATAGTTATGCGAATATATATATATATATATATATAAAATAGCGGGACGTTACAGCAGTGGATACATTTCGGGATTCCGGTGCTAGTGACGTCTCTCTCTTGTGAAAATTCAAACATATTAGGGGCTGCATTTTGAAGTGGAAAAAAGATAATATGACTTTGGATGAAGAGGAGTTTCGATCTATCAAGGCTGAGTTGGAGGACCTTGATAAGTTGGTGGAGACCCGTGATCTTGAAGAAGAGGAGCAGTGGGTTTTTTGTGAAGGTAATATGAGGATTAAGGAGTTGGAGGATCATAAAAACAAAGATTTGAGGCAACGGGCTAGGGTAAAATGGGCGAAGGATGGCGATGAAAACTCAAGTTTTTTTCATGGGGTGGTAAACAAAAGAAGGGTTTTTAATTTTATTCCGGGCGTTTTTGTTAACGGGGTTTGGTTTTCCAAATTCTCTATTGTCAAACGTGAAGTTTTTTCTTTTTTCAAGAATAAATTTGTTGAAGATATGAAGGAACGTCTGTTTTTAGAGTGTGGTGATTTGAAGACTCTCGCTTGGGAGAAGCGGACGCTTTGGTTATCCCGTTTTCTTACAAGGAGATAAAGGAAGCAGTTTTTGATTGTGGTAGTGACAAAGCTCCGGGTCCAGACGGTTTCAATTTTCGTTTCATTAAAAAAATATTGGAACCTGTTCGAAGGGGATTTCAAGAAGATTTTTCATCAGTTTTATGACACAGGTACATTCAGTCGAGGGGTTGGGTCTTCTTTTATTACTTTAGTCCCTAAAGTTAATGATCCGGTGGGGTTGGGAGAGTATCGTCTGATTAATTTAATTGGTGTCATAAGCAAAGTGATTTCCAAGGCTCTCGCGAATAGATTGAAGACAGTGATAGATTCGATTATTCATGAGACCCAATCGGGTTTTATCTCAAGGAGATATATATTAGATGGTCCGTTAATTATTAGTGAGGTGATTTGTGGGCGAAAAGGGCTGGGAAAGAGATGTTTATGTTTAAGATAGACTTTGGAAAAGCTTATGACAATGTCAACTGGGCTTTTTTAATTTCTATTATGAGACAGATGGGGTTCCCGGAGTTGTGGTGTAATTGGATTTATGGAGTGTTATCTTCTGCGGCGTCCTCGGTTCTTGTTAACGGGTCTCCGACATTTGAGTTCTCTTGTAGCAAAGGTATTCGACAGGGAGATCATATTTCTCCTTTTCTTTTTATTATTGTTATGGAAGCGTTTTCTAGTATGGTGCGAAAAGCTTGTGACATTGGTTCGTTTGAGGGGATTCGGCTCCCTAATGGTGGTCCGGTTTTATCGCATTTGTTATATGCAGATGATGCGATGGTCATGGGTTGGTGGTCGAATTCAAATTTTATTGCTCTTCGTCGAATACTTCGCATTTTCCACTTGTGTCCGGGATTCAGAATAAATATACATAAATCGACCTTGTTTGGTGTTGGGATTTTGTTGGATACGGTTAAGGACCGAGCGGATTGGATGCATTGTAGGTATGGTGAAATTCCGTTCAAATATTTGGGAATTCAAGTGGGTAGAAATATGAATCGGATTAATAGTTGGGATCCGGTGGTCCAAGTTTTTAAGAAACGTTTGTCTAGCTGGAAATCGCGAATATTATCCATGGGAGGTAGGTTGGTTCTTGCTAAATCGGTTCTTGAAAGCATTCCTTATTATTATTTTTCTCTATTTAAAGCCCCGGTTGCGGTTATTAGTAAACTTAAAAGTTTAATTAAAAGATTTCTTTGGGGAGGGAATGATGAGATTGGAAAAATTCATTGGGTGTCTTGGGACAAGGTTGCCACAAGGAAAAAAGATGGTGGTTTGGGTCTCAGTAAGTTGGCCGATTGTAATAACGCTATGCTTCTAAAATGGTTGTGGCGATTCAAAACGGAAGAGGGGGTCCTTTGGAAGCGTGTTATCTTAGCTTTACATGTTTCTAACCAGAGATGGGATATTTATCCATGGAACAGGCAAGCGACTGGGCCTTGGAGTAAGTTACTGAAGGTGGCTTACGCTACCAAAGTGCAAGGGGTGGCTTTCGTTAACATGATACGGGGCGTTGTTGGGAATGGTTTAGACATTCGTTTCTGGGTGGATACTTGGATTAATGATGTTACTTTGAAGGACTTATATCCTAATCTTTTTCGTCTTGAAAGCAACAAGTGGTGTAAAGTGGGTGATAGAGTTGGTATTGGCGTTGATCAAACGAGCCTCCATTGGGATTGGAAAAGGTACCCGAATACTAATGTTGAAGTGATGGAACTTATTGATTGTCATAGACTTCTTGCTGATGTGCGATTAAATAATAGCGAGGATAGGTGGAAATGGAATGCTAGTTCTTATATTATGTATACTGTTAAAGATGCTCGTGAATGGCTCAGCAATACCGAGTTGGATGGGGGCAGTTTCATCTATGGATGGTGCAGGTGGATTCCTAGTAAATGCAATGTCTTCATGTGGCGGGCTAATCTGGACAGGATTCCAACGGCTTCTGCGCTTATTAGAAGAAATATTAATGTTGGAGAAGGTGAGTGTAAGTTTTGTGGTGATGTCACGGAGACTACGGTTCACATTTTTACGGCCTGTTTTTTGGCCAATGGAGTTTGGATGGGTATTGCTTCATGGCTCAGACTCCCGCCGTTTTTCTTCTTCTCGGTGAAAGATATTTTGCAGGTGGCGAATAACTTGAATGTGTCAAATAGGAAGAAGACCTTGGTGCTTGGTATTTGTGTGATAACATGTTGGAAGATATGGATTACTAGGAATGAAGTTGTGTTTTCTCAGGCTAACGCGAATGTTACCAAGATGGTGGCGGACATCAAATCCATAAGTTTCCTTTGGTATAACAGTCGTTCGAAGAAGGGTAAAATAGGATGGAAAGATTGGTGTAATTTTGATATAACTTGATGTATTGGTTTGTGGTTATCTCTTTCTTGGAGATATCCACGTTTTTCGCTTTTTAATGAAGTTCACATTTAAAAAAAAAAAAAAAAGGTGTTGGACCCCATAAATCTAATTGAACTAAGAACAAAACATCTAAAGAACGATCCAATATATTTCAAATGGTAATTTATGTCCTTTAGAAAGACGACATAGAGCAGAGGTTGTCACAAATGATTGTTTACCATGCTCAAGATCCAAGAACAAGTCTGTTCACATATGCTCTGTGCTAGACTTGCCCGTCCCCATTAGTTGTTCCAAAATATAAAGGACACTTCAAGAAAATAAAAACATCAACTAGATAATATGATGGTAATTTGCAAATAGCAAATTAAACCTTGCGATTGGGTTTTGTTAACACACGATTAATCACTCTGCTTTAATTACTAAATTTATAATAATGTTATTATGAAAAAAGTTATTAATAATAAAAATAATACTCTAAATAGTCCATGACATTATAGCCTAGTGATATTTTAGGGTTGAGATAAGGCATAGAGACCATTTGGTTCTGGGTTCAATTCTCACCAGATGACTTTTCTCATGAAGATGGATATGATTGTGTAGTTCTGTTGATGACACCATAGGCGGCTTTGGCCCAAGCCGGGGAGGCCATCCGGCTTGGACACATTTTTATCGGGGGCACAATTTCTTTTATAAAATTCTTATATATATATATATATATGTGTGTGTGTGTATTTTTAAAATAGAACACTCATTGACCACTTAAACGTTGAGCCCAATAATAATCAATTTAAAATTTAAATATTATTAACTCAAAGCAATTACGTTATAAGCCCAATACATTTTTAACCTACTAAATAAAAATAAAAAAAAAACAACGTTTTTTTTTTCTGTTCAGAGTTGAACTTATTTGACACATCACAAAAATTTAGCGACCCTATAGATGTTTTGGAGCATATGAAAATAGAATGTTATTTCCCAAATACGTGCGTTGCATATAAAATGTTATTGATCATTCCAGTTACAATGACATCCACAGAAAGGAGCTTTTCAAAATTAAAGTTGTTGAAATCATACTTACGATCCACAATGTCACAAGAAAGACTTAGCGGGTTAGCGATGATAGTTATCAAGAACGAAATCATAGATTGTATAAAATGCGAAGAGTTGGTCCACCAATTTGCTAGCAAGAATACCAGGAGAACTTAACGAATCGTCGGTTAGATACTAGTCTATTACGGTATGTCATTTCACTCATTCTAATACTATTATTTTGCAATTGTTATGTTTATTGCCATACTATTGATCCTTGTAACATTTAGTTAAATTATTTAATTTATTAAAGATTACGGGGTAGATTTTTTAACGGCTCGGATATGGCACGTAAATTCTCGGAGACGCCTCTGGATGACACGATGATACTTCAATAATCCGTCAATGATCCAAATTTGCCGTTAAAGAAAAAATTAATAATACTCAAAATATAAATCTTTTAACTGAATAAATAGTTTCTATTTAACTTTTTTTAGCTATACAATAAAATATATATAGTCCAGAAAATAAAGAAGAGCACTATATTTTTTTTTCTAAAACAATTGGAGAAGTTTTGAGAGAAAATGGTGACGTGTGAAACTGTGAATTGTGATGATGGACTGAGTTTAAAGTTAGCATGACTGGAACTCACGGGCAAAGAAGGAATACAGAACAACTCATCAATTTTATGCTTTATGAACTTGTACTCTGACTCTGAGCTGTGCAATATCTATCTGCCTCAGAAATTCACGAGTCTCCTCTTGCCTCCCAACATTTATTTCCCTTCACTCCTCTTATAAATACCACACTTCAATTTATAACTTATAACCTAACACATTACACATTCAAAAATGTCAACTACTAGTATCATTCACATTTTTATTTACCTTCTTGTTATTTTGTCACCCCTACACGTTGAATCCGCGGGTCGAGGTCACGGGCCTATCAACGTCATCAAATCGAGGTTGACAAAGCCCAAAGTTCAAGATTTTGTGGCACGAAAGGGTTTTGTTTTTCATGGGAATGAAGTGGGTGGATGTATGCCAAAGGGGCGTAGACGCTCTTCGGCTCCTAGCCGATATGTGAACAACCAACCGTTGTTCCATAAGCTTGGATGCTCAACTGTGGCTAGACCTTGAGTCGTGAGTTTGTATGCGATATGTATGATAACAAAATACATGTTTGCGGAATGCTGGTATATGCTAGTTTTAGGTTTATACATGTGTTATATTTTTTGTACTCAAGTAATTATTATTTTAATTTTTTAATAATATGTAACTATTGTCGAGCTTCCGAGATTTTATTTTATTTTATATTGAAACAACTAAATGAAGGTTAAATTGAGGTCCAAACACGTTACCTTTGTCACGTTAAAGATGAAAAAGTATAATTTATAGATCATTCTGAAAAAAAACGTTGCCAAAGTTGTGACTTTCAAGGGACGTAATTATATATTATGTTTTTGTTTTGTTTTTTTTTTTTTTGGCAAAAAACATAGATAAATCAATGACAACTTAAAAAAATTAAGTTGAATTCTTGTAAAAAAAAAGTTGAAGAGAAGGTCAGAAGATGGCATGTTATTGTATTTTGTACTTTTTGTAGTTGTCAGTTTCTAACTTCTTGATAGTTTCGTTTACTAAATGATGTTTAGCCATTAAGACCGATAGTATCGTTCACTTCAGAATGAAAAATATGTTGAGAACGCATAATCTATTTATATATTTTGCTTTAAGTGTGATAATGTAGCCCCCTACCAACTATCTCATTAAAGCATCAATGTATTATGTCCAAGTGTTTTATGTAGGTATCGGCTTATCACAATTCTCAACATAATAGTCAAAACTGATTTAATTCTAATGCTTATAAATACAAATTCTTGGGGTTGAATTTCGATGTAAATATTTCTGAGGTTTTTTATTTACTGCGAACACTTCCGAAATGCATACAGTGCAAGGAGGACGAAAGTACCAACGTATACACTTATTACGACCAAAACAAGGAGCACGTTAATTAAATAATGAGTTTTCAGTAGGAAACTATGAGAAGCATACAATATAATTGTACATTATGTTTGTTAGATAAAGTGAGGGAATGATGATGTGTAATCAAGGCGTAAAAATATCTATGCGATTCTCATAGTTATTTATTTAAAATTAGTTTATATCCGTCGTCCCTCTCCAAAACTAGCTATACAAAACTTATTTAGAGGGTGTTTGGGATTGCGTTTTGAATCTGATTTTTAGATTATTGCGTTTTGAAAACGCAGATAATCAGTTTTTAGTGTTTGGATTGCGTTTTGAAAACGCAGATAATCAGTTTTTTAGGCTACCAAAACGCAATAATCTATAAGCAGCTCCACCCCTGCTTTTCCAAAACGCATAATCTGTTTTGAATAATCAATCCCAAACACCCCCTTAGAATTTATTACTTTCTTCAAATTTTAATGAACTATGATTCAATCAAATATCTTAGTAGAGTAAGGTTACATGCATCATACATAAGATATGTTGATCCTAAATATTTGAAATTTGGGCAACAATGAGTGTAGCATGAGTGTATTAAATTCAGGAACCATCTGCAGGTGTATTAACTACACCATCCAGCATCTATATATTATTCCTGAAAAAGATCTACGAATTAATAACATCAATCCACATGATTCATGAAACCCACTTTATGATTCTCTGTCTTACTATTTCCAACACCAATAATTGTGATTCAATATACATATACATAGCCACAAAGTGATTCTTCTTCAGCTTGCATTTGAAAAACACAACAAATTAACTCAAACTCAATTCTCCGTTGAAATCAAAAGTCAATCTAGTTAATACTGTGGTTTTCTTCAGGTCATGACATCGTCTAATCGCTTATGTAGCGCGGAGCGGTTCAAAGGGGAGTGAAATAAAACAATGGTTTGGCCCCGCTTCTCCAGTGGCCCGAAATTCTTAAAAAAGACTAAGACGAACAAAATTATATGCAAATAATTTGGGTTTTTAAATTGTTGGCAGTGAATTTTGTGGTCTATTATACATACATAGAGAGTGATATAAGATTCATAGGATCGACAGGAATTTTATTTTTACAATATGGGGTGTGACACCATATTCTGAGGTATGTGACAGCCTCCTATTGGTGTGTAATGTGGACCAGGGTGTATGATTCCTAATTAGGAGGTGTGTGATTCCTAAATACCAATTTTATTAGCAGTTTTACACCCCCAAAAAGCTTGAGCCGGCATGATGCTGGTGTATAAAAAGATCTGTTACAAACTAGACCAGGCAGTCAGGCACTAGACACAAACATTGAGCTGGGATTTAAGTTGTTAGTAAATAATTTAAACAACAATGATTCATTAAAATAAAAGAAAAACAGGTCTTGGGCGAATGCTTGTTGAATCTAAGTGTATTTAGAAAAACACTTATATGATTATGTAGTTAGGTATTGGTAATCTTTGTTCTTTATTCAGTTGTAAAACCATGTCACATACCTGGTTTAATACCCCTTGGTGAATATGTCGGCTTTCGAGCATACCCGCAGATATAAGGTTTCAAGTATATCTGTTTGTTTCTTAAAATATACCTATTGAGATTTTCAAATACATTTGCTCTTACCATTCTAATTTTATACTCTTAACAACTACAATAAGTTAAAATACGATTAATTAAATACATACTATTTTCACTATAGAAGTTTAAAATATCTAAAATAGCATGATAGTGTAAATTTCAAAAGATAACTTCGTAATCGTATCGTAAAAATATAAATAATATCATCATGATATATATCTCAAAAGAAAAAAATTATTTTCCAAATAATATATGAAGCTATTAGAAAGAACATTAATAAACACGGGTTAATGGGAAAAACAAAACAAATAAATAATTAAAAAGTTGGGGGATATGTTTTGAATATATGGTTCAGGTAAACGAGTATGTAATTTCAAATAATCGGGCCGATTATCACCTAATTTCATAGCTTCGAAATTTTTTTTCAATCCCATACCTGTTAGGCTTCAGTACACTCGCTCCTGATTTTTCATGTTTTGGGTATACCCTTCTGACTTTTTTTTTGTGTGTGTGTGCGCGTCATCCCTATTACTGGCAACATGATAAGCCAAACTTGTAAACTTAATAATGGTTTTCTGAGTGTCGTCATTCGGCCCTAGCCCCATCTTATCTAGCCCGACCCAATTCGATAAAAAATAATGGTAATTCGGTGTATTTAGTTGAAATTGACAATCCTAGGCCAGCCACATAATCACCCTTTTTTTTACATTTGTTATCACTAAATTATTAATTTTTTTACATTTATCATCAACAAATTATTATTTTTATTATAAAATATATATATTTTTTTTCTAAATAATAAATTATATTTAATATTAGTTTTCATTAAAAATAAAAATATTTACCTTCTTAAACTTAAAACTAAACATTACACTAAATGGACCCCTCCCCTATTTTTTGAGCGCCTTTTATCAAATGTAAGCAGAATAACTAGCGTTGTGGGTTGTCTGGTACCCCCCCCCCCCCCCCCTCAATTACCCAATCAAATTATTTTATGTTCTCTTTTTTCTTCTTCTTTTTTAAATAAAGAGACGTTATTCTATTTCTCGGGTGTTTTTGGAAGGGGGAATAAAGCCCTATTTTCGACGTGGCCCTATGTGGCGCAGAGGTGGTGGGATGGAGTCCTAGGGGCTCCATTAAACACCATCCAACCTAATAAACGTCACATAAACTACTTTATGATATGTATTTAGCTCTATTTTGTTGATTGAGTTTTTTTGTACCTTTCCTGATCTTTGGGTTTCATGTACAATTTTATCCATAAAAACAGTGCCATGTCTTGGTTGATGGGAAACCGATCCATTTGGGTCTTGAACACAGTCATGACAAAAGCTTTGGTTTTGAATGTTTCAAACTTTCAATAACCTTTGCAGTTGCCTCTTTGTTACTTTTAGACGACATTATGCAATCATTAGAACCCGACATTTGGAAACGATGGGATACCAAGTCACCAACACTTTGGGATTGTGGAACATCAAGGTTTGGGTTTGAATGGTCGTCCGATGAGTGATCGTTTAACAATTGCAATGACTAGAGTGCGCCGATCTACTCAACCAGAATATTATAATTTGGATAAAAATAAGGATAAATATACAAACAAATTATAAGTAACTGGGCCATTTATATAACATGGCGTGACATGAAATTGTGAATATTTTGAGTAATAAAGATAATTTGTCACAACATATAACGTTAATACCACCTTCCTACTGTCATTCATGGGTAGCTCGGTTAGTAAATGGACCGGGGATCATTCTTGGGGGTCCCAGGTTTGATTCCCACGAGGGACATAATGGGAAATGATGGATGACTCCTGGCCTATGGTCATGAGTTTGAGTCCTGATCTCGCATGGGTTTTACCAATCCTTCACCGTCGTGCCTACGGGCGAGTGAGGGGTTGGGTTTTTCCCAGTTTCGGGAACTGCATGGGCGAGTCTGACTATGTCAGCCGCCTGAGGTACGTATGGGCCCTCCATTGGGTTGGTCGTGGGGGTCTGTCCATAGTGTGAGAACTCCTCTGAATAGTCAGGCAGAAATGTTTGTTGCAATTAAAAAAAAACCACCTCCCTACTCGCCTAACCTTATCTATAATAACGTGAAACAATCATTACTAAAGATAATTGTCCAATCATCAAACACGAAAAAAGCACAAGATCTGAAGCGTAATTTGTCCGTTTAAAGCCACTAATCACGCAATCAAAGAAATTTGTTGTTTCAAAAAGGGTTCCTAAGAACCCACCTACTTGAAAACATATGCAAAGGAGCCAATACATTCTAAACCTTTTCTTTTTATATACACAGAATTCTTTCGAAATAATGATTTGTTAGGCTGTTTGGTATGGATTCGGGTAGTGGATTGGGGTGATGACATGGACAAGACCCCCAAGAGGAACACCATTTTTTTTTCTTTGGGAGAAGGGGTGGGGGTGTTTGTTAATCAGGTAGAGTACCCCAAATCATGTAGTGAAATCGGGCGTTGTTTACCGATTTGGGTAGAAGAAAGACAAATGGTAGAGTAAAAGAGGTTGGTGTCATGTTCTAAGATAGTGCTATCACCTATTAAGATGTTTTAGGACAGTTGATATTAAGTTATTAACAGTAAGATAACACTAAAAGATTGTTGCAATCTAGGGTACTCCCTTTGAGTTCCCCTTCCTCCCTTAGATTCACATAGTGATCAAATTCATATGTAGAATTTCTTATATTCCGTACGATTCAGTTTTTTTATAAAGTTAAAAAAATGTATATTAAAATATATTATTATATTAGAAAATAAAAAAAATAAAAATAAAAACATAAACTTAGAGCATTCACAGTAGCATTTTCATCACTATATTTACACTAAAAATAACTATTCTTCTCTCATTTTCAATTAAAATTTTATATCTTTATCATTAGAGCATTCACATTAGATGCTCCATAATAGTGTGAGGGGGCCTCTATATTATATAGAGTGTGTATAAGTGGTTGTGAGTATAGGAGAGAGAAAATATATAGAGGAGACACTGTTCATCAGTAAATTTGGAGGAGACACTGTTCACCCTCCATAATTTTTTAATATTTTTAAAAGTGGTTGTGAGTAGAGGAGAGAGAAAAAAAGTAATGATAAAAGTATAGAATAAGTATTATTAAATAGAAAAGGAAAGATAATAATTTTTAGTGTAATTATAGAGATGGAGATGAAGTGTTTATTGTGAATGCTCTTACATTTTTTATATCCTCTACTCACAATAACTTTAAAAACTACTAAAAAATTATAAACTAATATGGTACCAAGTATAAAGATAAACAATAACATTTTCTTTCTTGTCTACCGTAACCACCTATCAAAATATTTTATTTCACACACAAATAGATGGATAACCAAATATGAAAGCTCTTGAAATCAAATGTGAAAAGGGTAATTTTGAAGTAGAATATATCAAACCATAAATTGGCTTTGAGTAATAAGGGAGGGCCCTCTCTTAATTTGGACATTACTCTTTTGTCTTTGGTTTTCTCTTCACTTCTCCACTCTACTGTCACTCCCATTCCATATTCAGGTCTGTCTGTCTGTTTCTTTAGCTTTCATATTTTAGCTCAATGTTAGTCGAACTTCATTTATTTTATATTTCTGATAGCCATTGTTTATATGCTTCTAATTGGTTTTGTTGGTGAACATTCTTTTGGGTCCTTAAAAAAACACACCTTAATCAAATGGGGTATATAATGTCTTCAGTGTGCTTCAGCTCATTCAGTTATTAGTTCTAGTAAATATTCAATCTTTATGTTTCTTTGTAGCCATTTTGTGGCTAATGGTTAAAACAGCTTGTAAAGAACAGTGGATTATTGTTATTTTTCTTTTTATTTTTTTTATTATTATTATTTATTTATTTATTTATTTATTTATTTATGAGTATTCACTTTTTTAGTATCCAGGTAGAAGTGAATATAATTAAAATTTCTTGATTATGGTAAGAAATTGGAAAAAGAATTTCTTGATTTTGGACTCTTTCAGTTATTAGTTGTTGTAAAGATTCAATATTTATGTTTCTTTGTTGCCATTTTGTGGCGGCGCAGCTTGTTGCTTGCCTGCCCGCTATCTTGATGTAATTTTTCGCAAATTTTTCTTATTTTGACTTTTGGAAAAAAAATTATTATTATTATTATTAAAAAAATTTTTGTGGCTAATGGTTACAAAAACTTGTAAAGAGCAGTGGTTTATTTTTATTTTTTAAGTTTTTATTTTTAATTTATAATTTTTTTAAAGATTATTCACTTGCTTACTTGTAAGTAATTAATTTTTTTAATTTTGTGGAAATGTAAGTATGTAACTTGCTTACTTGTCCTTGGCTTTATCAACTATATTTGATAATTTAATTGATGAAAAAAATAATTTACATAATTTGGTAAATGTAAGATTATGTTTTTTTTACATCATTTTATAGTTATTTGTTTTTTTTTTTTTTTTGAAAAAAAATATTTACATTTGTGTAGGTGGTTGAATATTGTAAGCTGAAAAATCACTAAAATGGAGGAAATACAGTCTCAGTCAGATAACTACAGATCAACAGCATCATCTTTAGGAAGTAGTCCTGTTAGTAGATTACCATTAAATAATTTTTACTACTTAAGAAAGCCAGGTTCTTTAAGACAACCAATTTCATTTGAGGATTCACCTGATTGGGATGACACAAATGTTGAGGTCAGGGTTGAGGACAGTAAAGACAATAATATTGCCGACACTACCACCGCCTCAGAGAGTGGCTATCTATCATCACCACCTCAACCGGAGGTGAGCGTCGCGGTACGGAATGTTTCTGGCGATTCAATTGCGTGGAAGGACTTAACGGTTGTTATAAAGGGTAAACGAAAGTATTCTGATAGAGTTATAAAAGGCTCAAATGGTTTTGCGTTATCTGGCACAATGACTGTGATCATGGGCCCAAAAAAGTCCGGGAAATCTACCCTTTTGAGGGCTCTTGCAGGTATGGTAGCGCCGCATTCTATTTTCTGCAAGGTTGCAGAAGTCGCTAGGCGCTAGGCAGGCGGTGAGGTCCAGCCTAGGGACTAGTCGGGACTAGGCGAAAATTAGGCGGAATTAGGCGTTTTGGTATTTTATACGTATTTTATATATATATATATATATATATATATATATATATATATACACACAAAAATTGGTATTTTTTGAAAATATGTTAAGATATATACACATTATACTTAGATATATACACATAATACTAAGAAATACTTACAAATTTAATTAAAAAATTAAAAAAAAAAATTAAAAAATACCACCGCCTAGGCCCGCCTAGACTCCGCCTAATCCCCATTTCGCCTAATTCATCGCCTAGGGTCAAATTTCGTTTTTTTTGTTCCGCCTAGCGCCTAGGCCGCCTTCTGCAACCTTGATTTTCTGTTATTTCAAGTTTCGAACGTTCAGTGCGTTTTTATTGTGGGAAGATTGTGTTTGGATGTGTTTCTGTTGTTTGAAATTGTTACAATCATAGGTTTTAGCATTTGGTAAGTTCGGTAGCTTCGGTTCTTTAAGGAACTTACAGATAAAATGATCATATTTGGTTCATCTAAACAACGTAAACTTCTCATTGTGATTTCAAGTCATAGTGATCAAATAATCATTGTGTTTATGTCTCTTTTAGGAAAGTTGGATGATTCAGCAAACATGTATGGTGAGGTGTTTGTGAATGGTGCAAAGTCGTCATTGAACTATGGATCTTATGTAAGTCAAATATTTATTTATATAGAAAATTTTAATATTTTAATTTTTAACATAACCTTTTGTCATTAAAAGGGATTTGTCAAAAGGAAAAACACGCTAATCGGCTCGTTGACTGTGCGTGAATATCTCTACTACTCTGCGCTACTTCAACTTCCTGGTTTCTTGTGTGAGAAGAAAAGTGTTGTCGAGAATGCCATTGCTGCCATGTCGTTGGGTGATTGTGCAAACAACCTCATAGGTAGCCATTGTTGTACAAAGGGTCTCTCTGATGGTGAAAAAAGACGTGTCAGCATAGCCAGGGAGCTCGTGATGGAACCACATTTCTTGTTTATAGATGAGCCGCTTTATCACCTTGACAGGTCAACTTTTACTTAATTAAAACAACACTTTTTGTTATATTTTTCTCATGGGGTGTTTGGGTAAAACACTAACCCCCCCCCCCCCCCCCCCCCCCCCCCGAAACTAATGTTTCTTCTTCATATTCAGTGTTTCTGCGCTAATGATGATGGTGACCCTGAAGAAGTTGGCAAACACAGGCTGCACCCTAATTTTCACTATCTACCAAAGTAGTACTGAAGTGTTTGGCCTCTTTGACCGAATTTGTCTTCTTTCGCATGGAAAAACACTATTTTTTGGCGAAACATTGGCTTGTTTGCAGGTAAGATTCTTCATTCTTTCAATTGAAAAATCGAAAATTTGTCCCCACACAACATTTTGTTAGTAATCCCATTTATTTTTATGAAAGTTATGTTATTTTGTAAATAATCTATGCCGTATGCGGTATGCAGCACTTCTCAAATGCTGGATTTCCTTGTCCAATCATGCAAAGTCCTTCTGATCACTTTCTTCGTGCAATAAACACAGAATTTGACCAGATATATCAATGTGCCGAAACTGTGAGGTAATTTTGCTTACTTCTGGTATTGTATTTACATTTTATGCATAGTTGTCAAAGCGCCTAGGCGCACTCAAGGCGCATAGGCCGAGCCCGGAGCCTAGGCGCAAGGCGCATAAAATATGAGGGCTTTTATAATTAGGGCGCATAGTATAAAATACATCTTTTAGGGATTTTAGAGATGTTTTAGGCTTGTTTAGGACTTTAGGGCTATTTTTAAGGATTTTTTTTGGGTTGTTTAGGACTTGTTCATAGAACATTTAGAATGTTTTAGAGGTTTAGCCAACTTTTAGCCTAAATTTGGCCGGAAATCAGCCTGAAAACAACCTTGATAGTGCGCCTCAGTGCCTAAATGCGCGCCTCACAGGGCGCAGCGCACTTGGTGCGCCTCGCGCGCTTTCGACAACTATGATTTTATGTATATTTTCTAATAACTGATCATTTGTGTCATTGTGTGACATATCATGAGTTTTTTTCATTATAGTCCTTGCACTAACTTTGGCAGGATGATCATGGGGATCTTTCACCTGTTAATATGGACACTGGTGAAGCGATTCGTACACTTGAAAAAACCTATAAATCCTCCGCTGATGCTGCAGCGGTTGAAACGATGATATCAAGATTAACTGAAAGGGTACAATAAATATAAATACCGTTTTCTATTCCAAGTTAGGATCTTTGCTGATAACCAATAAAAATCACAAAAAAGGCTTCTTTTAAGAAAAAACGGATGATTATTCTACTAATAATTATATTAATTATTGATGGATATTGATCAGGAAGGTCCATCTCTCAAAAGCAAAGGAAAGGCAAGTAGTGCAACAAGAATTACAGCTTTAACATGGAGATCGTTAGTAATTATGTCAAGAGAGTGGAACTATTATTGGTTTCGGTTATTTCTTTCTATGCTGCTTACACTATGTATTGGTACTCTATTTTCTGGATTAGGCCATTCACTAACGTCAGTTGGGGTGAGTTGCATGCAGTGGCAGATCTAGAAATGAATTTCAGTAGTAACGTTTTTCATTTTTTTCATTTAGTAGCAACGTTTTCCAAACTTCGTAAAAAAAAAAACCAAATTTTCCACTACACGCGCGAAGTTCAGCAGCAACTGACGCGGCACCTAACTCTATGCTAGGTCCGCCCCCTGGTTGCATGGATTATATTTTTTTAAATCTTTTTGATGCATTTTTTTTACTCATAATCATGTCTTAAGCGAAAGAATGTATTATAAATTGATTTTTGATGGTTCACAATCATTGTTGCAGGCAAGAGTTGCTGCGATATTTTTGTTTATATCTTTTAGTTCACTATTGAGCATCTTTGGGGTACCTGCACAACTGAAGGAGGTTAAGGTAAATGCACGAGCCAGGTAACGGGTCAAAATGAGTTTTGACCATAACATGTTATTTCATTCTTGAATGGGACATAAAACTTTCTTATTACATCAGTAATCTGATTTTTTTCAACAAAAAAGATTTAAAAAGATTATATGCACCTTTGACCTGCTTTGACCCGTTCTACCTATATGACCCGTTTCCTTTTTAGCTATTTTTATTCACACCATTTTGTGGGCTGCATCTCGCTTCAAGTTAAAAAAAAAAAAAGAATTATGTATGTAATGCAGGTGTATGCTTGTGAAGACTCAAATAAACATTCGGGAGCATTTGTTTTCTTAACAGGACAATTCTTGGCTAGCATACCGTTCTTATTTCTCATCTCCATTTCATCAAGTCTAGTCTTCTACTTCCTTATCGGGCTTAGAAACGAGTTCAGTCATATGATGTATTTTGTGGTCAACTGTTTCATTTGCCTTCTGGTCAATGAAGGGCTAGTGTTGTTAGTTGCCACCATTTTGCGAGATATGTTTTCGAGTTTAGTAATTCTGGTGTTTCTGCATGTAAGTTTTCGACTTTTGTTATTTATGATGCTGACAAGCGTCTACTTGCATAAAAAAATGTTACGTTTCATCTGTCCGGTCAAAATTTATACTTTTTTCGTCTGCTGATTTTGTTGAAATTATTATTATTATTATTATTATTATTATTTATTTTTTTTTGTTTAAAAATTGGTGTTTATTAATTTGCAGATGATGATGATGCTTTCGGCTGGCTATTTTAGAATTCGAAGTGCTTTACCTGGGCTTGTATGGAAGTACCCTATGTCCTACATTGCGTTCCATACGCTCTCGATTCAGGTTCCATAATACTCTATTTCTTTCCAAATAATAACAACGGTCAAGTTATTATTTAAGCATATTCGTCAATGGCCTCTTGGTATACTGGCACGAGGTGTATAACTTGCGGTCAACTATGTTTAACCATGAAAGAACTTAGTTTAAGTTCTTATTAGTTATTGAAACATGTATAAGTTTGAATTCGGAAAGTCATTCGTTTGAACCTCGACTTGTCTCTGTCACTTCCACCCTTCATCACTGCCAGCCATAAAAATGTAGCGGGTAGACCTGTAAACGAACCGAACGAACACGAACAAAGGCATGTTCGTGTTTGTTCATTTAACTTCAACCGAACACGAACACATAATCGAACACATTTTTGTGTTCGTGTTCGTTCATTAAGAGATTTGTCATGTTCATGTTCGTTTATGTTCGTTCGTTTAAACCTAAGCGATTAGTTCATGAACGAACATAAACCGACATTCATGAACATAATAAATGTAAACGATTTTGTATTACCTAAGAAACCCAATTACTAATTGGTTAATGGTTATAGTAGGTAAAGCCCAATTTATGTTTATATTTATATAAATATAACAACTTAAGTAATTAATAAAGCTGAACAAACATAAACAAACATAAACGGAGTTCATGAATATAAATAAACGAACACAACGTTTGTTCATGTTTGTTTAGTTAAACAAACGAATTTTTTTGTTCGTGTTTGTTCGTTTATCAAATAAAACGAACATAGACAAACTTCCCGCCGAACAAGTTCACGAACAGTTCATAAACGTTCGGTTCGTTTACAGGCCTAGTAGCGGATGGGCGTATTTTGTTACTTTTTTCTTTCTTCTTAAAACAAGCCTTTTCAACTCAAGCCCATTTTGGTCCGAACCCATTTTACCCAAAACCCGTCTTGACCTGTTACCCCGGGCCGCCAGTTTTGCATGCTTAGTTTCAATTATATAGCCAAAAAATATATTTTCTTTTCAAGAAACAAGGGATTATTCCCAATATTCTGTATCATATTATGTGAATCAGTATAATGCCAAGTGTTTTTGAAGAATTTTAAACATGTTTTGTTTTCTTTTAGGGGATCTTGGAGAATGAATACAAGGGAATTTTATTTACAGTGGGGCAGGTGAGGACCATACCCGCGTATGAAGCGCTTCAAAATGTATACGACGTGCCTGCAAATGACCATTCCAAGTGGAAAAATTTGATGATACTTTCGCTTATGGCTGTCGGTTATCGAGTTCTTGTGTTCTTGTTGCTGCAGATTCATGTCAAGAAATGTTCCTTAACTGGGTTTGTGTATTGTAAACGCAACATCAATGACAAAACATGAACAACTTAAGTAGAACTGAAGCAGAGAATACTTTTTTACATTATTCGTATTGTTTTAGTGTTTAAAAATAGTCGATAAATAATGACTTTCTATGTACTGGACCGAATTGGTCACCGGGTTTTGTCTAAGACGTTACCCGTCAGCTCTGCCCGCAAACGCAATGTTCTATCGGGCCCCGGCCGCCGCGCAAACTGAACTTACACTCCTCTAGTTATGTGAGTGTGGTTTCTGTGTCTCTGTTAATGTGAAGCTGAGATGTCGCTTAGTAGGCTGCAATTTATTTTCAAATTCATGTGACCAAGTGGTATTATTTTTATTGTTATCGATATCATCCTCATTATTATGAGTATATTAAATTAAAAGATGATTTACGATATTTTTTTCAACGACTTACAAAAGCCTGGTTACCTGGGTAAACCGGTCCGGTCTATCACCATTTTAAAGGAAACTCACCACCAGAAGACTCACTGTGGTAAAACCTCTGACTCAACTTAGAATAAATTTGTTCTAGGTCAGACTCCAACCCATAACCTCTACAATGGTCAAAAATCAAATATTAACTAAGGTGATATATGATTTAAAAAGAACAAAACTATATATTAAACCCTTAAATATTTCGAAAAAAAGTTACAAAATTAAATCAGAAATGTATTAAAACTAGAACAGTTAGGACATTTAACCCTATGTCCTTGGGCGATCTAGAGAAGGAGCAGGGGTAACGTTTGTTACCCCTCAACTTTTTTTTGGTGTAGTGTATTTTTAGTGTTTTTTTAATTTTTTTTACGTGTTTTGTATTACGTTACCCGTAAAAATTATATAACGTTACCCCTGAAATCATGGTCTAGATCCGCTCCGCCACTGCCTATGTTTAACATTAATGTACATATCTTCATTGACTCATTGAGCAAACATGTACCAATATAAATTTTATCTTAGAATATTTAATTTATCCTAACATTTAAATGCTTCAACAAAAATTTTGACAACATATATACAAGAGCTTTTACCAAATATATATAAACAACACAGAAAGTACATGATATTATTTTGAACAGGTTATGTCCCAGTTTTCATTTTTTTTTCTTTGGTGGGGGTGAGATGTACAAGTAGAGAAAAAGACTTGACCTTAAACGACTACCGCCACTTGGTTGCCATTATATATTCAATAATGTATTAGTTTTGCGTAGATATTTTTAAGTGCAAATGCATCCATTCTTATATTCTTATTACATACATGGTATACAACTTGCAATGTAGGTAGGATAGAGTATAAGTATCCATCGTTGCTATATCTTTTTTAATATATTTAACTTATCATTAATTAGTTTGTTTTTCTCTAATAACTTACGTTCTTTAACTTAAACAAATTAAATACGTAGTTGTGTCTAATAATTTATGTTCGTTAACTTTAACAAGTATTTTAAAATCTAGTAACTAAAAATGGAAAATGCGTATTTGAATACTTTGGTTATTTGTTCTCTCGAGCACTTATACATAGCAACATTTGATTCTGGTAAGTTAGTTTAAGAAAATAAATCAAAAATCTTGTTATAGCTACCGATATTATTAAATTAATTTTAAATATTTGCATAAAATTAATTTTAAATATTTGTCTTCTAGCTTTTGCTATGGATTTGCAGACGTCTTTTCCTAATCGATTTTTTTCGGACAAAAAACTTCGGTCTTGATGTCGTAACGGAAGTGAAGATTCTTAGCTTTCTTGTTTAGAAGTAGATATAAACATAGAGGTATAGGTTGAGATTCTTGTGTAAATTTGAGGTGATGTCATTTTTGGTGGGCGCGGCTCTGTCTCCTCCTTGGAGACTAAGTTTTTAATGTTATGTTGGTAATGAAGCTTATCTTTAAAAAAAAATTATTTTTGAAATGCACTTTTACAATTTTGGTATGGATTTTGCTATGTAATTTTCTAAGTACTTTTTTTTCTCGGCATACAAATACTATTTAACTAGTATTCTATTATCCCGCGCTTCGCGGCAGGAGCTCCTGTTGCGTGTTGAGGGTTTGGTGGACGTTAAAGATCGTGCGTCGCTGTGGAAGCTCCTGTTGCGTGGAGGGTTTCGTGGACATAAAAGATAATATTAAGTGACTGTTATTCTCGCGTGAGGTTTCAAAAAAAAAAAAATACTCGCGGCTAAAAGCTAAAAGTTTGGTGATCAAAGTTTGAAATCCTAAAAGCTAAAAGTTTGGTGATCAAAGTTTGGTGGTCAAATTGAAAGAAATTAAAGTACATAAGTTATTAGTGACTATCCATGTTTCTAACTCTTTTATAAATTATTAGTGACTATCTATATTCCTAACTACTTTTTGTCTATACATTTTATTAGAGCCTTATAAATAGTGGCAATTGTGTTGATATTATATACCTCTCAATAAAAACTCACATTCCTTATTCTCTTTATAATATTTAGTTTGTTAGTAGGCATTGTCACCCGGCTTCTTTCTTCAATTTGTACCTTTATGGAGCCTTATTATTACTGATATTTTATGGCTTCATTTTACCATGAAAACAATTAATAAACCTTTTTCTTTTGTTTCTGCGGATTCATAAAGGATTTTGTATACGAGAATATTGCGGATAACTGTTATGTTGTATTTGATCATTCAAAATTTGTAAAAGGTTAAAGTTGATCATGATGAGCAGATGATGGAGACGTACCTATGCTCATTTCCGTTTTCCTTAAAAAGAAATGGGATAGCTATACAAAATAATATAGAGAAAATTATGGTTCGTACCTATGTAAATCATGTTAGATAAATACGATCCTTATAGCCTTGTGATATTTAAAACCATATGATAATCTCATGTATGACAACACTCATGTATTCTACTTTATTTTTACTTTCTTATTTATATTATATTATAAAGCATGAGGGAAATATTCCAACCAATATGGTACAATAACTTAATGAAGTTAGTATAGGGGTGAAGTTGTGTTTTTACATTAACAATTAAGTTGATTATGAAATCATAAAGTTATTAGTGACTATCCATGTTTCTAACTACTTTATAAATTATTAGTGACTATCCATGTTCCTAACTCCTTTATCTCATTTATGTCTATACATTTTATTAGAGCCTTATAGATAGTGGCCATTGTGTTGGTATTATATACATCTCAATGAAACAACTCTCTCATTCCTTATTCTCTTTATAATATTTGGTTTGTTTGTAGGCATTGTCACCGGCATCTTTTTTCAATTTGTATCTTTATGAAGCCTTATTCTTACTGATATCTTATGCCTTCATTCTACCATGAAAACGATTAATGAACCATTTTCTTTTGTTTCTGCAGATTCATAAGGGATTTTGCGTATGAGAATATTGCGGATAACCGTTATGTTGGATTTGGTCGTTCAAAATTTTGTGAAATATAGGGTACTGATCTTAAGTTAACATTTTGTTCACCAATAAAACAATATTCTTGCAAACATTATGTGTTTACGCCCCCGACCAATCCATACTTTGTTGTTTTTATAATCTTTTATACAGTTAATATCTATGGTTGTATTTTTATATTTAGAAAGTTCATAGAAAAGAAATTGAATAATATATTGATGCATGGAACTATCGTAGTCGCTCATAAAATTGATAGGTAAGGTACAAACATTGATAGATAACGTAGAGTAAGATGGATTTGTATGTTTCGGTTTGACATGCATGAAAAACATGACCATTTTATGGCTTTACTCATGGGTTAATGTATAAAAAAATATTAAGGGTTGCCATAAAAAAATTTGCAATTAAAAACCACAAAATATCTATATAATCCGAATACAATATATAACATCTTACGATTATATAGTGGTATACATAACTGGGTTGCTGGTTGACAAAAGACACTCATTCATTACATGTCATATATTGTTGACAACAACTTGCATATGGACCGATTAATTAATGTCATATATTTTTAATTATTTAAACCGGCGATGCCATTTGACTTATTATAATAAAATGAGAAATAAACATGGCATAGAATGAGGGAAGCTTACCACGTACTTGTAGAGTAAAACAATGAATGAACTATGTTTATGTTTTGTAAACATAAAAGTTAAAATAAATAATTTCGTAACAATCGAGCCGATAGTTTAAGTTGAATAATTCTGAACCTAAACAATGTCTATAAATTGAGATATAAACATATCATGAAATGATGGAAGCTTACTACATATTTGTAGAGAAAAAAATGAATAAACTATTTTTTTTATAAACATGAGAGTTAAAATAAAAATGCAAAAAATAGATCAAAAATAAATTCGTAACAATCGAGCTGGAAGTTTAAGTTGAGTAATTTTAATATTAAACAATAAAACTATATCATTCAAAATAATAAAGACAATGAATCTTTAGTAGTAACTAAAGACGTGGAAGATACAATAGTTTAAATTTTCTCCTTACTTGTAGAAGATACAATGGTTAAAATTTTTCCCTCAACCAATTGTGGAAAATACTTGTACATATATGACTATAAGAGTTAGACATAGATAATTTCTAAAATGCTTTTATCTATATCTATAACTATGCTATATTATAAAGTATTTAGGAAGTTTAGCCCCAAAATTTAAAACAATAATAGGTGATGACAAACTTCTCTTTTTCCAACCTTACGCTACTATATGTTAATCAAAACTTACACGCATATCGAAGCTTGGGTCATCGTGCCAAGCCTTCATGATGAGTCTATGATATCCTTCTTTGTCTCATGTAAGAGGCAACAAGACAATATGACACGTGCCCTACCCTTGTTTGCATTTATCATCACATATTTATTTTTGTTGTTGCTTCGTTTTTAGTAATGTTGTGCTTCTGCCGCAACACGTGGGCACCCCACTAGTATTATAAAGTATTTGACAAGGACTTCTTAAATTTTTAGAGGTACAAGTTTAATTGCTTATGATACAACACTCAATACATATAATAACTACTTTTTGAGGGCAATTTTGTCTTTAAAACGCCATATTTAATCAAAATTAAGTCAAGAGTTAAATGATGTTTATGAGAACTCAGGACATTTAATTCTATAATTGCTTGAAACACATTAAATAGAAAACATGTAAAAGATAATTTATAAGGTTACATGTTTTGTTATAATTTCTTTTTATACAAATTTGGTACTTTATAAAAGTTAAAGTTTTATTATAAGGAATCGAGAAATCAATAATGAAAATCGTGTTTTTAATCATGAGGTAACGATTTGCATTTTGAAATTATTACGTTATATTGATACACCTAAACATGCCTAATGTTATCTAAACTATACGTAACTAGATTCTATGACCGAAGAAGAAAATTTTCGTTTATAATTAATTTCAAACAAATGTTTCATGTAATTATGGCAATTGATCATGACTAAATTATATAGAAGTGAATTTTCTTCTACAAAAGGTATATAACATATTGTAATATACGAAAACTCAATATTGAATTTTATGATGATTTTAATATATTGTAAATTTGTTGAATGATTGTTAATAAAAAAACTTTGGAATTAGCTAGATAAGTATTATTTGATTATTAGTGTTATAAAAATATTATTATAAAATTGTGTATTCCTAAATCCTAACACACTAGGGATAGAGGATTGAAAATGGAAATTTATGTTATGGAGAAAATCTGTCTTATATCCTTAATTTTTTTTATAAGAAATAGGTCAAACTTATTGTTTTTGATAACATTATCTTGTGTTTAAAAAAGACATAAAGGAGCAGTTACTATATTAGTTTTATTTTTATATACGTTTGAATGTAAGTTTCGTTTAAAACATAATTGTGTGTGATAATATACAATTCATCTAACATAGGTGAACGAGTCATGAAGGTTTTTTTTTCTTTTTTTATGGTTATGTTACGGTTTTGACTTAGTTTTTTCTAACATAATTTTGAACTTATTTTTAATATGGTGAGTTGACTCGCCGCTACGCGTTGTTTGACTAAATGTTTTTTCACTTATTTTTTGTTCATTTTAGCGGTCCGCCGCAACGCGCGGGTTTCCCCACTAGTATATATATATATATATATATATATATATATATATATATATATATATATATATAGGGTTTAGGATCATGTGAAAAACTTAATTTGTGTGAGAAGTGTGAGAACCAATAACATGAAGGCATATTATATTACATAAAAGGGGTAAGATTGTAAATTGGCTTGATAATCTTATTTTAGGAGATAATATCTCATTTAATTCGTGATTAATACCGAGCATTATTAGGGATTCTTGTTTTCACATCCTCTACATTATTTTACAGATTTTTTGTTAACATTCAACACAATATCATTCATTCTCTGTATTATTCACGATCATATTGGTGTGTTTTATTCGAATCAATTCATATTAATGTGTTTTATATTTTTTTCAAAACTGTTCGTACTGTGTTTTAGTTTTTATATTAAGATACATATCATCGTTTTTTAATGTAGTATGGTGTTTGACGAAACAGCAGTGTTTTTATGTTTTTTGTGATTTTTACAGCAGTGTAGTATAGTGTTTTACGAAACAGCAGTGTTTTTATGTTTTTTGTGATTTTACAGCAGTGTAGTATAGTGTTTTACGATACAGCAGTGTAGTATAGTGTTTTACGATACAGCAGTGTAGTATAGTGTTTTACGATACAACAGTGTTTTCTTAGTCTTTTTTTGATCTGTAATTATTGATGAAAGAGAGGAGGAAAGGGAGAGAATCATAATAAATAGGAGGAGAGAGGTGAGAGATGAGTTTTTAATGATGCAATTAATTAGAGTGTGTATTTTACTATCTTACCCTTAATGGTATAATCAAATAATAAAATTATAATATTAATTACAAAAATGCCATCCAATTAATCCACACCATAGATTAAGATGATCTAATGGTCCAAAACACTTCTTACCCTTCTCACACAAAACATACTTTGCACAGGATCTCGACCCTATATATATATATATATATATATATATATAAAGCATCTAAGAGGGATGACAGTAAAATTTAAGTAAATACAAGTTTTTATGCTCATGGTACAATAGTAAATGAGGTTAGTTTAGGGGCGAAATTGTCTTTCAACTTCAATATTAAAGTGATCATCAATATAGAAAGTTTGTTTTGTTGTTTTTAAGTAATTACAAATAATAATGCACATTGTACAAACCTTTTAACTTATATGTATAATCAAATTTCAAATAAATATGCAATCATAACCATTAAAACTTTCTTCCTTACTAATGCTAACCCCCGACTCTTCATGTCATAGGGAAAATAGTAAATAAATATAGATGACAACCTTTCACTTTTCAACCTTCCCTCATACATTAGTTACTAACATCACATTTTTCTCTTTCATTCTACAATGAGATCAAGGGAAGGAACACTCCAAACGATCTTTAATCTGGTAAGTAAATACAAATATCTTCATATATCTTATTCATTATTGTTCATCTTTTATTGATACTTTCATGATTTTTCTATGAAAATCTTAAAACACTTTCTCATGCTCTTTGACATCAAACCACATTGGAAGCAATACCCAAAGTATTGTGACGTCTTTGAAACACAAAATCTTGTAAGTATCTTCATCCATGCGGCCAAAATAGTCTTTCTACATGAGTATTAAATTAGATGAAATGGAGAGAATAATCATTTACATAAGATTAATTGTTCTTAAGTAATTACAAATGATAATGCACATTGTACAAAATTTTTTTAAGTTATATGTATAATTAAATTTCCAAATAAATATGTAATCATAACCATTAAAACCTTCTTCCTTACTAATACTATCCCCTGACTCTTAATGTCCTAGGGAAAATAGTAAATAAATATAGATGACAACCTTTCACTTTTCTCACTTCCCTCGTACATTAGTTACTAACATCACATTTCTCTCTTTCATTCTACAATGACCAGGGAAGGAAACACTCCAAACGATCTTTAATCTGGTAAGTAAATATGAATATGTTCATATATCTTATTCACTATTGTTTATCTTTTACTGATAGTATCATGATTTTCTCTCTAAAAATCTTAAAACACTTTCTCATGCTCTTTGACATCAAACCACATTGGAAGCAATACCCAAAGTGTTGTGGACATTTTTTAAACATAAATCTTGTAAGTATCTTCATTCATGCACGTTAAAACCTATTAATGACTTTAATATTTATCAATATCTAATAACTTTATTTTTTTATTTCTGATCGTTATCATAAAATTTGGTTCATGAAAACTTTTAAATTTGATAGCATCAAAATGTTTTTTTTTTTTGTTTTCTAGACGGCAACCATAATAATAATATTAAGGGTTATATCAAAAGTAATGTGTTAGAATAATTTGGTAACAGGGTTGGAAGACGGTTTTATTCATATAACTCAAGTTTTTTTTTTTTTTATTTCTTTTCTTTTTACTAAACTACTTGATCTATAACATCAAGAGAACTAAATAGAGTTTGTCAAGTTAAGCATGCTTTGTATAGTTTAATTTTTTGTATTGTTTTAGTGCTCTAAGAGGGGTGGTAGATGTAATAGTGACAAAATATAAAGCGAAAATAAAACTCTCCGGTGAAAGAGGAAGATGGAGTAGTGATATAGGAAGATGAAACTCTTAGTCGCTCTTTTTATGAGAGTTTCAATGATGAAGACTTATGTAACAAAGTTGATTTAATTACGATGCAGTTGGTTGACATACGGAATTTATTCTTAAGTTACTATCTTTATGACTGATATTTTCCTATTCTTGTGTTTGAATTTAATATTTTGATAGTCATGCGTTTTTTATTATTTAATTGCGATATGTAACGCTCATGACATCTTGAGACTACAACGATCCAATTAAAAAGAAAATTAACAAAAGTGCTATAAAATATATTATGAGAGACTTGATAAACTAACATAAAACAAGTGTCGCATTACAAATTATAATCAACGCCGCATCGCGCGACACTAACATTTCATTATTTGCTTCAATATAAGTCGCTCCCTGCATCGCGCGGGCATCCCACTAGTATATTATAAAGCATGAGGGAAGGATTAATCCAACCAAATTTAAGTCATTACTACATATAATGCATATGGTACAATAACTTAATAAAGGTAGTAAAGGGGTGAAGTTGTCTTTTTACATTAACAAATTAAGTTGATTATGAAATAATAAAGTTATAGTGACTATCCATTTTCTACTCCTTTATAAATTATTAGTGACTATCCATGTTTCTAACTCATTTATCTCATTTATGTCTATACCTTCTTTTAGAGCTTTATAAATAGTGGCCATTGTGTTGGTATTATATACATCTCAATGAAACAGCTCTCTCATTCCTTATTCTCTTTATAATCATTGGTTTGTTAGTAGGCATTGTCACTAGATTGTTTCTTCAATTTGTACCTTTATGAGGCCTTATTCTTACTGATATCTTATAGCTTCATTCTACTATAAAAACAATTAATGAACCACTTTCTTTGTTTCTGTAGATTCATAAGGGATTTTGTGTACGAGGATATTGCGAATAACCGTTATGTTGTATTTGGTCGTTCAAAATTTGAGAAATATAGGGTACTGATCTTAAGGTAACCTTTTGTTCACCATTAAAACAATATTCTTGCAAACATTATGTGTTTACGCCCCCAACCAATCCATACTTTGTTGTTTTTATTATCTTTTATACAGTTAACATCTAGGGTTGTACTTTTATATTTAGGAAGTTCATAGAATAGAAATCGAATAATATATTGATGGCCATGGAACTATCGTAGTCGCTCATAAAGTTGATATATGTAAGATACGAAAATTGATAGATAAGTTAGAGTGAGATGGTTTTGTATGTTTGGGTTTGACATGCATGAGAAACATGACCATATTATGGCTTTACTCCTTGGTTAATGTATAGAAAAATCTTAAGGGTTATCATAAAAAAAGTTTTTGTAATTAAAAACCACAAATATCCATATTATTTGAATACAATATATGACATCTTACGATTATATAGTTGTATACACAACTGGGTTGATGGTTGACAAAAGACACTCATTCATTATATGTCATATATTGTGAACAACAACTTGCATATGGACCAATAAATGGAAACAATGGTAGGGCACACTGTCATATTGTCTTGTTGCCTCTTACATAAGACAAAGAATGACATCATAGACTCGTCATGAAGGCTTGACATGATGACCAAAGCTTCGATATGCGTGTAAGTTTTGATTAACATATAATAGTGTAAGGATAGAAAAAGAAAAGTTTGTCATTTCCTATTATTGTTTTTTAAATTTTGTAGGTAACCTTCCTAAATACTTTATAATATAGATATAGATATAGATAAAAGCATTTTAGGAATTCTCTATTTCTAACTATTATAGTCATGTATATGTATGTATAAGTATTGTCTACGTCGGTTGAGGGGAAAATTTTAACCATTAATATTATATGATATTTGCTTCTATATTTTATATATTGAATGTAGGCCATGTACAATGTGTAGTGTACTTGTTGTACACTTTGTAGAAATTTAGACACGTAAATGATGATAATGAGTATTTACGATACTTGTTGGGTTTTGCATGGATCATGCCTGATTCGATATATTAATAACATGGACCCCAACTCACCTCACAAGATTGATTTGAAAGGTTTTGGACTCGTCAATTTCCTTTAAATATTATTTTCATGCTTGTTTGTGATCTTTATGAGAGTTATTACATATATAAATACATCTTTTATGAGAGTTACTTACATAAATACTTCTTCTGGTACCATTATTTTCTCATTCAGATTCAAAACCCTTGTGACACGTTATTTTCTTTATTGACACTTGATTGAGCACACGTCACTTTGTCATTGTATGTGTGTATCTGATGTGACGTGTGGACATGTAGATAAGTTGGTTAGCCAATTGGCAACCTCTTCGGTTCTGATATGGGTTTTGCCTAGGCCCGCAAAAAATCCAGGACCATATCTCTTCAAGAGGTTAGTTTTAGTCGTCAGTAAAAGTTGATCAAAGGGGGGGGGGGGGGGGGGGGGGTGTTAAAGAAGGGTAAATCACTCAATTTGTTCCATATGGAAATCTTTCATTAACCCTTCACATCTAACATGTTTATTTTGTAGGTTAACTACTATATTTCTTTAAAACTTAGTCACTTATTTTTATATTGAGCAAAATATCTAAACCTAAGTTTGAAATTGGAATGAGAGATAAAAAAAACAAGTACTTAAACGCACAATTACAAAATGTTTCATTTAAGTCGTAGTAATTGATTGTTGAAATTGTTACGAAGTCACTAGCTAGTACTCATATTCACAAGCGAACGTACATTAAACAGGTTGACACGAAACACGGTCTAAACACGACACATTTAAGAATGGGCTCAAGTTAGAGTCGAAGAATTTACCTATCAACCCACCAACCCACTAATCTGACATAATTGCCATATACGGTAATTCTAATAACTGCTAATTTGTATCTACATGCCCCTAATCACGAGTCCATAAATTCTACCCCTCGGGCCATACGATATGTAATCCCAATCCTATATCGAGCTTTTGTTTGCATCTTCGACACATCTCACAATATGTGTCACAATTGCAAATGGGTTCACCGGAGTACTTTTAAGCGATGCAGAAGTCAGTTTTTGATCTATCTTATGCATATGTATTTCTATTTTTGGCTTGTTTTTTATACATCAAAGAAAGTGGAATAATAATGGTTAAAAGTTAGAGAAAAAAAATCATGCAGTTTGATTTCGATCTAAGAAAAACAAATAGCTAAATAAATAGTTATGTTTATCCATCCAAATGAATATTAATAGGTCCCTCACGCTCACACTTGCCTTATACCCTTATCTCCCTGCACACCGGCAATGTTCAAGCCCTGCCCAACCCCTTGGACCCTCTATCAATATCAATATGATTCTTGTCTTCATCTTATGTGCACCTATTTGCACTCTCTCATGCTACTTGAACCTAACCCGCGTATTCGTCGCCTCCGGTTTCTTGTTCCAATTTAGACATACCTGGCCCAGATGTCATGATATATTAATTTGCAAAAATATAATGGACATGTATATGACTCCACACAACAATGACCCTTCATTCATGGTTAGTTTCCATGCACATGCACTTGATGCACCTTCATTCAACACACACAAACGGTGAATATGCATGAATCGTGATAAGTTTAGCCTATAAAAGGATGTAAAACTAGTGAACATGTACATTGACAAATAGAGAACACTCATTGTCTTATAAAAAAATACTGTAAACAAAATGTTGAAGTTTAAAGTGTTGATAGAGAAACTGCAAAAGAGTCCTTTACACGCTAAGCGTTGGGGTCCTAGGAACACAGGTTTCAAGTCGGGCCAAAGTACAGTCCCTGGAGATGTGAAAGAAGGGCATTTTGCTGTGATTGCATCCGATGATGACGAAGAAAGGAGGTTTGTAGTTCCATTAGCCTACCTTAAGCGACCGTCGTTTCAAAGATTGTTGGAGAGAGCAGCTGAGGAGTATGGGTTCAACCATCAGGGTGCACTTGTGGTGCCTTGTAGGCCAAGCGAGCTC